>CM068841.1:68554527-68882027 GCA_028554795.2 Sinohyriopsis cumingii
ACTTTTTCATTTTTGGCAGCTGTATATGAGTCTTATAAAAATGATCTGGATAAACTTAAAAGCATCACCCGCTTTAAATCCGGAGGGACAGAAATTACAGAACAAACGCAATAACTACAGGAATGCTACAACATCACAAACTTCAAGAGTACAACTCAGGGACCTGCAAATGCTAAACGAGACAATTTGCGATTATACTGTCAAACTTAAAAGAAAACGAAATTAAATAATGCTTACCTTGAATTCGAACGCAAGCAGGAATGAAATTTGCATTAACTTTTGATGTAGTACTAGATTACAGCTTTTGACTGATATGATTCTTGTCACAATTGGTGTTTGTAACCTTGACCAATAAAACGTGTTTTTCTTCTGATAGAAACAAGAATAAAAATATAAATGAGTCATATAGTAGTTACGTAAGCCTTCTGACATTAAATTTGATAGATATGAAATTTTTGAGCGTGACGTTGATAAGCATGTACTGAGTCAGTTGGTAAGATTAATGTGATACTACTTTCCATCAATCTCTAAAATGGAAAAGGGACATCCATTAAGCCAAACGTTATCTTAAGAAAAGCAGACATTTTTGTCTCTGTGTTTGTCCTTTTAAAATAAAACATTAAAATAATTTCCATCGTTGTTCGACTCTATGTATCTGGCAAAATTGTTGATAAGTTTAATATTGTGTACATTCAGGTCCATTTGTAAATTAGATTTCAGAGGGTTTATATAAAGTAAAATAGCTAAAACTCAATATTGTCTTTAAAGACAAAATTCTTTAGTTAAAGATATTGATTTAAAAAAAAAAAACAACCCAAAACAATGACTTTCATTTAGAGAGATGCAACAAAGGATTATGTCTCTACCCTTTTCTCCTTGTAGTTGAACACCACACTCCTTTCTAGCCCCTATACGACTTTAATAAGGCTCAATAATAGAGCACACACGAACACGCAGAGTAGGATCAAAGTGTATCCGTGTTTCCATTTGAAACATGAATGTAAACATGTTTCTTGATTTTGCTTTTTTGTTTGTTTTTGGAGGGGGTTGTTTATTTGTTTGTCTGTTTGTTCGTATGTTGGCTTTTAGTTTTGTAGTTGTTCTTTGTATATTATTTTTGTTTTCTTTGTAAACACGTGACCTCGCTGACGTAGATCAGAAATATGGACGCTGTATTTAATTATTTTATAATGTTTAACCGTTATCTTTTACTTTATTTTCATTGCACAGAATGTTTTCTGCATCGTTGCAATTTATATTTTATATTTTATATTGCATTGCTTTATGTTTGCATTCGTTTGGAAGAGTTGTTATTTCTAGAGATTTTTGTGCAATGTTTATGTTTACATTTTTCAATCTTCACATTTACTCGGCACAATATAGGCGTTTTTATGCTTATGTGGTGTTATACCTCAATCCATACATACACCGGTTAGAGTGTTAGAACCTAACCACAGTATACATGTTAAAATCGCAGTATTCCTGCTAACGATGTCTTGATTCAACTCTTCCAGTGCATTTTACTACAAAGAAACAAACGAAATTGACATAGGAACTATGCTATCATGCATATCCGTCTTTTCGTTCATAATGTCTCGAACATCCTCCGACAAGTTTACTACACCGATTTCGCAATTTGGATGAATTTGAATGGGTAGTGGATGTGAGTAAAAGTCGGGAAATTTTAATACTTCTCTTGGTATTGACCGTGGATTGCAAAGAATTTGGTTGGAGAATGAATAATATTAATAATAAGGAACGATTTGGCTTCTGCCAAGTAAAGCCGCAGATGTGTGGTGTTATAACACTGGTCAACAGTGAAATCATTACTGACTTGAAAAGGCCCTAATCTGTAGTATTTTGGTGTGCCGAACACGAATATAACCGTGAAAAATTTGTATTGGCTCTCGTTTTGAAGATATTCATATACCTCATTTTCTATGTTTCACTGTGTAAATTTCTCCAGTAGGACTGCAGCAACATCCGGAATAATGATGTAACATTGCATAATACCATCATGCTCACATCATCCACAGTTGATTGCATCATTTTCTGATGCAATGCAATACTAATGCCATGCGGCTGCTGAAGTAAGTTGACGTCAGCAGTGTACTATACATGTGTAGGCCTATTATACTAATGCCAGGCTGCTGCTGAAGCTGACGTAAGCAGTGTACTATATAAAGCCCAATCAGATAGGTTCAGCATTTAAAATATTTTAGACGCTGTGCGAGACAGTTCAAGCTACTGTTACATAAAACTTATTATTTTATCCATTTACGTACAATAAAGAACAGTAATGCCTCGAAAGTGTGTTAATACCGCGGACAATTTTTGCTATATTTGTGGGGAAGTGACATTTGCCAACCAGAAGAAAAGTATCAATTCTCAAGTGAAGAAGGCATATCATCTTTACTTCGGATGCAAGGTTGGTGACCAAGACAAGCCTTGGGCTCCGCATATATGCTGTGCTACATGTACAACACAGCTTTCACAGTGGTTGAATTGCAAAAGGTCATCAATGCCGTTTGCAGTCCCAATGGTGTGGAGAGAGCCAAGCAACCACCTAAATGACTGTTACTTCTGCTTGGTTCCTCCTCTTTCCGGCGGAATAACGAAGCGAAAGAAGTCGAGAATAGTCTACCCAAACATTCCGTCTGCATTGAGACCAGTTCCACATGGTGAGGGACTTCCTATTCCAGAACCTCCAGCAGAATATTCTCTTGATTCATCTGACGAAGACAAAGGTGAGTCGACCTGTTCTTCTCCTGGTCCATCAGCATGCAGTGATCCAGATTTTCACTGTGGTGCATCATCAACCCCACACAGAATAACACAGGAAGAACTAAATGACCTGATTCGTGATTTGGACTTATCAAAGAACAAGGCAGAATTGCTAGGATCAAGACTCCAACAATGGAATCTTCTAGAAGAAGATGTCACAATTACTGCATATCGAAAGCGCCACCAGCAATTGGAGCCTTTCTTCAGAAAGGAAAGTAATCTGATATTCTGTTCCGATATTGAGGGCCTCATGAATGCTTTAAAAATCACTCATGACCCACAAGAATGGAGACTATTTGTGGACTCTTCGAAACTGAGTCTCAAGGCTGTGCTTTTGCACAATGGAAACATTCTTCCATCTATTCCAGTAGCGTATGCTGTCCACATGAAAGAGACATACGATAACTTAAGGCAGCTACTGAATTCCATTGAGTATAACAAGTACAGCTGGCACCTCTGTGGTGATTTGAAGGTAGTTGCCCTTTTAATGGGACTGCAGCAAGGATATACAAAATACATGTGTTTCTTATGCGAGTGGGATAGCCGAGCAAGGCAAATGCACTACATGAGGAAGGAATGGACTCACAGGCAGAATGTAGCCATTGGAGAGAAGAATATCCAACACCCAGCTCTGGTTGAGGCTCAGAAAATCTTGCTACCACCCCTTCACATCAAACTAGGTTTGATGAAGAACTTCGTGAAAGCCATTGACCGGACTTTGCCAGCATTCCGATACCTGCATGAAAAATTCCCTCGACTCAGCGAAGCAAAGATTAAAGAGGGAGTTTTTGTGGGTCCTCAGATTCGAGAGCTTTTCAAAGATGACCGGTTCAACAACTTGCTGGAAGGTGACGCGAAACAAGCATGGAATGCTTTTCGCCTAGTTTCTACAAACTTCCTCGGAAATGTTAGGGCAGAAAACTATAAGGAACTAGTAGAAGACATGTTGATGAAGTATAAGAAACTTGGCTGCAATATGTCTCTAAAGATTCACTTCCTTCATTCCCATTTGGATTTCTTTCCTAGCAACTGTGGTATTGTTAGTGATGAACACGGCGAACGTTTTCATCAAGATATCGCAACAATGGAACAAAGATACCAGGGAAAATGGTCCACTACAATGCTGGCTGACTACTGCTGGACACTCCTCAGAGATGCTCCCGAACAGCTGTACAAGAGACAGGCGAAGAAATCTAAGATGTAGTCAATGACTTGATTTTTTATAGGTAGGCTATTACAGTTGACCTTTTACTATTGGAATGCATTTCGTTATGTAAACATTAATTTCTTGCAGATTACAAAAAAACTAGAGCCAATTTTGCAATTTGACTGTCATATTCGTGTTCAGCACATAAAAATTGATAAGAATTGACTAATTTTATTTCAGTAACATGACTTTTGTAAAAATTTGTTGTCCAGTGATAATTCACTGTGGACTGAATTTTGAACTATTCTGTCGTTTTGGGGAGCAAACTATACGCTTAACAACCATCTTATTTATTTTCTAACCTTCGGATTTAGGGTAAATTTTGATCCGATCTTTCGTTACTTTTTTATTGGAGTAGCCGGAGTGGTGGTGGTCATAGGAATTACGATTGGCTACTTTTTCATGTGATGCTGAGAAAAGAAGAAATGTAGGAAGATGTACCCCTCGAAAATGTAACACTCATTTAAAACTCCGTTATTCACCCCTTAACGTTATTTATACTGTTAAATTCCAGACTTTATTTCTAGAAGTGTGAAGTAAGAATGATATCCTCATCGTTTTCACCTGGTTCACTTGATATCGGCCATACTATTGTTTTCTTTGATACATTTGTCGTCGTATTTGATCCATTTTATCAACTATCGACATGGGCAAAATTGTATGTAAAATGAAAGTCGTGTTTGAGACCAGGCAAACGAGGTTATTCTAACGTTCATAATTATTTGCGATTCATCATAATATATAATTTTGCTTATTGACGTCACTCTTACGTATATTGAATCTTCTATTACGCAGATATGTTTCATATGTCTTTTTAAGAATTTGCCTCATAAATATACCTATAGTTTCTTTGTATTGAAAATTACATGTATGTATGTAATTGTTTCATGGGGATATTTTGTCGAGGCTCGGATTGCAATCTTGGCGTCACAATTTTTTCACGAAATTAGCTAATTCATTATTTCTGTGACGGCGCCTATCAAAACCAAAGTCATTTAGCTACTATTATATATATATATATGCAAATGTTCTCTTTCGTAGCTTCAGTGTAAAGCTGTTTAATTTCAGGTAACCTAAGTGTATGCACACACATATATACAGGCAGTATAAGATATGCAAGCCGTAAATCGCGCGGCATTTTGACACGCACAATTAGAAGGCTGGGCAAATCATAAATACGCTCACTTTCCACCTTTGGGGCTCTTGATTCGATCCTCGTTCTGGCCTATGCAACGATAAGCTACAGCCTTTGAAAAGGTTTCATCTGTTCTCCGGGTTAATCAAACTTGTAAATTCAGCGCAGAAAAAAAAACTATAGCTAACGGCTAAATGCTGCGAACAAGTAATGTATTAAGCAAAACATGTTTCGTGACACTGTCTCTTGACCAATATCAATTTGTTTAGTGTATAAATGCTATCGTCGTTTTCAAAAAAATATTACAAAATGGAAAGACTAATTCTGATTTATTTTTTAATGTTGAATGAGAAATCTGGGAATGAAAGTTATAAGTATTCGGTTATATGTCGAACATACTGTAGCGTATATAACTTCTATATAATCGTCTGCCAGTATTTTTTAATTATAAATTCGTTAGACATTGGTTGTTCTCGGTAAATAATTGCTAATTGTAAAGTTGAAACTTTCATTGCAGCATTGTTAGAGAAAACTATCTTCGTGTCGGTCCCGAGCTTAAGGACTGACGGTACTAATGATATAGAAAAACGGGAAGCAGTATAGAAATGGGCGAGAATAAACTAGAGTATATATGGATTTTGGAAGGCCATGATTGGTTGATCGTGAAAATCAGATTTTAGTAAAATCTCTTGAGAGCTTATCCTAGTTGTAACTGAAATAAAACAAGAGACATCAGAATTTTAGGCCTTTGACTGACTTGAGTTTGAATGACTCATTACTGAAATTAGTGTCAAACTGTTTGAAAGCATACACTTCAAACATACGTAGATTCAGAAAATGCCGCGGTTCATATGGTTTGCTCTCAATATATATAAATTCGCGTACAGGTTTCATGTGAGTGGTAACCCCTCCTCTCTGTATCTATGTACCCATAGTTCTAAACTTTTCCTGCACCTTCCCTGAATTTTTGTTCAATCTGTCAAAGTCTTCCTTTAAAATTTCTTTTCTTTTCTTTATTTTGCTCAGTTTGCCCTGATTTTCATCACCTCCTCGTCCATAACTTTCCTCGCAAGTGTCTCGGCTATCTTAAAATATGCTGTTTCCTTTCTCACACTGCTTAGGGCAGGTAACACCAATTTATGCAGAAATCTGTCTCTTTAATAAAATACTTAACCTCCGTCATCCAGTCCAATATTTCTTTCAGTTTTCACACTCTGCTCCATACAAACATGTATGAAAGAAGAGGATGCTGTTTTGACACACACACACACACACACACACACACACACTATGACATCAGTAAAGTAAGTTTTTATTGATACACTAATAAAACTGTACATATAAACAGTCATTTGAGAGTGGGGCCCCGAGAGGCCGAGTGGTCTAAAGCGCTCACCGTTCCGGACCACTGCCATCTCATCTCTGTCTGCGTGGGTTCGAGTCCAAGGCTCGGCTAGCGTGTGTACGTGGGAAAGCCTGCCAGTAGCGTCTCGTTGGTCGGTGGTTCTTCCCTGAGTTTTCCAGGGTTCTTCCTCCACCGGTTATACTGACCGCCATGTATAGCGTATCATTTGCTGAAAAATGACGTTAAACCCTAAAACAACAACAACAACAACTCATTTGAGAAGCGAAATGGATTTTTTTCTCTTCGGGGAAAATGACAAAGACATACATATACAAATATATGAAGAAAAATACTTTTTTTTGTCAAAATGAATAGTATCTCTTTTTTCGAGTTCTGTGGCCTTGCAAACGGCAGTTTTTTCTTTCTTCTTGGTTCCTAACACCCTCACCTCCCAGGTCAAGCACAATACACATCGATGACTCCTATTATTTTCTCAGCAAATTTTAGAGCTGGGGAGTACATAGTGGGTTGGGTGGCTTGAGTTTGTGTCCCTCGGACGTAGGCGTGGGGCTTGTGGATGCTGATATGGTCGCTGAGGTTCCCACTCTTGCCGATGTTGCTCCAGCTCAAGTCCTAATCCTCTCTCTGCTGTATTAAGAAATGTTTAGGTGGTGGTGTCCTTACCAATGGCTTGACTGGGCAATTTGAACGCATCAAAAGGATTGCGTCCTAGTTCTCCTCTTCCTCTAGAGTATCTTCTTCTTCCGCCAAAGTGTCCATATCTAACTCTGCTAGGAGACGACGAGTATGTCTTAGATACACCTGAAGCTGAAGTATCGTCTTTATATATTTGGAGCACGGACGTGAAGGAAAGCATCCCTTCACACAAATTAAAGTTTCTAAATTAGACCCTAACATGGACACAATTATCGCGCTGCCCTAAAGAAACGCTTTCCGCTTATACATACAAACTTTCTATACTACAGCACACAAACACTTACAATCAACAAACATACCAATCACACACCATCACCGAAACAAGGATAGGAAGTGTTTATAGCCATGCCTCTAAACCCATACTTACATACACACACTAGAACTAGAGTAGGGAAAGGGGATTTTTGTAGGGGTGAAAAGACAAAGACAAACACACAAACACACACACACACACACACACACACACACACACACACTAACATAAAAAGATACAATCAAAAGATCTGACAAGTTATCAGTCTATTTTCTAATTATCTGGCTAGCCATGAAAGGGCTGTTTAAGTTTTTCGATTCCTTCCTAAACCTCTGGGATTACGGCTCCTTTTCAGGGTTTTCCATGATATAAGGCCTGCTTCTGAGGAAGGAGAAGAACTTCTTAGTGTCAACTCCACAATCCACAAAGCCTATGCTTTTCTCCTGCAGTTGTTGCTTTCGCTGCTGCTTCTGCTGCCTATACTTCTTTGTCTAATTTTCCTCTTCTTGCTTCACGTCTTCTCGAATATCAGACATGCATTCGTCAGTAAATAACTTCAGTCTAAGTTTGGTTTCTCTCCAATGCGCACACAATCTCCGGTGATTAACAGTTACAGCTTCTTGGAGGCAGTAGGGGGCGTTCCAAACAAACGTTCAATCATAGAGACTTCGTTGCCAGGGATCACTTCTTCGGGGTCACATTCGATGCTCCTATGGTAGGATTGGTTGTAAGCTTCGACCAAGAAGACGTCAATGTGCTTGAGAGTGTGTTTATGTGTAAAATATTTCCACATACATTCTTTTAAAGTGTTTTGAAAACGTATCATGACGCTGGATTTGATTTCATGATTCTCTTTGGTAAAGAAATGGAAATTTCTTTTCTTCATTTCTTTATGGAATGATTGATTCAGAATTTCGGTGCCTTTAGGATGACGACTGCATTGTTTCAACACCTGTTTAAACGCTCTTACTATCTTGGAACTCGTTTTAGAAGTCAAATGCACGACCAGGCAAATTTAGAAGAGACATCGATGACACAAAACAAATATACGTGGCCAAATGAGTGAATGAGCTAATTCGGCTTGCCACTGATGATCAATGCACTCCACTTCGCTTCGTTTGCTGGAAAAGTTTCGTCGAATGGGTTTGTGCAACGTGTACCTCGCTTGTTCTTGTAACCATCGTTACACCTGGAATAAACGTGCAACTTTTAGTTGGGTTTTGGAAGCACTATATGTTTGAACTCCTCCGTAACTTAAAGAATAGGAAGGACTACAGTAGATAGTGCTCTTGGATTTGTGGTGTTTGGAAACTGCATGGCATGTCCGATGTGTCGCATGAGTAGGTCCCGAGGTTCTTGGTGGTGGTAGCAAAGGGATCACTTTTTCATTTATCGTTTACCTTTGTTTTGATTTCTGCCGAAGAAGGAATCTATTTAAGCGATGCTTTGAGTTCTTTTCGTTGGGGAGTGGGGGGATGGGTCAATAAGGAAACTCCAATCTTACTATGGATGGTAGCTGATGGCGTTTCAAAGACTTTTCGTGCGTCGTTTTCTTCAGGCATGTTTGCGTCTCTCTTGGTCACTGGGGGTGAATGGCTATTCATCATAACCTTGAAATCTTTCAGCTGTTTCGTCTAAAGCTTTCTAATGAAAGAGTTGAAGATGCCGCAAGATTTGGGCGTAACTTTGTAATGTTTCATTTCTGATAAATTGGCGCAATCTATTGACGGTTTTAATTCTTGTGCTAACTGTGACATATCGGTCAGATTAGGATTGAGAAGTAAGAGAGGAGTCCGTTGTTCTAACTAACGATGGAATTCCATCTATTTTGTTTAGGGCACTAAAGTCAGCTTTCGTCCTTCCATGAGATTCCAAAGTACAAGTATGTGTTCTTTCCTACAAAAGGGACCCTTTTCATTAACTTCCTCATTTTTTTGGTGCGTGCTAAACCTTTTCCAACAAGTCATCCAAGTAAAAGAGCTGCCATTCAAATTGCCTAGGGGGTTATACCAGCATGATTATAATTTATCCGCATTGCACCAAAACTTTTCCTTTTGACTGATGGATATTTTCTTTTTGATCATTTGGCGATGATGATTCCGATGTATTGCTGGTGTTTCGATAAGGGTACCGATCTTTTCAATATACACACATGATATTGATGGTCTTTTTTGAGGCTGTTTGAATGAGTTGTTTTCGTATAAGAGAATACACTTTCGACGGTACCGACATCACAGCCCAATCTTTGGCCAAACGCGGAGGTAGTCCTGTGCCTTTTTTAGGCTGGAAAGTGGTGTTAATGTGTACTTCTTTTAGGTAACATTATTCCATTTAGGAGCAGAAAACAATGAAGCGAATCGCCTGGAACAAGTATTATTTTTATTATGCTGGGTGAATGTGACAGTACTCAGTAAGTTCGCTTATAAACACTTTTCCATTCACGTACATCTTTCCAGTTTTGGTACAGGTCACAAGTTACACACATATCTTCGTAAGCATCAAAAGTCGATAAAGCATCATCGATCGTATTATTTCCACACAGAGGTAGAGAAGTATCGATGTGAAAGCGTAACGCTTTTAACAGAATGAATGTATTGAGCATATCTATAGGTATAGTGATCAGAATGTCTTTGCTGGTACTATCTATAAATATAAAGTTAAAAAGGTCACTATGTCTTGATAGGAACTGTACATATAAAATTGAAACGATCGCTATGCTTTCGCAGGAACTGATCGTAAATATTCCAAAAGTAATCTGCTGGCAAACTAAATCCCAGAAACCTAGTCACTACGACACACACCACATCTCGTCCGAAATTCAATGCAAAGAGTTCTTGCAAAATGTTTTGGCAATACTCCAAGGACTGATTACTGTCATTGACTTCCTTCCACGGAATCTGTTGCAACGCCATTGATAAAGGTCGTGGCATGATGATAAGCGTTTAAACCTTCATTTATATTGTCCTTCAAGAATCAATCGTTAGGGCTGTGGCCAATATCCTCGTTTATATTTGTGAAATAAATAGTTTTCTCCAAGTATCAGTCTTCATCCATTAAGGTATTACTCGAGTCCTACCAACGGTAGGCAGTGACAGTTTGGAGGCCGTCGAGCATGTTCCAGGTAAGCGGAGTCTTTCTGCTCCAACTCGTGAAGTGACACACCGCAACTGAAGCACTTATCATTATCTCCCCCTCACAAGTAAATAAATCCAGCTTTGGCTAATTGTTTTGGTGTAGTTCCTTACAGATAGTAAGGCCACCTTTCTTTTGAACGTTTGGAATCGACTTTCAAAGTTGCAGTAAACACGCCAAGCCACAGGCAACGTGTAATCTTTTTTGACTGGTGTACGTCGTGTACTATGAGGCAACATTCCGAGTTGTTTGCACAGACATAAATTGTATCCATGGGGTGGTATACGTGCGAAATCACGTGCCTTTGTGGGTATCATCGTTCTTTTGGTACTTTTCTGTCTTGGGAAAGTGGTAAATTTTGTAACCTTCTAGCAGTTGGTGTCTCATTTCCAGAGCATGAAACAATTCCCCGAAGACTTACATTCCCGTCAAAGTGCGTTTTTCCTGGGTGTGATGACAAATTTGGTCTTGATTAGAGGTTTCGGTACAAGTACGATACAAAGGAAAAATAAGTTTTCCTTGGCACTAGAAAGGTAAAACGGGATTGTACATGTCAGTGAGAGACAATTTGAACAAGCTTTCGTACTGATGAATGTTTTTCACGTCAATGTGTTCTATCAATATTTTAGGGTGATCTGTTGGAAAGTGGCAATATTTGCACACCCAAGTATACAGAGAACACACGTCTGGTTTTATTATTTCTTGTCCTTTCTCATCGTCATTTTTTGTACAGCAAGCACGTGTCATTGGTTATCCTCCATATAAACTGTCACATGGGCGTAGAGGGTCCACTAAGTTCTAATTTTCCACAATAAGCTTAAATTCTGGATTTGTTTTCAAATGCTCCCAAGTTTCAACCACTTTGTATCCTTGCTCCTCTAACTTCAGGCGTCGTTGGTAAGTTTTCTAGTACAATTCTTCCAAGGTGCACTGAAATAAATCATTTTTGTGTGTCACGTTGAGAATAACAGGTGGACATCAGTGAAATGAGTATCCATAAAATTCGTAAAAACTCTTGGGGTATTCCAAGTTCCAGCCATCCACCGAATATTCTCCAATGATCATTTTTGCCTTCTCCCTTGGATCTATCTGCTTCCTTTTAAGGCAATTATTGTACCATCGCACAGCATAGTAGAGTATCGACGACTGATAAACTCTATTCTTAGGGCCTATGACAGCTACGGTGTTCTCGGACATTAATCAGTTGCTGTACACTAAGGAACTCGCGTTGACGATGGTACATGCTTCCTTCAAATGATCGATCCCTCATTGATCCAGAAACAGATGTCAAAATGTTCCGCAACAACGCCGTAAAATGCATACGTTGGAGCGACAATACTTTAACATTCCTATCTGAGGGTCGAAGGGGTCCAACGCGTGAGAGCGATACCAAGCGTAGAAAGCTTCTTGTTATTCAGTGCTAATGTTTGTGAGGTCGTAATAGTGTGCATTAGGCAAATGCGGTAGGACAGGGTGTTGTTTGGCATCTATGTTGAAACAGTTTGGAAAATATCATTTGGCCGTTTCTGTCATTCCAAACTTTTTAGACGTTTGATTCAAAGACATATCGAATTAACTCATGGAATCTTTAAATTGTACTTGTCCTACTTTCATGTAGACGAGTTTGGTTCCGTTCGTGCTGACTAGGGGGCATTCGGTGCCTTGTACTAAATTGTATTTCAGAAAACATTATCCATCATTTCCTGAGAAATTTTCAGCCATCACCGTGGCCTTTTTACGTCCTCCTGGAATCTTTCTACAGTGGGAGCTATGAAAAATAAATGACAGGTTCTTGGATGCACTTCTCGCACGCTTGATCAGCCATGTAGAAATTAGGAAGGTCAATGCCAGTCTCTTGAATCCATTCAAAATAACAAATGATGAAATCCCCTTTCTTCATTTCATCATCCTGTTTCGATTTATTGTTTTGCATGTAGAATTCATGTTTCATGTCCACGATTTGGTGACAAATATTAAATAGTTTCTTCTCTAAAAGTGAAGATATTTGCTATATCTTGCAGAAGAAATGATGTTTGCTACATAATGTCCACAGCGCCAAATCAAACGGTAATAAAGAAAGACAAAGGTCGAGATACCTGTTATCATTGTCAGGAGAAAGGACATTGGTCGTCAGAGTGCCCTAAGAAAACAAAACCAACCGAAGAAACATGAAGTGGACGAGACAGCTTCAGAAGATGACAAACCCATTCCTATAAAAAAAGAAAAGAAATCGAGACCACGAGAAGAAACAGATGAAAAATCTGTGCTAGTGAAGAAATTCAAAAGGAGAGACGGAGAATGAAAGAAAAAGAAAAATGGACTTTAATGATATTCATTGTGATTTTAAAAACGAGAGAATATATCAGAAAGAAAACGTAAGTGTCTCGTGGTCTTGACTTTTATAATAAAGATGTACACGTATGTTAATCAATAGACTTCAGTTATAACCCCTTTAAATGGTTATAGTTAGCTGTTGAGAAAGAGCAGCATGTATGTCGTTAACGTCTTTTGTCTTTGCAAATGCCGAAATGATATGTCGAATTCGGGATCGAATGTATGCGAAGCGTGTGTCTTGCTAATGCGCTATGGAGGTCCTATCCCATCACGATTCCTTTGAGTCTGCTCTAACTTAAACATTATCTTATTTCTACCTAGTGTACTATCTCTGTAAGCATTCATAATTTTGACACATTAGAAAATAATTTTGTATGTACACAAGTGTAGGCGGGACTTGCTACACAGCAAAGAGGTTTTGGATAGCACTGCAGACAGACACTTGCTTCATACGTCAAGTGGTGTGCAATAACACATTGGAAACATATTTTCTTCGCATCCATACAGTTCTGAGTTTGAACTTCAGTTATCAGCAAGTGCAATGATAGCTAGTAGCACACGAAATTTTGGCGTTTCTTCTCGGGGGTCTTTAGATTTATTTAATCCAAGGACGACCTCGCGTTAAATCTTCAAGTGTCGATAGTTCCTCAAGTTGTCAGGACATGAGTTTCAATCTATGTAGAGAACTGGACTTTATGGTCTAATTTACCAATTTTCAGTTCAACAAAGATAAAGAAAAATTAGTACTTTCAGAAAACAAGACAAGTTTGAAACATAATTTTAAAAACATATGACGATAGTTGGTTGGCATGGCATCAGATATTAAGTGGGTTATATTCTTGTAATATTCATTGCCTAACCTCTTCAAAAGCTTGATCGAAGCTAGGAATAATGTAGTACGTGCGATTGTGTCCTATATTTGTGCGCTTATCTCTGCATAAATTGCCCCAAAAGTCAAGCTTTGCGTTAATATCTTTTCACACGGTGAGCACCAGCTTGGCCTTCTCAATGTCCTAACACCACATTTTTGCAGTGTAACAAATTGCTTGCTGTACACGCTAATGATATCGAAATTTTTTTAATTTGTTTTTGTATCCAGGCTGTGCCAGAGTAACTCTGTATCTCATTTCAAAGAAAAACAAATTCGGGTATTCAAACATACACGAAATAAAGTATTACTCTAGGATTGTCTCTTTAAAAATGCTCACAAATAGGGGATAGGCTTTAATTTCTCTGTTTGTCTTGCTTCGCTTCTGTGGTGTACAAAGTTCAACATTATGGGACACAAGAGAAAAAATGTTTTCCTACGATTTCTATGAGTACTTTTGAACATCGTATAAAGAATAATTAAAAAATATCTGAACGTAACTCTTAAAGAACGCGTGCCGTTTTGAATCTGTCGTAGAACCAATCAATTGAAGCATATTTTTTTCCCGCCAATTTAACGCTGACTCTCAATTTGTGTGCTGTGAGAAGAAATTCTCATGTGCAACTAGAACATTTATTGTGTCTATCTTTAAGGAGCAAACAAGATTCATAAAGACTGTTGGAGGCGAGAACAGAAGAGGAGACGGCTGCTAGTCATATTGTATTGAAATTCGTACCCTCCTTGAACGCCGCATAATATAATACAACACATGTAAAGCATCAGAAAGCCAGGAAGACCATCAAGGACAAAATGATATTTAGATAACTATCGGTTCATGGGTTAATCACCATTGCAATATGATGAAAGGTACACAATGATAACTTCTGAGAAACAAAACAGTTTTAGTTAATCAAAAACAGTTTCTATAGCTGACAAAGCCATATAAATGGGGGCCCAGAATTTTAGAAAAGATATGTATCCAGAGGAATATATGGATTCATTTGAAAGATTTAATGAAAATGAATTGCCACCAATCGATACAAATTTATTTAAAACTCACCGGATAAACAATTCACGCAGAAAATTACGAATGTGTAAAAGATGATATGAAACATTCGAAGCTTAATTGCTCTTCACTATTTCTAGATAAACAAAGATATTTTGATATTATGTGATATTGTTGCCGAATTTTATGTCTACAAATAATAATAAAAGTGACACAGCATATTATTTCAATGTACGCGGACTAGCTTTGACAATGCGTAAGATAAAATTACAGTTGCTTGCATATTATGAATTGGTTCGTTGATTGAATCTGGAATCAGAGTAGCAATAAGGATGATAAATAATAATGAGTATTATAACGTGAGCGAAGATAGTGAGAGAATATAACACATTTGTAAAGCTATAGATCTGAACAATGGAGAATACTGGACATCGAAGGCAAGGTATTATATCATGTACTATACCGCAACAATTGGTATGTATGGGTCACGTACCCAACATGCATACAAGTTATAAAATTTAGATAGGCAAATAACGAGTCTTGGAGTGATAATAATTTATTTGTTGGAACCTCAAAGATAGAGCTAGAAGTACCCACAGATTTGTACGCATATTTTAAAAATTATTCTTTGGCACCAGAAAATTTATTCATAGTGTGAATGATGTTATCTTGACTAAAATAACTTGATACAAGAATAAAATGGTACATAACCTTAAGTGCCTAGATCAATATGTATGTGACAAAATAAAGAAAGTATTCACTACTGTAGTTTGAAGTTGTATCTTCAGTTAGAAATAAAAATAAGAAAGATACATTCAAAGAGCAGTGGCTAAAATTCCATTGGTCGAAATTGCATCCGAAACAGAGATAGTCAAACATTATTAATTCTGGGTCACTGAGAACGAAACTGATGTTTAAAATTATTGATTGACTCTAGTTTTAAAGATATGATACTGGGTCAGTATATACGACAACTGACTTCGGAATGGAGGAGGATACGTGAGTTATAAAGGGAAGATATCTCAAACAAAACCAGAAATGACTAAACTACATCTTTGAATGAATCTATGAATAAATCAATGGCTGGGTTTGGACAGTACTTGCTTTTAAGGCTAAACAATGAATGATGCAATCTGAAGCTGGCATTGCATCATACATGATATGAATTGCATCATGTTATTCCCAGAACTCATGGATGATGCAATAAAAAAAAACGTTTATATCACTCTGATGAACAAATTGCCTTAAATCACCTATAGAGATCATACGGTGTAGTGCTCTCTTATTTGTCAGTGTTTGATTTTGTCAAAGTGAGCAGAGATGCATCTTACACGTGTGAACAATACAGATACTTTCTACTATGTTTGTGGTGAAGTGACTTTTGCATCACAAAAGCGCAGTACAGCCACTATGGTTAAGAAAGCCTATCACCTTTATATTGGCTGCAAAATTATAGATCAGGACAATAGGTGGGCTCCATACATATGCTGCAACACTTGTGCAACAGATCTTCGCCAGTGGAAAAAGAAATTTTTGCCTTTTGCAATTCCAATGATGTGGAGAGAGCCAACATATCATATCAGCAACTGTTGCTTCTGCATGGTGTCTCCAGTTGGGAAAGGTGTGTCAAGGAAGAAAAAGGGGACTGTGCATTATCCAAACATTCCATCAGCTATACTCCCAGTACCCCACTGAGAAGGACTGCCGGTTCCTTATGCACCAGAATCATCCTCATTTGAGTCAGACGAGGAAGAGGAAGAAGATGAAACTTCTAGTCCTGAACCATCAATGTCACATGACCCATATTTTCTCTCCTCCTCCTTCTCTGAACCATACCTCGTAACACAAGGTTAACTGAATGACATTGTCAGGGATTTGGAACTATCCAAAAGTAAGGCAGAACTGCTAAGCTCCAGACTACAGCAGGGAATCTCCTGGCAGTTGATGTTAGGATTTCTATGTTCCGTGACCGTTAAAAGGAACTTGTCCCTTTCTTCTTCATGGAAGGTGATCTTGTAGAATGCAACAACATCGATGGTGTGACGGCGACCCATAACATCAAACATGATCCAGATGAGTGGAGACTGTTCATTGATTCATGGCAAAGTTTTGTCGTCAATTCCGGTTGGTCATGCAGTCCATATGAAGGAAACCTATGAAAACATGAAACAACTTCTGAGGTGCTTAAACTATGACCAACATAGTGGCAGGTTTGTTGCGATTTCAAAGTTCTTGCTCTCTTGCTTTTCTGCAGGCTGGATACACAAAGTACTGCTGTTTTCTCTGCGAATGGGATAGTCGAGCGAGAGATTCTCACATCAAGGACGCTCCGAAAGTCATTGGAACCTGGGAAAAAAGTGTTCCCACTCATCACTTGTTGAACCAAGGAAGATTTTGGTACGACATTTGCACATAAACCTGGGTCTGACGAAGAACTTTGTCAAGGCCATGGACAAAACAGAAGCAGCTTTCATGTACCTCCGTGGAAAATTTTCAAGGATACGCTAAGCTAAGATTTCGGTCCGTAGATTCGTGAACGTCTTCGAGATGATGCATTTGACCGTGCACTGCGTGGCAAGGAAAAGACAGCAAGAATAGCCTTCATGTTAGTGGCAACAAATGTTTTCGGAAACAACAAGGCAGACAACTACAGGGAGTTTGTGGAAATCGTCCTACAGGCATACACAAGCCTTGGTTGCTACATGTCAGTAAAGATACATTTCATGCACTCTCATCTAGTATTATTTCCACCGAACTGCGGAGCGGTGAGTGACTAGCACAGCAATTGATTTTAAAAGTACATTCAACAATGGAGAAACGCTATCAGGGCAAATGGAGCCCAGCAATGCTTGCATACTGTTGCTGGACAGTGACAAGAAATGCTCCATTTAATGAATACAAGAGACACGCCAAGAAGCAGCAAATAGACACTGAATAATATAACCATTTTGCTGTTTTATAAAGTGTTATATAAACAGAATAGTTGAAATATTATCATGTAAAGCAACCATAAACGCAATAAAAGACCCAGGTTTGCAATTTATTATCAAAACTCTACTATCTACACAACATAAATAGACGTAAAATGTAAAAACTTAAATATCTTGGAAACAGTAGCTAATCAGTTGTTTTAATTGTCATATTTGAATTCAGCACATTAAAATCCATAATAAATAGCACATTTTATCTCTGAAGCTGACGACTTTTAAAACAAATGTAGACCAGTCTCAATTATGTACCCATTATGTCGTCTCCATTTTAGTTCTTATAGATGATGGTAACAAAGTAATTTCCCATCATAAAAATCATTCAACTTGAAAATAGCATCACTACCATAAAATATGCTTATGATCTTAATAAGTCTTCTTCCAAGACTAGTTACTACTGAACTATTTCAAATCTATTAACTTTACATAGCACGATTGGGAAGACAAATATTGTAAAATTATGACATTTTATTTTGTTCTAGCTTAGCTTAGCATCACAACTTATAAATATTGTCTAGGTTTTCTTGCACTTAGAATGTGCGTAATGCATTGATATGCTGAACTAAGACTCTTAATACCTTCTCTACACCTTCTTTCTTTCTTTTTCTAGAGGAGAGAAGTTGAATAGTTTCCATTTATTGGCATCATATTTATGTTTCTTTCCATTTTGTAACTTCTAAGACTTCCAAGAATTTATAACCAATATGAACACAAACACCCGTCATAACGGCAATTAAATATGCTGTTAAGTTATCTGTTTATCAGAAGATTGGTAATAATCTTTAAGCTCAGGCTAGAAAGGTTTTTCTATACTATCATCTGGAGCAGAAGAAGGCTATATAGGTGAAAATAAATATCCACGTTATTTAAATACTTACTTAGAAAACATTGGTTACTTAGTATTTCATTGATGCCAGTATGCCAGTATTCACTGAATTCATTATTTGATCTTTTTATTTTGAAAATTCCTCAGTTAGTTAATTGTATTATTCTATATTCGTTTTAAATATATCAGCATCAAATAACATAAATTGGAAACATCTTCATGAGAATGATAATGCATTAGCAACTTCTTCCCCTATTTTTACTGCCCCTCCTGCCAATTAATGATAGTATCTAATACCAAATTCTAATGTTATTAAAATACAAATAATATCTACGGTTGTTTTAACTGATACGAATATGTTTCTTCTAAATGATATGTTTTATTTTAAATTCCTGTATTGTATTTTATTGTAATAGTTTTATTCCTCAAGTCACCTTCTTTTCGTCATTTTATTAATACAGTTGCTGTGACAGAAAAACATGTTTACTGTATATAACAATTCAATATAAAATTCCAGTATATTTCCACTTATTAGAGTTATGTTTGCTAAAATTGAGTTATTAATTATTAATATAAACCTGACACATTTATTTCAATAGCTTCACAGTTTACAAAACATACACGGTGTGACATATCTAGTCAAACGCGATGGATCATAATCTATTTCCTAAGTAGCAGTCACTACCTGTGAAACCAAATAAAATGACTAAAGCACCGCTAATTATGGTTCTTTACAGGTACAGGCCGGAATAAAACTGTTTGCATTAAAAGGAAAATCGAAAGTACTATGCTTCCAGATAGTTCTTCATTAAATGTAACTAAGCATATATTATGATCATTCGGCATTGTTAAAAAAATAATTCAACCTAATAACAATTTTATCAGTTGCAAGAGCCTCTGATCCAACCTCTAAGTTTTTTAGGTAATGATTTCTCTATTTCTTTCACTTAATGTTAAAGTCTTTTTATGTACGATATTATTTTGATCATCTGCTTCTGTTGTAATCTCTTTCCCTGTGTCATGAAAAATTCTGCTTAATCGTTTGAGCTTCTTGATCTAATTAGGCATTATTAGTCCCACACGAATATTACTGATAAGATCTTTACACTATGTAAGAACGGTTTATAATGTAACTGATAATTCATTGTTTAGAACCACTGGGTTCTGTTCTTCTGACTTTTTCTCTTTATTGGTTAAACGTGTAATAAATCAATTTTATGTGTAAATTTAATCTTATATTTACTAACTAGAGCCTAATTATTTAAGTACCTTTTTCATTCTACTGAGTTCTTCAAAGTTATTTTTCCTATGTAATTTGTGAAAGAATATTATTGAATGTTCTAGCTTCATCTTTGAAAATCTTTTGCACCGGCTGTAAAGTCCTCAACTAATTTTTAATAACTTTATCAGTATGATTTTCCCATCATTTAGAAATTCTTTCTGCAAATGCTGAAGATGTGATTGTAATGTAGTACAATCTTCTAGAGGCCTTATTTCCTCTATGATGCTAAGTGTAATTGTAATGTAGTACAATCTTCTAGAGGCCTTATTTCCTTTATGATGCTAAGTGTAATTGTAACGTAGTACAATCTTCTAGAGACCTCTTTCCTCTATGATGCTAAGTGTAATTGTAATGTAGTACAATATTCTAGAGACCTTATTTCCTCTATGATGCAAAGTGTAATTGTAATGTAGTACAATCTTCTAGAGACCTCTTTCCTCTATGTTGCTAAGTGTAATTGTAATGTAGTACAATCTTACAGAGACCTTTTTTCCTCTATGATGCTGTCTAAGGTTGTTATGCAATCATTTACCCTTGCTCAGTTAAAGGTAATAACTGCATTATATTGATTAATATCTATTATTATGTTATTAACTTCTTTCCCCAAGTTTTATTTCTTCCAAAGTCTTACTTAAGAGATCATCAGCTCGTTTCTATAGAAAACGTTTATTAGCTTATCAAATCTTCTGTATCATATGATATACTTGTAGTAAATTGTTGTTCATTATTAAGGCATGGTTTAGCGATTGACATAGTACATCACCTTCTTCCCATTTCTGTAGGAACTTTAAATCAAAACTAGCATGACTTCTGAAAGATATTTATATCATTTATGAATTGAATAAATTTCACCTTGCATAATTATTTAAAGGTTAAAGTAAAACCTACCTAATAGTATTTATGCCATGTTTAATACAACACATTGTATCTTTCGCGTTAATACTTATCCTTTCCATTCAATTCGATATCGCGTCTTATTTGATCCACACACACACAGACACACACACGCATATATATATATATATATATATATATATATATATATATATATATATATATAGAGAGAGAGAGAGAGAGAGAGAGAGAGAGAGAGAGAGAGAGAGGGAGAGAGAGAGAGAGAGAGAGAGAGAGAGAGAGAGAGAGTGTCTGCTATTATTAGATAGCTAAAAATGGTACTCTATTTGCAAAACCCATTTTTGTTATCACGAACCGAGAAAATTAAGACAACCCAGCTAGCTAAAGACGTCTATAAAAATGTTTGAAGGTCAAAACATACACAGTTAACACTCAAGGGTCTAATCTTCTAGTGCAGGTAATAGACAAGTGCGGTACATAAGGAAATAAAATAATAATGTGTGATATAGTTCTTTGTTCGCATATAATTATTAACATTACAAAGAACGGATCTAGCTAATATTCATTAAAAACTGATTGGGACGGACACAATCTTATTATATAGTATCGGCTACATACCTTTCTTTTGAGTTCGGCTGTATGTCGCAGCGATTTCTCTAAGTATTCATTATTTTCAGTAATTTACAAGTACGTGACCATCCATTGAAAGCATGCCCCCACACATGTATAGTCTGTTGTAGTATATCATTTGTTTTGTAATAGGATTTCTGCAAATGAAATTCTAAGGTCAAAGGTCGAGGTATCCAATAATATTATGCAAAATCACGATAAGTACACGACACGTTTTACCATTCGGAATAGGGCGGGCTTTTCCGATACGAGTCTAATAAGTTCCACCTTCTGGTGATACTCCGAGGTAACCGTAGTGATACTTCCCAATTTGTAAATTTATGGCGGAAGATTTTGTTTTTGTTGTTGTACGGTTTAACGCCATTTTTCAGCACACGATAGGCTATACATGGCGGCCAGTATTAATGGTGGAGGAAGAAACCGGGAAATCCCCGGAAAGAACCACCGACCCACGAGAAGCTACTGGCAAGCTTTCTCACATACCCACATTGGCCGAATCTGAGACTCGAACCCACACAGACAGAGGTGAGATGGCAGTGATCCGTAACGAAGAGCGCTTTAGACCACTCGGCCACTCGGGGCCCCCTATGGCGGAAGAACAACCGGCAATAAAATGATTACTGTTAAGAATAACACCAACGACATTTCAGCAATCGATGAAATACGTACATTTATAATTTTTAATGTTATTCTTGCAGCTTTGTTATGAACAAATGGAAGAAATCATTTGGTTTCAGTAGTATGAACTCATTGCTTACATCTCTGTTAGTGATGACGTGCCATCTAGTCACTGTGATACCAATGAATGACAAGAAGCTACGACAAACGAGGCAAGTTCAAAATGGTCAATATTTATATCTAGTATTTTCGCTGACATGCGATGGAATAGGCCGAGGATGTTCGGACTATACCGTTTGCATGATTAGACTGGTTTTAACTGGGTTGACACGTGCGATTTTATGACGTCGGTCACACTATTTCGTTCTTATGAAGAAATTACACTTCTTTTTGCAGGTATTAGTTACAGTGATACCTGTTTGAAAAGACCTTTTGTAAAATTCATACCTGCGCATAAAGAACAATGTATATAAATGCTCGGGTGGTCATTCGTCCGGTTGTATACCAAGCAGTCAGGTTTTCATCTGGTCTGTCCCATTTTTAACGTGATCATTTGTGTGTGTTTGTGTGTGTGTGTGTGTGTGTGTGTGTGTGTGTGTGTGTGTGTGTGTATGTAAAGGGTTGTCCTGTACTCTTGAGTTCCGTCAATGCTGACCCTCAGGAGTAACTTTGTTAATGTTCGTATAATTTTTTACCTGTGTATCAAGGACACATACGTATAAATTATAAATTGTACCATCCCCTTGAGGAACTTATCCAAATATAATTCACTGTATATCATGCGCCACGTACTGCCTGGAAACGTTTGCTGAAACAAGCGGAGAATGTTGAAGACTCGGGTTTGCCCCATTGTTAACACATCCAAATTTTCAAATTTGGCTAAAATTCACCTTAGATATGATTTTCCAAATAAGCTTCAAATATTGGAGAAATACAATATAATGTATCATACAACTTTGCAAAACGACATTGTGTATGTTCAATTTATCGTATAGTTAGTACAGTTTTCCTATAGTATGTTTCATAATTTTGACATAACAACGTGCTACATTTCACTTTATGTGATTCTGACTGGTCCAAATAAGCTCATTAAATTATTGTGCAATATTCCGTTCACTGATTGGCTGCGATCGTGGGAAAACCTTTTTAACCTCGCCTTCTGAACTTTTTGTTTTCAATGAATATTTTGAAGGTCATTTTTCCACCGAGTCGCGAAAAAGAATTGGTGGAAAATGGTCGTGTATGTCTGAATATGGCCACTTTATCCCCACATGGGTTTGTTATGTCATGTATATCATATAAAAATTACGTAAAACGCTAAGACAAGAAGAACAACAAAAAGAAAAACCAAGGGTACTGCTCGGTTGATAAGCGGGTATGATTGAGGTGGAAGTGAAAGGGGGTATGTATGTAACATAGAACCCACCCATTATGCAAACGTGATTTAAATGTTAATTTACATAAGTAAATAAGCTCACCTCTGTTCACAGTAGAATGTGGATATAAACCTGTCTCCCAACTGATCGAACTTGATCCAGCCACATCATATTTGCGCGGTACATATGTGATGAAAAGCCTAGTCAAAAAAATTTGTTCACGTCTAAACCCTGCCAATATCCGGTCACAAATACTTTACAGTAAATATGGGAATTTCTGCATCCAGTAATCTTCGTTTCACATGAATATCGAAACAATGCAATGTTTTTGTGAAGTGACATTTCAGGGTAAACATTGATCGTGTAGTGTATGTCTACTCTATAAGGTATGTTCTACCGTATGAAACAGTGTGACATCACACGCATTAGACATTCTGTATTGAAAAATGATTTTGTATTTAATGAAATTCTCTGTTTATTCGCATGTACGCTTATTCTTTGATTTATAGTTTGTAAAAAAAAGTATTATCTACATTTTTACTATTTCACCTTCGTTTGAGACTATTTTTTTTAAGCACAACAAATGAAATGTGCAAAATCTGTCAGAATGAACGAAATTGTTAATCTTCTTTCTATGTATATAACTTCTACTGAAATAAAAACTATGTGATAATAAAAGTCTAAAATGGGTAATGATTTAATATCACATTTCGGAAACTCGTTAAATAATGTATAGCTTTTGTCGCCAATGCTCGCAAAAGCTGGACATTATTCAATTCGTTTCATAAATTCAATATTAAATCATTACTCACTTGAGATCCTCTATATATGTAATAAAGCGATATAAGAAAACTAAATAAGGAACGCATAACGCGACGTCACAGTGACGTTATGACGTATTTGCTCTTCGTCATCGTGTAACGGTTTATCGGACACATTAAAATGAGGAATCTTATCCCTGTAAATTATGGTTATCAGTCTGCTTTTATCGAAAACAAAGTGGAGAAAAATGGCTGCAATTCACATAGGAAGTTAAGTAGTTCGGACATTCATACCCAAGATATTATTCTGTTCGCAGAAAAACCCGAGACGTTCCCAGTACAGTTTTGTCTTCTGCTCCCCGCTCTTTCCTTGTGCTCATGCAAACGTTTGAATACAATAAACCATCATTCGGAACATTCTTGTCTATAGCAGGTGAAAGTCGAAAGACTTCCACTCTCTGCAAGAGATTAGGAAGTAATAGTAGTGATACTTCTCAAATTAGTAACATTTTGGCGGACCTGGGTAGATGTGGGAATAACATAACCCAATAACAGCATTGGTGCTGTATATAACACTTGAAGTTTAAAACGTCAACCTGCACTTTTAATTTTTAATGTCATTTCTGCAACTTTAAATGAAAAAAGCAGCCCCCCCCCCCCAACAAACCAACAAAAAGAAAACAAACAGAAAAAACCGTCCGATATCAATAGTTTCCAGCTACTGCGGCCGTTAATGGCTCCACAAAATGGCAACTATTTACAGCTCACGTTCTTCACAGCTCATATTCTTTCAAAATATATTGCTGTAATTAGGCTGTTTTGACCCAGGGTCATCTACACCTTAGTTCATCGTCTCGGCGCATGAACACGCGCGCAAATTACTTAGATCCTACTTTCATGCTTCAATCGCAGATGGAAATAAAATAAAAATTTGGGATACAAAAAGATACTATATATATACGCGGCATAACGATTCAGATGTACTTCATTGTGACGTTAATGGTACATTGTGATTGTACATTACGGCAAGTAAAGAATTCTTGACTTTTTGATCCTACTTATTAGGCAAAATCTTCACATTTTGCACGGAAAACATTGTAAAGAAAAGATGGTAGAAAATGCAGTATAAATTGATTGTGATGTGGTTATCAATATATAGGGTGATCTTGCTAATAATTTACAGCGTTGTGACAGTGGGATCATTCTTCCAAAGGGAGGTAACCCTATGTGAAAAGTATGTTTGCATCTGAGATATTTGTTTCTAGCATGCGACTGACAAGACCGAGGACATTCCGATCAAGCAAATCGTATACATAATAACCTTATTTTTTTAAGACAAAATGCTTGGTGTTATATTGCGACCAATTGCTCTATCATTTTCCTATTTAATCTGGTAATACTGTTACTGATTAGGTGGTCTTGAGTCAACTAGGACATACTGGCACAGTTAGCTTGAACATTTCTTGAAACGATAGTATGCATGATGGCCCTGTGTTAAATCTTATAACTGTGTTAAGCAAGTAAAGAGATGACGATAGCTGGATCAAGAGTTGCATAATATAGGATGCCGATGGCTCTCAGATGACTTCGCTGTTTGACGTATTAAAAAGCTCTTAGGGATGTAGCTGTTCTGGTAAACTAACTTTTGGCTCAATGTTTTGGTTCGTATATTTTAGTTTCAACTGACTAAGGCTTTGACCCTATTGCTTTAATAACTAGGTCGATCGTAAAACCCATGCTTGCATACGTTGACAATGAGATTAGTTTAAAACTTTACCCTTTTCTGCTAATAATGCTTTTTCGTCTCCCAATAATTAATTGTCGAGCTCTTCCATATCTACTACTATAATCTGAATATACCTGCCCGTTTTTTTTGGTACCCCCCCCCCACGTCCTACAACTAAAAGTATAAATGAGATATAACAAAAATGCACAGTTCATTCATTGATTTATAAGTTAAAAACTGATTATGACAGAAATAAGCAACTTCCGAAAACTTTGTTTCACGTTTGACCCTCGATTTCTTTCCGCTATTTCCGCCCTTAAAGGCACATGACTATAATATAAGGGTTGTTTTATTCCTGAGATATATCCCTTTCCGTCAAGCTATCATTGAATTTTCTGAGTTGCACCAAACTGAAGTTACAAACTCCGAAACGTACGAATTGAGCGAATTTTGCCTCCCAGGACAAACGTACTCTCATATGCAACGTAATTTGATTGGTTTAAAAGGTAACATCTCGAACCAGATGCATGTGTGTTACTTAACTATTACAACTTTGATCCAATCATATTTTGCCGTTAATGTGTGTGTTGCAAAGGATGTTTTAAAAATGTGTGTAACGTGTATTCAATTTCTATGTACTTAAGATAATACTTCTATGTAGCAGGATTCCTATACTTCCATCGAGTTAATGGTAAGTAGGAACATACCTTTGCATCTACCACGGTTCTCAAATTAATGAAGGATTATATCGTGGAGCCGTCAACACCGTATCTTTCCGTAAAATAGAGATCGTTGCACAGTAGCATAAGTTTGTCAAGGCAGGAAAATTTCGCTCAATTCGTACATTTCGGAACTCCTAACTTCAGCTTGGTGCATCTCAGATAAATCAGTGATAGCCTGATGAATATAAATATACCGCAGGAGTTATACAAGCCATAGGTTATGACGGTGTGCCTTCAAGACGGAAATAGCAGATGGAAATCGTTGTTCAAGCGTGGAACGAAGATTTTGAAGTTAATTACCTTGTCTCTATTATAGTATGATAGACAGGGTCCTATGTCAGAACGGGTCATGGGTGTAATCTTAGGTAATTTTATCACTTGGAATGATATTTTTCCTTCAGATTATTGTTTCTTTTTCAACATCAGTCAGATGTGTGTTATCGAGTCACGCTTCCTTCTAACTTATCAGCCAGTCTCTGCAAACCGTCTTGTTTCTAAAATTTAAAATTTGCTTAAAATAAAACAGCACGCTTCTTCAGCTGAATTTTAAGTTATGAGCTTCCTGAACGGCATGTTAATGTTAGTTTTTATATGAATTCTTGTTATTTCGCTTTGTCGTTAAGAAGGTGCACCATATGTAGCTTACATGTAACTGCTATATTTTTACGTCGCTACATCTCTTAATACATTGAATTCATCAAAATCATTTACGTGCTTACGGTTAACATGCATTGTGAAAGTTCAGAGATTACTGTATGCGAGAGTATGTTATTGACACTGCTTATAAAGATTTAATTTTTTTTAAGAAAAAAATAATAAATGGTACATGACAAGACAAATTTATCTTCGACTAATTGCAGCATAAATGTATACAGAGTGACGTAATTAACTGCATATAAGGTTGCCATTGTAGTTAGATAGTCTTAAATCTAAAATAAAATTTGTACTAAACTTCACTGAATTAATATGGAACTTTTGTTCGTTAGAAAATCTACAATTTATTATCGTTGGAAGCAAAAATTCAAAAAAATATGTCAATCGCTAAAATTGAGGATATTTATCAGAAGTTGAGAAGACAACTGGATTTTGATTGAAGGCGACATACGGAGGACTTTCGAAGTTTGAAAAGAAGTATGAACATATAACACAACATTTACTGGATCGAAAAATTAAAGATTTGGAAGAATATTGCAACGTAATGCATAATGTCTTCACACATGTAAGTAAATAACGGTTAAGGACAAGATAGCAACTGAAAAAAGTAAAGAACAACTTTAGCTTTTGAGATAGCCATGACCTGTACATTACGTTTTCTTCTTTTTCCAGGTAGAGACTTCAGCAAGGAAAATCGTAAAGCAAACGACTAAAATATTCAATTATGTAAACATACAGTTATCAAAACTTAATTTGTAAAAAAAAAATATATTTACTGAGTCTTTTTCTTGTCTTATTGTTTTAAACTGCTTGGTTTCAATGTTCTAAGGCGGCGTATCCAGTAAGATTCATTTTCTTTTTCGGTTTCGGAAGTCCATTTGGGGTTGTGAGCAATTGCGGTAAGTGTAATATCACTGAAAGTGTGGCCACGGGAGGAGAAGTGTTCTGCTACTATGCTTCTGTACAGCTTCTTTGTCATCCAATTAGATCTATGAATGTCGATTCTTTTGTATAGCTTTTCAGTTTCTCCAACATACTGAAGGCTAAATATCTTACATGTGATGAGATAAATTACATTCTCTGTTTGCAGGTTTTGTTTGGACCATGTATGTTAAGTTTTCTCTAGTCAGTGTGCCAGAAAATGTGCTGGTCTCTATCATATGTTTACAGGTTTTGCACCATTTGTCACCAAAGGGGCCAGATTTACTAGGGTGGTCTAGGTTAGTGATTGGCGTTAGCGTCGCCCTGACTAAGATGTCCTTGAGGTTTTTTGGTCTCCGGTAGGCTACTACAGGTTTGTTCGGGAGGATTAACTTTAGTGCGTCAAACGATGTGCTCGATGCCAAACTAGATAACACTTTCCCACCTATGTAATAAAATTTTATACTCAGATGATGAACATATCAATGTGATACCCCTTTCTTTTCTTTAGTATCTTAAGTGACCTCATATATTCGTCTTTATTTCGTAAACCATAACAAATACGTATAAATCCTCGAATAATTATGTCATCTGTTTCGTCACACATCTGTTAAATTAACGGCTGTTTTTATTCAAATCACACATGGCTGGGTCTATTGCTGGAGTGTTTATAATTGACTCGATTGCGTTGAAAAAGTATCGGTTTCCAGTAGCTTTAACGTTAATGCAAGCCTTGCTGCTTTGCACCCGATTTAAGCAACTCTTAGTATGAACATACCGTTTAATAGGTCATTCTTGTTAGCGTTCCTGCTGAGATTCCCATTTTAGTCCCGTTCGTAATCATTCTCTCCGATTGAGTTTAATATATCGAAGAGATCATTTCGTACTGTATATATTTCGATTTTGTTCATTATATATATAAAAGTAGCTGAAAAGAACACGTTTGTCTTCTTTTTTCGTCTTCCATATTAGAAGCGAAAACAAGAATAACTCTGCCATATACATATGTTAAAAGTAGTATGTTGATAGAGATAGCCATATTAATCTTGCAGCAATTTAGTTGTACCTGTCCAAAACAGTGAAGATCTAAATGATAACGTGCAATGAGATTGTACTGACTTTGAGTCAACCAGTCTTCGAAATTCAGAAATATTAAAGCATTTGGATAAGAAACTTTCACATATACAGTCACAAAAAGGAATGAATTAAAGCAGTCAATATGTGAATATGAGCACATGTTTCCAGATGTTCTAACTGGAACAAATAAAATCAACTATGATGTCGAAATCGTGAAATCTATATCTTGAAATCAGGACCCTTACACGATGAATCCTCTCAAGCAGAAATGTTTGAACAAGGAAAATTAATATTTGGTGGAGAACGATTTTTCTGAACCTAGCAAAGAAAACCATGTATTCTGGTGCCGAAAACAGATAATACCTTCTGTGAGAGCATTGCCTGCCGAAAAGGTAACAGTGTCATCAAATCAGACTCATTTCCATTGTGAATAACTGATAATTGTTTTGGCTAAATTATAAATGCAAAATATATGTCCAAATTCGACCTGATGCAACAGGTCTAGACATCACTATAAACTGCTACATTGCAGACATCGTAGATATGACTCAAATTGTTGAAGCTATGTTAAAAAATCCGAAACATGTTTACATTGTAGGACGTATTGTGGAACTTGTTCAAGTTAAGCCTTTAGAAGTTAGGGTTCAAGCTCTTTCTGAATTCCCCATTGCCTATCAGTCAAAAGTAACTGATGCGACGTTTTGGTATGACTGGATATTATCGGAATTTGTTTTCCATGTTTCCATAATTGGTGAGCCCTTGACCAATACTTAAAAGTGCACCAGTTTTTCAGCTCCAGTTTTCATCCAATCATTTAGAATGTATGCTGACGCAAGTAATTTATTTGTTGATGGCGTATTAATTAAACAAGGCAAGAATGGTGTGGACCATCCCGTATGTTATTTCTCTGAAACATTAAACAGACACCAAATCAATTATTCCACAGTCGGGAAGAATGCCATGGCTGTGGTTTCGGATCAACAACAGTTTGAAATGTATATAAATTCTGCCCCTTCTCTGATAATAGTATTTAGTGATTACAACCTCCTAATCTTCATGAACTAAAAACAAAATTCAAAGATTTTTGGGATTGACATTGAAGTTTCAAGATTACAACATCGACACCGGGCACATCAAAGGAAGAGACAACCGGATCGCACACTTTTGCGTGGATAGAAGTTCTGTATCGACTTATATTTCATATACTTTTGTTTCATTCATAAGACATCTTGTGCGTTCTTGTGTGTTCGGTTCATATAAAAAAGCTTTATTGTATTAATATTTCCTATCTTCATGAAGGGAGGCGTTATTCTACTACGTTTATATTTTTGTACCTCTTGTTACATGACTGTATCTATATTGTGTGTAATTTTTGTTTATGACTGTAAATTGTTGTGATTATCTATAAAGAATGTATTACATAGTTAATTTTATACAAGGGTATAGATTCTATTTTGAGATAGTACAGTGCTTGTGGATTGCATACGATATATAAACAGATATTGTCAAGTTTCGAATAATAAAAAAATGTTGACAAGTTTGGGGTAATTTCTAGTATATCGCCACACTCCAAGCTATTGGCACATTAGCATATCTGGTACTACAAGCACACCAACACATTCGATATCGAAATTTATTTGAAATACCGCTGAAATTCACTCAGATTTTCATACATTTACACTTGTGATAGAACTTTTAGGATTGTTTGGGATTTAATTCAAAATACAGTAAGTTCTTTTTAAATTTTCACTTTGTGTTCTGGGGGAATAAATTATTTTGTTGAATTTGACAAAACTTGTTGGTTTTCGCACTTTTCTCTTACTTTGTTAGCAGTGTGCTTAGGTCATGTATAATTTCTGAAATGTACAATATCCAAAGAAATTTCAGACACATTACATCAAAGCAGCATAGAGGTATGCCAACATTCTCTCCACTGTGCATGTTTTAAATGCAAGCAACTCCAACTTACTTACGTCACTCTCTCAAATGTACATAATAGCTGGTAAGCGCCCCTTCGGTATTCAATTTTTTGTCTGTGGAAAATAGACTCGCCCATAGTGTACGCAGTATGGCGCCGGTTTAAGCAGCAGCGAGGGTGAACATACCAATTTTGGTGCAAGTCTTCAATGAAAATAAAGCTTCATACCACAAAATGAAAATTCAAGGTCAATAACGTCAAACCGAAGCCTCTAACCAACCAAGATTTTCTCTAATTGGGTTAGCTCATTTTGTTACTTTATCTTTGTCGCTTGTGTTTTCAAATTTGTATGCGTGTTCGTTTACTCACCCGGACACTCTATGCTAGTCGCACCATCCCTGCCGCTGTAGTATGTGAGTAATTAAATCATTATTATATCAATAATGAAATTTTACACAGTTAGATTAGCTCGAGAGCGATTAGAGGCAATTCAGAAAAATATCCTTGTTCGAGATGCTGTCAAACAGCAACTACAGCCGCGTCAGGAGTCCCAGGTGGAGTTTCAAGAAGGTACAGAACAATTATTTAATCCAATTGCCGAACCAACAAAACAAATGTTACAGCAACTGAGGCGGCTCAAAAAGCTCTTGAGAAAATTGCCTGTTGAAATTGCTGGCCGTCTTCAAGCAACCCAACCACCACCCAGCAACATCATCAACCACAACCTGAAGTTCAACCATAACCTCTGCCAAGAGTTAGAATTAACATTACATATACATTCACGCATGAAGTTGTTGCTGCTAACAACGACCAAGCCATGTAATTAATATTACCGCGTATGGATATCATGATAGAAATAAGAATATGAAACCCGAATATGTTTATAATATAAAAGCTGCTGATTGGGTCAGGGATGTATATCGCATCCCTACCGATACTCCGCAAGCCAGATCTGAGCAAGATATTAATAGGTTTGACCTCTTTAACAATACAGTATATCAGTATAATGAACAAGAAAAGCAAGGAAGGAGAGTAAGAGAAGACAAAATGAAGCAGCAACTTGAAAAAGCAAAAGCAGAAAGGAAATCAGCCTCAAGAAGAAAAAAGCAGAAGAAAAAAAACAACAAGTGAGAACGAAGGAGCAACTGGAACTGGTATTGCTACTCTAGGAAGTGACCTTATTACTCCATGTCCCAATGATGTCCATGACGATGTTGAACGATTAGAAATTCTGATTGGGGGAAGACGAGCCGGAAATAATTTCCCAGAAATTATTAATGAAGCAGCTGATATTTGTCAATGATTATTTACAGGCGGTATCACGGACATTAATGTTTATCGGTCCCTCATCAGTGAAATCGCAGATGATTACCACAGTGATTGAAGGTATGCAATTAGCTACAATGACTAAAAAATAAAATGATTATACATAATACTCAACGTGGACCGATCATGGTCAGGGTGATAAATTCGCAATTACCTACCTATAAAGCGATCTATGGAATCGGGGTTCAGGGTTTATTTCGAAGGATAGCCCCAAAAGCAATAACGATTGCAAAACAATTATCAATGAAAGCTTTTGACGTTGTTCGTGATAAAGCTATTGATGCTGTTGGATATGTTGCTAGCAAAGCATTCTCAGCAATCAATGATAGACTAGCACGACTAATACGACACAAACGGCAGCCAGTAAAATTACCTAGTACCGAAGTTATGCCTGGAAATGTTAGTAAAATAATAAATTAAGCTGCAAATAAAAAAAATAGCAGATTTGGCTGGTGTACCAATATAAGAAAAAGAACAAAATATAACTGCTAGTCTGATAGCAGGGAGTGGTCTTCATGTTAAAAGATAACAATTATAAAAAAAGCTTCAAACGTATATCTGATCCAGCATTTGACATGGATGCGCAAGTTCTTAAAGAAGAATCTGTGCGCGATTATCAATATTATACTTATGAAGCACGAGAGTCAAATCAGCGTGGACGAGTTGAAATTCAAATTCAGGATACAAGTACATATTACTTACCCGCTGAGTCAGTCATTGAAATAGAGGGTTGACTTTTACAAGAAGATGGTAGAGGAATCAGAATTGTTGATCGACCTGGTTAAAGACTTCCCGGAACACTTCGTTAGACGCAAAGGGTCTCCTTTATATGTCCAATTTTGATTTACTTAATGCTGCTAAGCGATTAAATATTTAAAAAAAACTTCATAGGTGTTTTTATGCGTGATCAATTTCTAAAACAACCAAGCCATGTTGAAACCGGTATCATTAATCTCGACATGAGTTCTTGTCCAGGTACTCATTGGGTTGCATACGCGAATGATCCACATGGAATTATTTATTTCGATTCGTATGGGTTGGCGTCACCAAAAGAATTTTTAAAATATGTCGGCAGAGTGCAAAGCACTCATCTTCAAAACACTCCCGTCTGGTTTTCAACATTACCACCACAGACAATAACCGATCCGCCAATATGGGGCCGTGAAGTAATTGCAGTACTCGACGCTGTATCAAGGTCGCTGACACCACCACATAGTCGTGCACCGTTGTTTTCAATAAATCTTAACGTAAAATGGTAGACATTTACGGAAGATCTACTCTGAGTAAGACTCAGGGCAAACCTCAAGGCGACCTATTTAAATATACAACACTTGACGAGGTCAAAGATGAAATCCCTAGTCTCGCAAATGTGGACCAAAATGATGTCGTTGTTTTTCAGGATAAACAAGGACGATTAAAGACGAGCAATATCCCGTTTGTAGACATTATTCTGCGGGTTCCAGATGCGACCGAAGATAACTTAGTAGTGTTTGCTAAAAACGATAAAATTAAAAGGAGGAATCAGTTTTTACACTCATGGGAGAGATTATTGCATGCGTCAGAAGAATTAGAGATAGTATGTATGGCGATCTCAATGTGAATAAAAATACATTTATTAATGTGAGAGAACCAAAATCAAACGATGATGTGGCAACAAAAAGATACGTAGACAGCAACAACAACACAATCGGAATTGAGATCAGTAAATATGTTGCTAACGCCGGTGATACAATGACCGCCAATCTCACTATGGCTAGTAATACCATTGCTTATTTGAGAGAACCATTAATAGACGATGCTGCTGCAACGAAGAAATAAGTCGAAAATACCAACATCCCAATGATGACATCGTTAATGACAATGATGGATTTACCACGTTTAGATCTGAATATTCTAATCATATACAATCGTTTATAAATTTTCGCAAAAAAACCCCCGAATTGTTGATGATTTCTTTGGAAAGCCAACATTTATCGGTATTAAACTCTCTGACATCAAAATAAGATCACCGACAGTGTAGCATATACAGTAGTGTCTCGATCAGCATTATAGACACCACTTAATAAATTCATCAAACATCGCGCTGAGATTATCGGTACATACAGGTTCTCAGTACTTGGCACTAGGACATTTACGACATATATCACAATTTTCGGCGTAATCCACTAACTGGATCTTCTGGATATATGTTAGTAATGTTGGAGCAAAACGATGATGAAACATTTGTGGTGGAACCCGTAGAATTCTTTTAGGTTTGTTGTACTATTGGTGTCTTGAATTAGTCGCTAAACTACCACCTACTATATAATGATCTTCCCAATCGACGTTCAACATTACAGATAGAAACAAGTATGTGAGTGGCAAACAAAACTGAAAAATATCGTTGACGAGTACACAGTAAAAGTAAAAAGTACCGCAGAAGTGTAATTGTCATTGACATAATTGTGTATTTGGCGTCAGCTGTTATTGCTGAAACTGGCGTATTGTTATCAACAAAAACAATGTCATCATCAGCAGTTGTAACAATTTGTGCTTCAGCTGCAACAACAATTGCTGGTGTCCTTAATATCATCGCAAATAAATATCTGCATGTACAAATACGAATATACAGTACACGATCCTGAACAATTACTGAGTAATTGTTTTACCGTTCCGTCAGCTGCTGCTCATTTTGCTCGGAAGGAAAATTCATGGAAACCAACACGTTTGGAATTTCTTGGAGAAATGCAATGCAGTTGTGTGGAATACGAACACGGTGTACTGTGAAATACCAGATACGATTATAGGATATTATCTCGGTTGAGATGGATGCATGTTATCCAGACGTTTTCTTGGAATGGGAGAGTGTTCTAAATACTTTAAGAGATTTGGACATCCAACACACGAAATGACAAGAGTTGCGATAAACGGACCTTTACCAGATTTTGACCTAACGTGATTTGCATTCATCGAGTCATTCGAATTTGAAGCGAAAAACCTTCATCCGATTATCGTTGTTTGCTTTGGAAAACATTTTAGTGAACGCGGCTGGGCTCCAATAGTTTTATTACGATACTTGCTTAATGTAAAAGTATTGATATCGTTGGTTGTAAGCGAAGCAACTACATGGTATTGTCCACAGAAACAAGTTTGGTTACCAAAACAAAAGAAATATTATAATGATGAAAATCATAAATTCGTGTACGAGTGTTTTCAAAGAATCCCCTACACATAGACTAGCCAGAGAAATGAACGAACGAGGAGTTAAATCGCATAGTTATCACAGCTTTTCCGATGGAAGGGATATTCATGGACTCCAGAACGAATGGGTGAAAAATATATTCCGAAGATTATTATCTATGACTAAATATGAACAGTGTCGCTGGAGATATTACAAATATTTCTTGATAGGTTACGGACAAAACATACTGCTGTGGTAAAGTGTGGTGATCATGATCAACCGCCACCTTTTGTTGGATTGTCTCCGCATGAATGGTTAAAAACATTTGTTGATTATTATGAGGAGATATCTGATGGCCATAGAGCGCTTGATCGAGAATTCAGAGAGCTTAAGCAATTAATCAGACTACAACCAAATAAAATTCAGTGTGAAATAATGCGTGAGATGGTTTCAGAGACTCCTATGAACAAATTTTGGAATTTATGGTGACCAGATGATTTGATAGTTACAAGTAGAAAGATAGTTCGTGATACACTTTAACAATAATTATTTCTGTTACATAAAGTAAAGTTTTCAAATATACCCATACCATTGTGTTATCGACCAGCAGATACTCGACGGCAAAATATCGACGTTGAAATTCCAAGTTATGGCAGGTTATTTTAGTAAACAAAATCTTTTGTTAAATGATATTGTTTTAGTTCCTGTCGGTGTTGTTGAGAGCGCGTTAACGATGGTCAAAACTCCATGGACGCTAGGATACGTTATAACAATTCATTTGTCAGAAGGATTAACAATTTCAGATACTAATATTTGGATTGTTGACGATCGTATTGAGTGGCCAAATTTAATTTATCTCGCAGTGTCTCAAGTCAGAAGCATATTTCATAGAATTTCCCGAAAAAAAAAATAATCAAACTGCTAGCAATGGAGAAGATATAGTAAGAAAAAAATTAACTGGTTATAAACAATGTGACCAAACAAATGTGACTTTGATCTTGATGCTTAATTTATCATGACGCTGAAACGACGACAGAATAATCATTGTGCAAACAGTAACACAGTAATATTGTGGCAATATTCAAACAAAAATCCATGAAAGTTTTAGAATAGAATATAATTAATAGTCGTCGTGGTCACGTACGCGAAAATGTGGTGCTGGCCTGTCTTGAATGTAATTGACGTCGAGGCACTAGTTCACAAAAGTGAACGCAGTGGTAATTGTGTATCCTCAAGAATTACCTGTAATTGTTCGCTTACAAATCCACGTTGAGGAGCAGTTGAATATATTCTGTAGATTGCAGGTCTACCCGTGGATCTTACCACGCTGCAAATTGTATGTGTCGTCACACTCCAAATAAGATCAGTTGCTTTTCTTACCACCTTCAAGTTCACCAGGTTCATATAAATATCTGATAGTCACCTAGAACTGGTTGTTTTAAAATGGAGACATTTCGTTGTATTGGTATGTTTTTTGTGACTGCATTGGTAGGTTTAATAAAAAAAACGCACGAGTAATTTAATTATTTAACGCAGTTATTACACTTGTTAATCTTGCAACCCATTCACGATATCCAAACAATCTTTCAGTAAGTGTTCGATTAAATCGTTCAACAATTGCCTGATCGCGATGAATTGCGGTATGTCCTCGTCTGATTTTGACGTTATGTTTTTTCATCAGAGATGATACTGCACCAAGAAATTCCATGCAGGATCAACCTGTAGCAACTGTGGAAATCGTACGGGTCCTCGTTGATAAATTCGTTCAAAAGCAGATGCAACTTCAGTTGCTGCTTTAGTTGATAGTGTTTCTGCTTCTTTATACCTACTTGCAATGTCAACGACAATCAACGGGTATTTATATGTGCGTGATTGCGTCTGCCAGTTTTAACGGTATCGTGTGGTAAAAACAAAATATCTAGTTGATGAACTTCATTTGGAGTGCTGTCATCAAAATGTGAGTACTGAATATGTTTAGGTGCTGGTACATAAATTTGCCATATTGCTTGTCGTGCTAACCAATATGCAGCAAGATAACGTGTAACATTTGCTGCATCAGCAAGTTTACTAATAGCTGCTCTACCCCCCCCCCCCAATATCCACTTAGGCTATAATAAACCGATTCCATTATAATAAGAATTGGTTGATTAATTACCGGCCCCTAATACTAGTTTACCTTTCATTCCAGACCTTATATGGAAGCTAGCAAGTTTTTCTCTGAGAGTTTTTTTTTAATTATATAATTTAACGAGTGAATCAACTTAACATCTGCAATATGTCGTTGTTCTAAATCCTTATTTTTATACGCTACAGCATAAACGTGACATGCTTGATCAATCGCATTTATTGGATACTCTCCATATCTTGGTTGATCTCGCTCGTCAAGTCGGAGATCAAGTTGGGCTCAAGGACCACACTAATTATATCCAGGAAGATGTTTTTCTCAGTGGTATTCAGCCTGTGGAGCTCCTGGTAATTTTCCTAATGAAGCAGCGATATCACCACCAGACACTACTGTCCGGAAATAAATTTGTATTTTGATTGTACCACATTTTACACACTTACCTGTAAGTACATGCTTTTTATTTTTTTGTTATTATTGTTGTTAATCCACTGGTGGGGTGGATGCTCTGTATCGAACACGATATAAATCCATATTATTTATTATATTTCTACAACATGGATATCATAGATTTCTCAGCGACACGAACGCAGGAGCCAGTCAAGCGTCATCCAGCGCCAACACATTCTACCAGAGCAATTATCATATGTCCATCTGGGTCTGGTAAGACGCAGTTATTACTTAATCTGATAATGAGATGGCTCAAGTGTGATAAGTTATATTTAGTGGCACCATCTGTAGATGGTCAGAGATGTTACGATGTGCTCAAAGATTTTAATGAAAATGCAAAATTGTTGGACGAGTATGGTAATGATATTATTGATTTTATCACCAATATTGATAAAGCCCCATCTGTAGATGCCCTCGATGGATTTATTAATAATCTCGTAGTATGTGATGATGGACAAACAATCAAATCCAGACGGGATATTTTCTCGAGGCAGACACAAAAACACGGATGTGATTTATGTTACTCAGCGATTTACAGAAATATCTAAAGTGATCAGAGATAACTGCAATATTTCAGTTGTGTTTGAATCAGTTGATACACATACTCTGCGAAATATTCATCAAACTTGGTGTTCAGGAGACAGGGACATGATTAAGTTTGGATTTTTTTCTTGAAAACCGCAATCTACCCCACACGGATTTATCACGATAAATTTACATGATCCTCGGTCGCGATATCGTGTAGGTCTTGATTAAAGTTTTGATTAAGAGACAGCAGCTGGGAGGGTGCGACCAAAAATGAGTGGCCGGGTGGGTAAAAATGAGTGTCAGGGTGGGTAAACAAACACACATACAAATTTGAAGACACGAGCGACAAAAGATAAAGTAACAAAATGAGCTAACCGAATCAGAGAAAATCTCGGTCAGTTAGAGGCTTCGGTTTGATGTTATTGACCTTGTATTTTCAGTTTTTTCGTATGAAGCTTTATTTTCAAGGAAGACTTGCTCCAAAATTGGTCTTTTCACCCTCCCTGCTGCTTGTTAGTATGGAAGTTTCGTTAAGCATGAAACGCGCAAATGATGCCAGTGTTAGGATCACTCTGGTCAAAGTTAGATTACACATTATAAATCATTGAATCAATTGACTAAGTTCTGTGCACTTTTTATCACAGTAAAGATTTTTCGTTATTAAATTCCGTAGGTGGGTACAAACAAACGGGGATTTATGCAAAAACTTTTATGGTCCCATTGCGTTTGGCGATTTCCATTGCACATCAGGCCGGTTACTGTCATGTAAAATGCAATTCACTAAAATCATGTCATTGCGAGTTTGCAATAAAAAAAAGCTTTAAAATCAAGAAACATTTAGAAATAATAATAATATTTAAAAATAAATTTTATAGAATAATAATTTAACAAGTTTTAAATTCCCATAGCGCATGCGGATTTCGGTTGTGTGGCAGTCCTGTAACATTCCGATGAATTAGGAGTTCTTATTCTTTATTATTAAATTGTAACTTTTCAAGTAAGTTAATAATATGAAAAGAACCAGTAAAACATGTATCCATATTATCCATAATAACCAGTAAAACATGTATCCATATTATCCATAATAACTAGCAAAACATGTATCCATATTATCCATAATAACTAGCAAAACATGTATCCATATTATCCATAATAACCAGTAAAACATGTATCCATATTATCCATAATAACCAGTAAAACATGTATCCATATTATCCATAATAACCAGTAAAACATGTATCCATATTATCCATAATAACTAGTAAAACATGTATCCATATTATCCATAATAACCAGTAAAACATGTATCCATATTATCCATAATAACCAGTAAAACATGTATCCATATTATCCATAATAACCAGTAAAACATGTATCCACATTATCCATAATAACTAGTAAAACATGTATCCATATTATCCATAATAACTAGTAAAACATGTATCCACATTATCCATAATAACCAGTAAAACATATGCCTATATTATCTATAATAACCAGCAGAGACGTCATTTCAACATTTTTCGGGGAGGGGGGGGGGGGGTCACTAAACTTGATTCGGGGGAGCAAAACTTGACGGGCTTGTTAATTTTCATATATAGGCTACAGCAATTTTACAGCACATGCAATTCGGGAGGGTGGCATTTGCCCCCCCCCCCCATGACGTCCCTGACAAGCAGTAAAACATGTATCCATATTATCCATAATAACCAGTAAAACATGTATCCATATTATCCATAATAACCAGTAAAACATGTATCCACATTATCTTTAATAACCAGTAAAACATGTATCTATATTATCCATAATAATCAGTAAAACATGTAGCAGCAGAGAGGGCGAACCATACAAACTTTTAGAGGCCCTTAAATCGTAAACTGAGGCCTCCATCAAAACGAAAAAAGAGTCAGCGATAATTAATCGGGGAAGGTCCCGCTGCTTTCTAAACGATTTTTTTTTGTTCGATGAAAGCCTTAGTTTACGCGACGAACTCGACTTGTTGTCGCGGCCCTCCCTGCTGCTATTATCCAAAAATCTTATCAAGACCGACTCGATATCGTGTTCGAGGATCATGTAAGTTTATCGTTATAAAACCGTGCGGGGCTGATTGGGCATGACTAAATACATTTCTAAACTTATATCCATGTCGCTGCTACACCAGGTCTGATGAATATTTCGTAACGGGTGAGTATCAACTCCGCTAAACACAGCAAGAATATTACAATTATCTCTGATCACTTTAGGAATTTGTGTATACCGCTGGGTTACATAAATCACATCTGTGTTTTTGTGTCTGTCCCTGGAAAATATCCTAGCAGGATTGGACTGTTTGTCCAGCATGACATCATCGTACACTACTAAATTATTAATAAACCCATCAAGAACATCAACACTCGGCGCATCATCAATATCAGTGATAAATTCAATGATCTCGTCGCCGTTTTCATTTAACGATCTTGCGTTTTCATTAAAATCTTTTAACACTTCGTAACACCGCTGGTCATCAACTGATGGTGCTACCAAATACAACTTACCCTACTTGAGCCATCTCATTACCAGGTTAAGAAGCAATTGTGTCTTACCCGATCCAGATGGTCCAATTATGATCATACGAACAGAATTTGGCAACGCTGCATGATGCTTGACTGGTTCTTGTTTTCGTATTGCAGAAAAATCAATTACATTCATGGTATATAAAAAGAATATGGATTTATATTGTGTGAAATGCAGGACATGTACCCCAACAGGTGATCTAACAACTATTACAACAAAATAATAACAGATCAGCGGTTGCGGGTAAGTGTGAACGATGCGGTACAAAGAAATTTAAATTTATTTCCGCACAGTTGGGTTTTAAAAAAAACGAGGAGGTGATATTGCAGCAAAATTAGGAAAATTACCTGGAACTCCGTGGTCTAAATATCCACGAGAAAAACATCTTCCAGGATATAATTACTGCGGGCCTGGAACCCGACCTGGTATCAGACTTGACGACCAAGACCAACCAAAACCAGGCGAGGAACCAATAAACGCTATTGATAAAGCGTGTCATGCTCGTGATGTAGCTTACCGAAGTAAGGATCTGCAGCAGCGACATCTCGCAGATGTGAAATTAATTCATGCACTAAATTCCATCACTGATAAATCTTACAAGGAAAGGTTAGCTAGTTGGTTAATAAAATCTGCAATGAAAGATAAATTAGCGCTAGATGCTGGTAATTTATAAATGGAATAGATTTATTATTCCCCAAGAGGATACTGGAAGGGTATCGCAGCGATTAGTAAGCTCGCTGAAGCAGCAAAAGTTACGCGTGTTACTCTAAAAAGTGGTTATCCAAACAGGCAATATGGCAAATTTATTTTCCACCACCTAAGCAAATTCACTTTGCACATTTCAATGTCAGTGTTCCTAATGAGGTTCTTCAAGCTGATATAATATTTCTGCCACATGATACCGTTAAAATCCGAAGACGTCAAATAACATACAAGTACGCGTTAACTGTCGTTGATGTTGCAAGTAGATACAAAGAAGCAGAACCGTTGTCAACAAAGACAGCACCTGAAGTAGCCGATGCGTTTAAACTAATTTATCAACGTGGTCGTCTACGATGGCCACAGCTGTTACAAGTTGATCCTGGCAAAGAATTTCAGGGTGCAGTATCATCGTTGATGAAACAACATAACGTCACCATCAGACGAGGACATACTGAGATTCACCGTGATCAGGCAATTGTTGAACGATTTAATCGAACACTTGCTGAGCGGTTATTTGGATATCAGTACGCGAAGGAATTCATTCAAGAGATCTCGCGAATGGGTTGCAAGATTACCAAGCGTGATAACTGCATTAAATAATGAGATTACTCGAACAACCAACATGAAACCTATTAACGCAATTACCAAAAAGAATATACCCGTACAACGAAGTGATTTTTCAACACAGCCAGTGCTGGGCAATGCCACTGTGAGATATTTATATGAGCCTGGTGAACTTGAAGGTGGTAAAAAAGAGCGACTGGTCATATCTGGAGCATCACGACACACAAAATATCTGGTATACCTAGATCTACTGGTAGACTAGCAATCTGCAGGCTGGATTCAACTGCTCCTCAACGTGGATTTACACGCGAGCAATTACAAGTAATTCCCGAAGACACACAATTACCGCCCAGATCACTTAACTAGCACCCCGACGTCGATTATATTCAAGACAAGTAAGCATCACATTTTGTCGTGTATGACCGCGACTATTATCTTTTCTGTGTACGGTAAATTGTCTTGGATTACTACTCGAATACTGCCACAGCATTACACAATTACAGCTTGCACAGTGATTATTCTGCTGTTGTTTCAGCGCGCTGATGAAATCAGTGTCAAGATCAAAATCGCGATTATTTTTTCTGTCACTTTGTTTATCAACGTCAATATTTAGTAATCGTGTATCAGCTGGTCTATAACACAACGGCACTGGCAATGTTGGAAACTTCTCCCGTTGTAACTGAAACAACCGCTGTTGAAGTGTGTCTCTGACTATCTTTCTATTTGCCACTATTAAGTCGTTTGGTCTCCACGCTTGCAGAAAGTCGCTCATTGAAGTGTCTGAAATTATTTGACGCATTATTTCGCATTGAATTTTATTCGGTTGTAGTCTGATTAATTTCTTGAACTCGTTTAATTCTGCATCAAGCGCTCTATAATCATCATTTATTTCTTCATAATAATCAACAAAATCTTTTAACCACAAATGTGGAGATGGTCCAACAAAGGGCGGTGGTTGACCATGATCGCCACACATTATCACAGCTGTATTTTTTGTTAATAACCAATCGAGAAATATTTTTAATGTTTCTTACGGTACCGTACATATTTGATCCCAAATTATAATCCTTGGAATATATTTCTCTCCCATTCGATCAGGAGTCCATGCGTCGCCCTTGTATCTGAAAAAGCTGTGATAAGTGCACGAGTTAACCCCTCGTTGTTTCATCTCTCGCGCGAGTCTGTGTGTAGGTGTTAACACGATCATATCTGAATTCCGAAATAATTCAATCGCTCGTGTCGTCTTACCAGACCCTCCCGGCCCATTGAGATAAACAGTCTTGTGTCTGGATACTGGATCGTACACAGATGGCGCACTCGACGTTTCCGATAATTCTGATTTATAATAACTATCTTTGATCTCAACATCTGCGGATTCGGAATAATCATATACCATTTCTTCTTTTATTCTCCACGAACCCCATGATGCATCATCAGTTGTAAAACGAGTTACCGAATTCAGATATTTCTTGTTGATGTAAAACGAATCCAAACTTCAGTCTGTACCCGATATGATATAATTGCCTCACTGACCGTCAGCGATATCAGTATTTTACAATCAAGCATATATCGTAACAACACTATTGGTGCCCACCGCTTTTCACTAAAATGCCGACCAAACCAAACATATCAAATGGCATGAAGACCCTTAGCCATTTCGAATGACACTACACGAGCGAATCCTGTTAGGTCAAATCGGGTAATGGTCCATTAATGGCCACTCGCGTCATCGAGTTCGTGGGGTGTCCAAATCTTTTAAAGTATCCAGAGCATTCTCCCATCCCGAGAAAACTTCCTGGATAGCACGCAACCATATCAACTGATATCATTTCCTTGTAATTATACTTGGTATTCCACAATCCGCCGTGTCCGTATTCACAACAACTTAATTGTACATCTTCGAGAAACTCACTTCGGGTTGGCTTCCACGAATTTTTTTCTCTGGCAGCGTGGGCTGCAATTGATGGAACAGTGAAACAATTAGTAATCGGTCAGTATAATTTGAGTATCTCTGCGCAAGTTTTCTCATTGTTTAATGAAGAGATTCTTTACGGTATATTTCACCGTTAACGCGTACAAATTGATCATATTTTTAATCATCTGAACTTTTAAATAACCACACTGACACAGGATCGTTTTCACCTATCTCATTAACAAAATCAAATATGTTTCTCCCAGAGTTCTCTGGGTAAAATCTTACAGTTCGATCTCGTGGAAATATTGTGACTGCGCTGGTCCACGCGTGAGCGTTATGATCAACGATATTTATTGGAGCTCCTTGCGATTTATATTTCGATTCGTATAATACTTCCCCTGTTATCGTTGCTACGGTTATTGGGAATCTTAGTGTATTTTTTCTAACTCAGCAATATCATTTATTGTAGCTCCGGTATCCTTGACCCGTTCAGCCCATTTGTTTATTTTTTCACGTCGTAACGCCGTTAGACCGTTTCCACGCATCGCATTTGTAAAATGTTCTGTTACTCGTTCAGCTACAGAATTTATTTTTGATAATTTCATCGGAGCCAGTTTATCAACACTGGGTTTTTCTATTGGATAGATTCCATAAATGACTGCTGTTACAGGATACGCTCGCTCATAATATGGTTTATCAATCCCAGTCAGAGCTCCTGGTTTCGAATTTTTACTCAGCATGACAGTTTTTCCATTAGCAAGGACAGGGTCACGTTTGTCAGGGTAATCCAATTATCTGTTTCTGCTAGCACGATAAATTTTACTCTGAAAAAATATTTTTGATCAAGGGGAGGTAATCGATAATCGTTTTCGCTCGTGCATCGTTCATTGTAGCATCAATGACAGAGTCGTCGCGTATAATTTTGAATATAGACCACACGTGAGATGCTCCATCATCACGAAATTTATTTTTGGCATCTCTGATAATATCAATCAGATCAGTCAGAGCTCGCCTCCGCGAGTCAGGGGTTAGTCTGTCAAGATCGAATCTAGAAGCTTTCCAGGGCTTGAGTCTGGATAATCTCTCAAATTCATTCATATATAATTAAGACAAACATTTAAATAAAAAATATTATATATACAATGTCTCAAACAAGAAATCGGTGCAAGTAGTTTAAGGTAGGATCTGTGACTCCATGTGGCAAATCCGGCGTAAACGATTTCTGCGGGCAACATTCACAATGTGTTCGTAATGGAAGCTTAGGTTCAATACCCTGCTTATGATGTGGTGTCGGAGTTAGAGGAAAAACACAGTTGTGTGCGAGTGGTAAGCGATACAGGGAACTCAAAAGATATTATGATAAAAAAACAGACTCTGTCCCTGACAAAATCAGGGGTAGAGTTGTAGCGTGTGAAGATTATTATTTAAATAAGTTTTCAGACAAATTATAATTTAAACAAATGATATTATTATATAAAATGAACCAAGAATTTGTCAGACATCCCATCGTCAAGGATTATGAAGCAAATCGTAATGGAATAGTTAGACATTGTCTGCTGAAGGAACCAGTTGGTACTGTTGGTAATTCTGGTTATTTTAAATTTACCGCTGGGGGAAAAGTTATTTCTGTCATCGTTTCATATTCGAATGTTTCTTTGGAGAGATCGAAGACGGTCTTGTGATCGATCATATTGACGGAGATAAAGTTAACAATAATTTATCTAACCTTCGGGCCATCACGCCGAGAGAAAATTCTGTACGTGGGAATGCTAATCGAGAGAGAGCGGTTCAATCTTTAAATATAGCGACCGGTGAAGAGAGAATTTTTCAGTCAATGTACGCGGCTAGCAAGTTTTTCGATATTCACTCGATGTCAGTCCAACGTGTTGCAGATAAAGTGTCCAAATCATCGTTTTCATACCGGCTTGGAAACTGGATTTCGTTTTCCTATGTAGATACAGATAACGGAGATAACTCTGCAGCGATTGTGTAAAAGTCAATGATACAATTACCTCCCTGAGATTGCGCAATATTCTTTGAGATTGTGCAACACACATTATTAGCTATTTTACAGATAATATATCCAGCGCGGCAGAACTGTATACAGTTATTTTTTTTTTACAGCCATATAGTTTCGTGGCGTAACCGTCTTATTGTATACACACTGCACCAGTAAGGTTAACTTTTTACTAGTAAATACCCTATCAGAATTAACAAATCGGTCGATTTCCATGATTTTGACTAGTAAAATACCTTTCCGAATTAGCAAATCAGTCGATGTACACAAAACATATATAAATAAAATATTTTTACTGTTGCCCGTGCACAAAAAATAAAATTATTATACTCGCCTGTGAAATCATTCGATGCACACGATTTTTACTACTAATTACCCTATCAGAATTAGCGAATCAGTCGATGTGTATGATTTTGACTAGTAATTACCCCTTCAGAATTAACAAATCAGTCGATGTGCATGATTTTGACTAGTAATTACCCCTTCCGAATTAACAAACCAGTCGATATGCATGATTTTTACTACCTAAACAACCTTCAGAATTAACAAAATCGTGTGATGCGAAGTAAAAAATAAATTTCGTAAAATGCACTTGCACATTTCAATATATTTTTTTACTCTGATGAGTTAGATAATATTTCCTTAAGTCGATCAGATTTAATGCAAAGGTGCGCATAATTCAGAATCTGATCTTTATCACACGTGACCATAGAAATATGTTCTCGATGTAGTTTATCCAACTGAGATGGTGTCAATAAAAAGTCTTCGTTACCGTATATATCAATAACCAGATCAACTGCGCCGACTAGAACCTGTGTAAACACTTTTTTGATGTATTTTTCAAGTACTTGCTTGTCGTGTATGAAAACCTTCACGTGTTGGTACATTATATGATACTTGATTAATTTAAGTTCGAAATCAAGGTCTGTCAGTAAAAAAATAAATTTCTTATGATGCACTTGCAGATATATTTTTTTTGCTTTTTACTTTAAAATTCGCATGATTTTGACGACCTTATTACTTTCCGAATAATGCAAAATGTAACATCCGCCTGAGAAAATCTAAGATTAGATCCTTAGGATTTCACAAGTAAATTAATATTAAGCGTTTCATTCCTTAAATCCAATAAGTGGCCTAATGGGTCTGTTAGTTTGAAAGTTATTCTTGATAACAGTGGACTATGGCATCGTAGATAGACTGGATTGATCGGCTCTTGCACAATCAGAAATCCAGGTAGTTCTTTCGGGGTGAATGAATAAAGAACAGATCCTTGCTGGGCTTGATTTGATACTGTTGTGTCTGTGCTGTAGCTGCCATCGATTACATCAAACACAAGATTGACCGCGACCACAGGGGTAATATTTACGATTTCCGGGGATACATGTCGTCCTTGCCCTTTCTGGGCCATTGTTGTGCCAGAGAATAGTTGCCGGCGGCAGTGTTTTTCTCCATTCTGCGACGATGACAAATCAAAAAGATGCTCATGAAAACTCTGGCATTGTTTTTCTCGTTGTGTTTTATGTTCTTGATTAATGATTTTTAAATATTCAACGATTTCATTTAAGTTAAAAGCAAGACCTCCTTCTCATATGGGACCTTTCTCAGAAACAAAACGCCATTCCATACTGTCCTTGCTGAAGAATAAAAATATATCAGTGAGCTTTGCATTTTTCATCCTAAGTAAATGATCTTTGTATGATGGTTCTGTTCCGTGGTATGAAGTCTTATCCATGACATAATCAGACATTTTAGGTTCTGGTGGCATTGGTGGCGTTGGTGGTTGAATTTCAGGCCATCCTAACACTGTTCTGATCGAACTTTGAGAGTTTATCTCGATGACCGAAGACAGCGTTGGTTCATGAGCGGTTATTGCTATTTTGGATTCTTTTCCTGTGATATTTTGTATTCGACGTTGTAATTCCTCATTGATTTCTTCGATTTGATAAGACCCGGTTGGTATTCCGACGGGGGTCCAGTGGGGTTCGCCCGTTTTTGGGTCGTTTTTATTTGCAAACACAAACGAATTATTCGCTGGTAATGCGCCAAATGATTTTGATCCGATATTGGGCCAGCTGTGATATACTCGTAATTGTGCTAGTGCGATTTCACTCACCGGAATCGCAGTTGGAAAATTAATACTGAATTCAGGGTTCGTCGAGCTCACTGCTATCATTGAGATTTTCACGGGGTTTGTATTTGCGGCTATCTGCTGAAGTAATTCGTCATTGTTGTTTATTTTTTCCCCATCAAAACGTGAATTTGTTTGTATGTGTATGCCATGTTCGTGAATTCGGAATCTGATATTGTTTCGTCGTTGAGGCTTGATGATATCAAGGACGACAATTTTGAGTATGCTGCTCTTGCTGTGTTTAGCCGCGTGACAGCGTCGTGGAGTTTTGTGCTCGTGCACGTTGATATCTTTTTCGCTTACGACATCTTCTTGTGTTTTCTTGATTGTGTCAATGTTAGTTTTGATATCAGAAAGTTTTGCGTCAACGGTCAGTGGGGTACCAAAGAATTTATATATGGCCTCATCGGTTTTTTGAAAATTTCTGCGAAGTCTTGCAAACGCGTTTACGTGAACATCATACTCGGCCCGCAACGTGGATAATTTATCGTCAACGGTGCTGTAGTTAACGTCAACATATTTTTTCGTCGCGGCATCTTCGTCGGATGTTGGATCTCTTAAAACCACTATTTTGTTTCCGTTCATGTTGAGTTCACCTCTCATTGTGTCACCGGTATTTTTTAGGCGATTAGCAACTCTCTGTATGATTTCATCTCTGATGATTGTAAACGATATACTTGAATCCCTGATTTTTCCGCTGTCAGTAAACACAGGGATGTTATCCGCGGTAGCTCCAAGAACTCTGCGAACTATGTCATTCCATTTGATATTGCTGGTTTTTAGCTTGCCATGTCGGTCTTGAAAAATAACAATCTCATCTGGGTCTATCTCGGAGAGAGATAAAAGATTGTCGACGTCTTCTTTGGTAGCATATTTTGATAAATCTACATCGCCGCGTTTTTTTGTCTTTGCTTCGATGAGAGACCTTCCGTAAATATCAACCATTATTCTTTAGGGATTGTTTAAAATGTTAAATCGGTCCGCGCTATACTAGTGCACGACTTTGTGAGGCGGTTTAGTTGATTTTGATAACGCGTCATGTACATTAATTACTTCACGGCCACATATTGGTGGATCGGTTAATGTTTGCATTGGTAGCGTTGAATACCAGACTGGAATGGGAGTACTTTGCACGTATTTTAGGAATTCAACTGGCGGTGCTAACCCGTACGAATCGAAATAGATAATTCCACGTGGACGTGTCGCGTAAGCAACCCAGTGAGTTCCTGGACCATCGCTGTTATCGAGATTAATAATTCCAGTTTCTGGATTATTCGGTTGTCTCGGTAACTGATCTCTCATAAAAACACCTCTGAAATTTTTTATATTTAATTGTTTAGCGGCATCGAGTAAATCAAAATTTGACATCGGCGTCAGCGGCGCTTGGGATACCATGATGGCGGAGTTCCTGGAAGTCTTAGGCTCGCTCCTTTTTTTGGTATCCTTTTCCGGTTGCTTTCTTTAATGCCATTCCGGCAGCGGTTCCAACAGCACCTAACGCAGCTGATTTTGCGACAGCTAGGGCAGCAGCAGCTATTAACGCTGGTATTGCTGCGAGAAGTGGAAATATACCACCGGTTTTAATCATGTTGCTGATGGCTTTTGGAGCGAAATCAAGTTGAACTCCGGTTTTTGCTTGCTTCGCTTTATTCAAATGTTTTAGGTGAGTTTTAGTCAACGACAATTTGTCTGGGTCACCATTAGCAATTTGATCTTGTTTTAGTGTTATCGTTGCCCCAAATGCGCTCGCGTTTTTTGATTGTAATTTTTTCGCCTGACCAGGAGTCAGAGTGACATTAACGTGACTATATGGCATTTTTATAATAAACGCGATTGATCTAATTGTCTACATGTTTTCCACTGGTGCATCAACAACTTTCATTCGACCACCAACACCCTCAAGTAGCATTGCTTTATGGCTGAGTATAACAGCAATTGCTCTGTAATTAGCTATAGCCCGTCTTGTCACATTAGCTCGAAAGTGTACATCAACGACTGATTTTCTAGTTAAATCAAGATGCTGTAGTGAAAAGTAATAGATTGGATAATATGTCATAAAATCCAACTGTGATATTTGCAAGCCAGTATCGATATTTATATCACGCGCTAGATATTTCGTCAAACGTTGATATACACGTGCAACATGATTATTATCAAATTCTAACAGTATATTCTCAGACGGTTCTTGATGTCCGTTTATTTTTAAGGAAATTTCTGAGACACCAAGTTTGTCAAATATCACATGACTCCGCGTTTGTGAGTTTATTCGTGTAACATCTTGAAGAGCAATGAAAATATGTGCAGAAACTCCCTGCAGTGATGCTATATGCCATGTAAATAAACCATTATGATTACTTTGAATACTATCTGTGGTTACTGTAAGCCATGATAACAACAATTTACCACCTTGATCCATAAAAGAAAGCAGTCGCTGTTCTTCAGCGATTGCCGGAGTCATTACCGGCATCCACAGTGATAAGTTTTTTGTTTCTACTTTACCAGCGTCACCTATGGGCCGCCATAAAGCATCATTGTCATCAGATTTTCTAAAAAGCACAACCGTATGTTTTGCTCCAAAAATTACCTTTCGGACATCTCTACAAAATCCAAATATATGCGACAGCGGAATTGCACAAGAAAAACTTCTACGATTACCACCCAACATTGATTTACGTGTATGAAAACCTAAATTAAATTCTGTATTTGCACCATGAACCACCGGCCACACATCAGCGTCGGCGTTGTTGGCATTATTTCTTGGTCGTCTAATATTGTACTGATCATTGTTAGGAAAATCAGAAGTGTCCTTAGCAAACATCATTGATGGACCAGCTAATTTTGTATAATCATCAGAATATCTTGCCAAACCTATTATTGTTGTAGCCACATCAACATTGTTCTCAATTGACTCAATTTTTTTTTCCGTCAATGAGATACGCAGCGCTTTCAAACAAGGCCATAATTCCGTTATTGACAAAACCGACTTTAACACTATCTCCGTATTCTGTATCATCTGTTTTTATAATTTCACCTGCTCCTTCAATAAATGCTTCAGCGGGTAAGAAATATCTACTTGTATCTTGAACTTGCAATTCAATTCGTCCTCGTTGATTTGGTTCTCGTGCGTCATAAGAATAATACTGAAAATCACTCAATGATTCATTTTTAAGAACCGGTTCGTCTATGTCAAACGCTGTGTCGGATTCACGTTTAAACATTTTATTATAATTTGTTATCGTCTAAAACGAAGACCACTTCCTGACACTAGACTTGTATTTATTTGTTCAGCCCCTTGATTTATCAGCGCTGCTAGTTTTTTATTTGCGGCTTGATTTATTACTTTACTGACATTTGCGGGCATCACTTCAGTACTGGGTAATTTCACTGGTGGTGGTGGTGGTTTACGTATTAATCGTGCTAGTCTGTCCTTGATTGGCAAGAATGCTTTACTGGCAACGTTACCAATAGCACCAGGAGCTTTATCACGAATAATATCCATTGCTTTCATTGATAATTGTTTTGCAATTGACATTGCTTTAGGGGCCATCCTCGCGAATAAACCCCGAACAACATCACCTAATCTATTTCCGTAAGTCATCCTGTATACTGGTAATCGCGAATTTACCACCCTAACCATAGCTGGTCTACGATGAGAATTGTGTACGATCATTTTATTTAATTATTCATTTATCTAACAACTAGTCACTGTGATAGTCATCAACGAGCTCATAAATAAGTTCTCGGTAGATACTAGTATCAATGATACCGCCTTGAAATAATCGTCGACAGATATCAGCTGCTTCATTAATTATTTCTGGTGAGTTATTCCTAGCTCGCTTTCCTCCTATGAGAACTTCTAACCGTTGCACGTCATCGATGATATTGTTAGGACAAGCAATAAAACCACTTCCCAACCACTGCCAGTAGCAGCGGGTACTTCTATTTGAGATGATTGCAGCTCGGCTTTTACATCTCGTTTAAATACTATGCAATTGGGATCCTTTAGATTAACACGCGAATTTTCAGAGGCAAAATATAATGCAGGAAGCCAAAAAGTCGTTACTTTTTCAACGTATCCAGGTTTCATATAATTTTTTCTAGACTCAAAACCACGTGCAGCAATACTGATTAATAGTTCCCGGTTCATAAAAGTATTAAGGGCATCATCGGTAAACATCACTGCAGGTTGTGGTGGTAGTTCGGTCCTGAGTCGAGATTGTTGTTGTTCTATTTGCTGTTGAGACGGAGGAAGTAAATAGGACTCTTGCTCAGGCGGAGAAGGTTGATAAGACCCTTGCTCAGACGGTAAATAGGGAGGTGGTTGTGATGTGTATTGTTTACGAAGTTCCTCTATTTCATCCCTAAAACTCACAAATCTTGGATCCTTATTTCTAGCCTGTTTTTTGTTGCAATACACACGACATATCCACCCGATAAAATTTCTATCACTTACGGTATCACACCTTGGTTTAAAAATTCTGTCTTTTTGAGTCGTACCTGCTAATGTTACAATGAGTAAATCCTCTTCTTTTCTTTCTTTAAGTTGCTTAATAACACCTTCGTTAAATTTTGCAATCAGTTCAACATTTTCTTTTACTGGTTTGGATTTATGCGCGATTTTTTTTTTTTTCACGTCAGCGACTCCAGTACGAATTTCGCTGATGCCTTCAAGTATTTCTTCATCGATGGACGCAGGTTGAGCAGCTATATTAGTTGGAAGATCTCGTAAAATCCTGTTTGTTTTTTTAGTTCTTGCTGCTATTTTTTCAGTCTGCTCAGCGGTTTGTTTTAATACTGAAATAATACCCAGCTTTTTTCTTTCCTCCTCATCCTTAATATCCCCCCATATAGCTTTTTCAGCAGCTGTTGTTACGGGTTTAAATAAATGTTCTGTGCCGGCTGCAAATTCAGCTTGTGCTTGCTGGCGTTCTTGAAGTTTTTGTCTTACAGAATCACGAACAGGAAGAAATTTTTTGATTGCTTCTAGTCGCTAATCTAGTGGTATGTGCTTCTCCGATATTTGCCATTATTGATAACGCAATGATTTAAATGATAGCAGCAGGGAGGGCCGCGACAACAAGTCGAGGTAGTCGCGTAAACTAAGGCTTTCAGCGACTTTTTTTTTCGTTTTGATGGAGGCCTCAGTTTACGATTTAAGGGCCTCTGAAAGTTTGTATGGTTCGCCCTCCCTGCTGCTCATGTATCTATATTATCCATAACAACCAGTAAAACATGTATCCATATTATCCATAGTAACCAGTAAAACATATATCCATATTATCCATTATAACCAGTAAAACATGTATCCACATTATCTTTAATAACCAGTGAAACATGTACCTATGTTATCCATAATAACCAGTAAAACATGTATCTATATTATCCATAACAACCAGTAAAACATGTATCCATATTATTCATAATAACCAGTAAAACATGTATCTATATTATCCATAACAACCAGTAAAACATGTATCCATATTATTCATAACAACCAGTAAAACATGTATCCATATTATCCATAATAACCAATAAAACATGTATTTAGATAAAGACCACTTAATAAACTGTACTAACTTATTAAATCTCCATTGAATATACTGATTTTCATTGCACAGCAGAGCGGTCATATTTAAGTGGAAAATAATTAGAGTAAATTTGCTTTATTATCTAAAGTATTAATTTTTTTATATCATTTTATCACCAGAAATCATATTAAGCTCATAGAGTGACTGAAACGTGTTATGATAGAAGTTTTTTTTTTTATATCCATTACATTTTTTGTTTTTATTTCCATTGCGTTCCATTTTTCCATTGCGTGTTTTAGTTGCGCTCTACAGTTTCGTATTTTGCATTGGATTATAGTTTTAAAGAAAAGAATTTCCCCGGTTTTCCTCACTGGTTATACTGGCTGTTTAAAAAAATAGACCTTGTGCATCTTATGTATTGCTCAAATAACCTTTGATTGCCTTTATTTTGGTGTATGATTGATGGGTGTAATATGGGTTATAGAGTATACAGCTTGTCCTTACTCGAGATATGCATCTTTCAAAAATACTGCTATCTCCACTTGGTCATTTTCAATTCCTGAACTTCAGAGGTAAATTGTATTTTTAAAAAAAGCCGATAACTTTTATTATATTTTATATATATGGTAATTCATTCATTGCACTTTCAGAAGCTGGTATTGCCTAGTCTGGCAAAATTCATGTTCCCTATTTTAATAGCTGCTAAACATAGTGTACTATTTTAGACTAATTTAGGCCGAGTTTTTTTTTTTAGCACAAGGGAGCAGTCATTTTATTTAGCACTGGGCTTATATCATGTACAATTTCCATAAGTACATTATCCAAAGAAATGTCAGCTACATTACATCAAAGTAGCATAGAGGTATGCCAATATTCTCTCCAATGTGCATGTTTAAAATGCAAACAACTTAACCTTACATATGTCACTCTCTCAAAAGTTCATAACAAATGGTGAGCGCCCCCTTTAGTAATACTCGTTCGGTTCGGTAAAGCCCCGAGGTCCCGTGGGTATGTAGAAAAATGTAAACAATGGAAACAATCCGTCATAAACTGAGTTTAAAAAAAAAGCACACGAAAACTTCATTTTATGAAAAAGTGGACCGTTATACCAAGGAATAGATTATATGTGTTGTCACTCATTATACTGAATCTATTACAAAAGGGTACTAACTTTCAAGTGTAATGTATTTTCGATGTTAGACTTGGACCGGATGAATAAGGGTACTTATGATATTAGCACTAGTTATAATGATATTTTATGTGGTTGTGATAAGTGAGATATTATATATATGTATTAAAACTGTCAGATCACCTGCTTTATGTAAGATTCTTATTTAGAGACGATGGTATTTAAATGAAAATTTTCATGTTTAGTATAGTTGAAAAAGAGGTAAAATTTAAACTGTTTTCAAGAATTTTAAGAAAAGAAAACCATGTCGTTTCGTGTGAATATCAGTCTAATTTAATACTGACATTATAAGGAAAAGAAAATCGACCTGTTGAATTTCTCTATTTAAACAAACAAAACATAATCATAAATATATCTTGAGAACTGGGTGCCAGTTCTTTCTCTCTCTCTCTCTCTCTCTCTCTCTCTCTCTCTCTCTCTCTCTCATTGACACTACTTCATGAACAGTATAATATTGCTCAAAATTGGTCAGAATTATTAAAAATTATTAAGAAAATATCTCCAATTCGGGATGTCCAAAATTTGGTGTTGCAATATGAAGAATTCAGACCATATTTACTGTAATAAAAATTTAGTGGAAAACCTGTACAATATGAGAAGCTGAATGAAGATTTCTGTCTTATAACTAAGTTCTAAAATGACAATTGTGGTTTATTAAATTGTGATTTCAGATCAACATATGTACAAGAATACTGTAATGAGTATAAACTATTGGCTTTAGGAGTAAAATAATTTTATTTTGAGTATGATTCATCATTGTGGTATTTCATGCAAAAATTTGTGGGTTGGGGTTAGAGAAAAGGCACAAAAGGCTTCAGAAGTACGTGAAACAGTGAAAAAGTGAATTTATACTTGAAGCTGAATGTCCACAAAACAGTATTAACTATATGGAAGAAATTTGCAAAGTTAAGCTTGAAATAATATTAAGAAAGACTTTGCAAAACGTGACCTAAGACCAATATTAAATATGGTGATGGTGCACATGTTTGAATGCTTTCTATGAATTTATTTGAAAACGTTAATAAAGATGAGTTCTTTTTTTAATTCAGCAACCACAAATTATGCATAAAACATTCAGTTGTAAGAGCAACATATACATATAATTTCATCATGCATCTGATTCAAGAATATTGTATTCAATCATGTTAGAGGGGCACATAATAAAAAAGGAATAGAAAGGCTTCAGAAGTACTTGGAACATAGAAAACGTCTATTCATCCTTATAACTGAATGTTCACACAACATTTCTATATAACCATATTTAAGAAGTATGTAAATTTCAGCTTGAAATAATATGAGGTAAAGATTCTGCAAAAAGTGACCAAAGGCCAATATTAAAAATGGTGGATGGTGCATGTGTTTGAATGTTTCCTGTGAATTTGTTTGGAAAGACATCATGAAGATGAGTTTATTTTTTAATTCTTCACATCTGAACTATGCAGAAAACATTCCATTGTTATTTATTATAAAATTCTGAAGAAAAAAAGAATCTTGCTACATATTGCTGCTTTGCACAAGTGATGCACCTTTGTGTAAGGTAAGGGGTTGCTCTGGGTAGAATTATATTATGCTTAATGGGGTCTGATTTCACATTTATGACAAAAGATTATTTAAGAAAATTCCACGAATTTAATCTGTCTCATTTTATTGAAGACAATTTATTTATGACACTTAAAAGTTGCATTATTTTCATATTTAACTGCCAAAGTTTCTTGTATATGGAGACTGTTTTACTCCAAAGGACCTCTGATGTTTGGAGCCCATGATTTTGTAGTAAACAGCATTGACAGTGATGGAGCATATGATAAAGTTACCTTTATGTTTATTCTTAGTGGGACTGATTACTATGTTAACAAAATATTTGAAACTTTATCAAGTTGAGTCACTATTCTTGCTGACATCAAACTTGCTTTGCACCAACCTTTTTGCCCAACTGATTTTCTTTTGGTCTTTTTGTTTAAAATGTCTGCTATCGATTTTTTTGGAGATGTTTACTTATAATTCCAGATTGAACTGAAAATTCATCATGTGTATTGATAAGAAAAATTAAATAAAATATTAATAGTTGGTACAATTGTTTGGCCTTTATTAAAACAGCTTGCATGATAATTCAAAGTCTCATACAAACTTTGAAAAAGAAAGACCACAAGAAATTGGTTTTGAACGAAAATGTTAAACATACAATGATAGCAAAAAGCTGATGCAGCACAAACTTTGATCATATCTTTATTGCAATATGGAATAAAGTGCAAAGCTTATTAATGAAAAAAGCTATTAGCCATTTGGCACCAATCAAATACATTGCCATATTACATGTATGCATAAATTTGCACTAGTTAGCTTGTAAAATCGTCAAGAATTAATATTGAAGCACTGAATCTCCATCCAGTATTTGTCAATGTGAATGTTTTCGTTCATCCATTTATCATGTAAGCAATAAAAATTGTCTAATTTGAGACTGAAATATATCTTATTGTACATTAAATTTTTATTCCTTCATTACTCTGGTGTTTTATAGTTCTGACAATAAATCTTTGAGGGTGAATGAATTCATATCAGACCACACCAACTAAATTTCAGTGCAACACATTGCAATGCTTAAAAGTAAACATCAAGATATATACTGGGAGAGGTGATCATAGTAAAGATTGCATATGACTTTAATAATCAAACATTTCAAAAGTGAGGCCTAGCCCCACAGTAAGGTAATAAATCCAGGTTTCCTTTCTTTTTGCTTTAGAACGTTATGATCAGTAGTGAATATTATTTAACCCTCGTTTTGCAACAAATGAGTTCTTGTATCATCACCACCTAATCCTGTGTTAAAACTTTTTTCTGTTTTGTAGTGATTCTTGACCTTTACTGATTGGTAGACTAAGACATCTATCTGTTATTAAATTTCCTGATTGGTAGACTAAGACATCTATCTGTTATTAAATTTCTTATTGGTTGAATCAATTTAGTGGAGGAGGCAATGGTGTGCTTGGATTCCATACGTGATTTTTAACATGTGTACTTCTTTGAGGTTACCTAACCACATGTGGACTTAGCTTGGTGTAACTGTATGATTTCTGTGTAGGACTCTTATTTTTCCATTTGAAACCTTCCAACTAAGATGCACACATACAGTTACCACTGGTCTGTAAGCTCTTTTACTAGAATGGTATGTGATGTCTTCTTATCATACACTGCTTCTGCAGTAGGGTGGAAATTTGTACCAACTTACATGAAGATCTATAACCCTTTGCTGAAAACTGGAATCTTATAAATATTTAACACATTCAGAATTATCATCTTTTCAATTTTTGTTTCTACTAAATTTGTATATGTCATTTTGCATAATGCAATTTATATTCCGAAAATTATACTCTGTGGCAGTTTTTTGCAAAATCACTGTATCAAAAAGTAGTAGTTGAAGGTTATATCCAACATATTAATGATTAGCAAGTGTTCCCCAGGAATCTATGCTGTTGTGACTGTATAATTATTTGTCTCTCTAATTTGAAGTACTCCATCCATCCCAAGCAATTATAATTAAATGTATTATTCATATTTTACATAGAAGTTTGATAATTTTCATGAAATCCTATAAAGTTTTGTAAAAGAAAACATTTGATTGGTTAGATCTACATATGCAAAAAACCAAAGTTTAATTGGGTAGATCTACATGTACAAAAAGACCAAAGTTTGATTGGGTAGATCTACATATGCAAAACAGCCAAAGTTTGATTGGTTAGATCTACATGTACAAGAAGACCAAAGTTTGATTTGGTATATCTACATGTACAAAAAGACCAAAGTTTGATTGGGTAGATCTACATGTACAAAAAGACCAAAGTTTGATTGGTTAGATCTACATATGCAAAAAGACCAAAGTTTGATTGGGTAGATCTACATTTGCAAAAAGACCAAAGTTTTATTGGGTATATCTACATGTGCAAAAAGACCAAAGTTTGATTGGGTAGATCTACATGTACAAAAAGACCAAAGTTTGATTGGTTAGATCTACATATACAAAAAGAGCAAAGTTTGATTGGGTATATCTACATGTGCAAAAAGACCAAAGTTTGATTGGGTAGATCTACATGTACAAAAAGACCAAAGTTTGATTGGGTAGATCTACATGCACAAAAAGACCAAAGTTTGATTGGTTAGATCTACATATGCAAAAAGACCAACGTTTGATTGGGTAGATCTACATATGCAAAATGACCAAAGTTTGATTGGTTAGATCTACATGTACAAAAGACCAAAGTTTGATTGGGTATATCTACATGTGCAAAAAGACCAAAGTTTGATTGGGTAGATTTACATATACAAAAAGACCAAAGTTTGATTGGGTAGATCTACATTTGCAAAAAGACCAAAGTTTGATTGGGTAGATCTACATGTACAAAAAGACCAAAGTTTGATTGGGTAGATCTACATGTACAAAAAGACCAAAGTTTGATTGGGTAGATCTACATGTGCAAAAAGACCAAAGTTTGATTGGGTAGATCTACATGTACAAAAAGACCAAAGTTTGATTGGGTAGATCTACATGTACAAAAAGACCAAAGTTTGATTGGGTAGATCTACATGTGCAAAAAGACCAAAGTTTGATTGGGTAGATCTACATGTACAAAAAGACCAAAGTTTGATTGGGTAGATCTACATGTACAAAAAGACCAAAGTTTGATTGGTTAGATCTACATATGCAAAAAGATCAAAGTTTGATTGGGTAGATCTACATGTACAAAAAGACCATAGTTTGATTGGTTAGATCTACATATGCAAAAAGACCAACGTTTGATTGGGTAGATCTACATATGCAAAAAGACCAAAGTTTGATTGGTTAGATCTACATGTACAAAAGACCAAAGTTTGATTGGGTATATCTACATGTACAAAAAGACCAAAGTTTGATTGGGTAGATTTACATGTACAAAAAGACCAAAGTTTGATTGGGTAGATCTACATGTACAAAAAGACCAAAGTTTGATTGGGTAGATCTACATGTACAAAAAGACCAAAGTTTGATTGGTTAGATCTACATATGCAAAAAGACCAAAGTTTGATTGGGTAGATCTACATTTGCAAAAAGACCAAAGTTTTATTGGGTATATCTACATGTGCAAAAAGACCAAAGTTTGATTGGGTAGATCTACATGTACAAAAAGACCAAAGTTTGATTGGGTAGATCTACATGTGCAAAAAGACCAAAGTTTGATTGGGTAGATCTACATGTACAAAAAGACCAAAGTTTGATTGGGTAGATCTACATGTACAAAAAGACCAAAGTTTGATTGGTTAGATCTACATATGCAAAAAGACCAAAGTTTGATTGGGTAGATCTACATTTGCAAAAAGACCAAAGTTTGATTGGTTAGATCTACATGTACAAAAGACCAAAGTTTGATTGGGTAGATCTACATGTGCAAAAAGACCAAAGTTTGATTGGTTAGATCTACATATGCAAAAAGACCAAAGTTTGATTGGTTAGATCTACATATGCAAAAAGACCAAAGTTTGATTGGGTATATCTACATGTGCAAAAAGACCAAAGTTTGATTGGGTAGATCTACATGTACAAAAAGACCAAAGTTTGATTGGGTAGATCTACATGTGCAAAAAGACCAAAGTTTGATTGGGTAGATCTACATGTACAAAAAGACCAAAGTTTGATTGGGTAGATCTACATGTACAAAAAGACCAAAGTTTGATTGGGTAGATCTACATGTGCAAAAAGACCAAAGTTTGATTGGGTAGATCTACATGTACAAAAAGACCAAAGTTTGATTGGGTAGATCTACATGTACAAAAAGACCAAAGTTTGATTGGTTAGATCTACATATGCAAAAAGACCAAAGTTTGATTGGGTAGATCTACATGTACAAAAAGACCAAAGTTTGATTGGTTAGATCTACATATGCAAAAAGACCAACGTTTGATTGGGTAGATCTACATATGCAAAAAGACCAAAGTTTGATTGGTTAGATCTACATGTACAAAAGACCAAAGTTTGATTGGGTATATCTACATGTGCAAAAAGACCAAAGTTTGATTGGGTAGATTTACATGTACAAAAAGACCAAAGTTTGATTGGTTAGATCTACATATGCAAAAAGACCAAAGTTTGATTGGGTAGATCTACATTTGCAAAAAGACCAAAGTTTGATTGGGTAGATCTACATGTACAAAAAGACCAAAGTTTGATTGGTTAGATCTACATATGCAAAAAGACCAAAGTTTGATTGGGTATATCTACATGTGCAAAAAGACCAAAGTTTGATTGGTTAGATCTACATGTACAAAAAGACCAAAGTTTGATTGGGTAGATCTACATGTACAAAAAGACCAAAGTTTGATTGGTTAGATCTACATATGCAAAAAGACCAAAGTTTGATTGGGTAGATCTACATATGCTAAAAGACCAAAGTTTGATTGGGTAGATCTACATGTACAAAAGACCAAAGTTTGATTGGGTATATCTACATGTGCAAAAAGACCAAAGTTTGATAGGGTAGATTTACATGTACAAAAAGACCAAAGTTTGATTGGGTAGATCTACATTTGCAAAAAGACCAAAGTTTGATTGGGTAGATCTACATGTACAAAAAGACCAAAGTTTGATTGGTTAGATCTACATATGCAAAAAGACCAAAGTTTGATTGGGTATATCTACATGTGCAAAAAGACCAAAGTTTGATTGGGTAGATCTACATGTACAAAAAGACCAAAGTTTGATTGGGTAGATCTACATGTGCAAAAAGACCAAAGTTTGATTGGGTAGATCTACATGTACAAAAAGACCAAAGTTTGATTGGGTAGATCTACATGTACAAAAAGACCAAAGTTTGATTGGGTAGATCTACATGTGCAAAAAGACCAAAGTTTGATTGGGTAGATCTACATTTGCAAAAAGACCAAAGTTTGATTGGGTAGATCTACATGTACAAAAAGACCAAAGTTTGATTGGTTAGATCTACATATGCAAAAAGACCAAAGTTTGATTGGGTAGATCTACATGTACAAAAAGACCAAAGTTTGATTGGTTAGATCTACATATGCAAGAAGACCAACGTTTGATTGGGTAGATCTACATATGCAAAAAGAACAAAGTTTGATTGGTTAGATCTACATGTACAAAAGACCAAAGTTTGATTGGGTATATCTACATGTACAAAAAGACCAAAGTTTGATTGGGTAGATTTACATGTACAAAAAGACCAAAGTTTGATTGGGTAGATCTACATGTACAAAAAGACCAAAGTTTGATTGGGTAGATCTACATGTACAAAAAGACCAAAGTTTGATTGGTTAGATCTACATATGCAAAAAGACCAAAGTTTGATTGGGTAGATCTACATTTGCAAAAAGACCAAAGTTTTATTGGGTATATCTACATGTGCAAAAAGACCAAAGTTTGATTGGGTAGATCTACATGTACAAAAAGACCAAAGTTTGATTGGGTAGATCTACATGTGCAAAAAGACCAAAGTTTGATTGGGTAGATCTACATGTACAAAAAGACCAAAGTTTGATTGGGTAGATCTACATGTACAAAAAGACCAAAGTTTGATTGGTTAGATCTACATATGCAAAAAGACCAAAGTTTGATTGGGTAGATCTACATTTGCAAAAAGACCAAAGTTTGATTGGTTAGATCTACATGTACAAAAGACCAAAGTTTGATTGGGTAGATCTACATGTGCAAAAAGACCAAAGTTTGATTGGGTAGATTTACATGTACAAAAAGACCAAAGTTTGATTGGGTAGATCTACATTTGCAAAAAGACCAAAGTTTGATTGGGTAGATCTACATGTACAAAAAGACCAAAGTTTGATTGGTTAGATCTACATGTGCAAAAAGACCAAAGTTTGATTGGGTATATCTACATGTGCAAAAAGACCAACGTTTGATTGGGTAGATCTACATGTACAAAAAGACCAAAGTTTGATTGGGTAGATCTACATGTACAAAAAGACCAAAGTTTGTTTGGTTAGATCTACATATGCAAAAAGACCAAAGTTTGATTGGGTAGATCTACATATGCAAAAAGACCAAAGTTTGATTGGTTAGATCTATATGTACAAAAGACCAAAGTTTGATTGGGTATATCTACATGTGCAAAAAGACCAAAGTTTGATTGGGTAGATTTACATGTACAAAAAGACCAAAGTTTGATTGGTTAGATCTACATTTGCAAAAAGACCAAAGTTTGATTGGGTAGATCTACATATGCAAAAAGACCAAAGTTTGATTGGGTATATCTACATGTGCAAAAAGACCAAAGTTTGATTGGGTAGATCTACATGTACAAAAAGACCAAAGTTTGATTGGGTAGATCTACATGTGCAAAAAGACCAAAGTTTGATTGGGTAGATCTACATGTACAAAAAGACCAAAGTTTGATTGGGTATGTCTACATATGCAAAAAGACCAAAGTTTGATTGGGTTGATCTACATATGCAAAACGACCAAAGTTTGATTGGTTAGATCTACATATGCAAAACAACCAAAGTTTGAATGGTTAGATCTACATGTACAAAAAGACCAAAGTTTGATTGGGTAGATCTACATGTGCAAAAAGACCAAAGTTTGATTGGGTAGATCTACATATGCAAAAAGACCAGAGTTTGATTGGGTAGATCTACATATGCAAAAAGACCAGAGTTTGATTGGGTAGATCTACATATGCAAAAAGACCAAAGTTTGATTGGGTAGATCTACATGTACAAAAAGACCAAAGTTTGATTGGGTAGATCTACATGTACAAAAAGTCCAAAGTTGTTGCTTAATTTCTTTTTAGATGAAGCATAAGATGTTATAATAATACATAATTAATGCATTGCTTGGCCATTTTCTAAATTTAAAAAAAAATCCATAACCTAGTATTGTTTTGTTTTATAATTGAATTAAGAATAGAAGTTGAAAATGGTTTTAAAAAAATATTGATGTGTGATTTAGACATGTCAAAGAATGACTGTATTGTTTGCTAGATATATGTTTGATAAAACTTGTATGAAAAATATAAAAATTGTTAAACTTTGGGACAGGTACTTAATTGAGACACAGAAGATAAGAGACAGGAAATATATTTATAATACTGCCAATACTGCAGACAGGTGTTTTTTTTATTACCGTTTTTTTATCTTCTAGCTTGTATTTGCCATTCCTGTTTTTGTCATGATTGATGTAATCATGCATAGAACAACTTATTGTCTTACCTTGTTTATATTGACACATTCCCTTTGCTTAAGTTCATGTTGTAATAATTTTTACGTTTCCTGGTGATAAGCAAGAAGAACTTTATGATAGCCTATTGTTTGTCTTCCAGTATCTGCCTTCTGATGAATATCCATCTGTTAGAATAAATGGTTATCACTACCTTTTAAACTACGTGGAGGACTGCCATGAAAACTTAACCACACATTCATTCTAAGGTCTCTTTGGTCCAGAATGAATATGGTACTGTGCTGACATCCACTATGCCCACCACTAAAGTACCATCTTGAATATCATGGTATCACTACTTCACTGTGCTGGATGATCATATCAGCTTGGGGTTTTCACTGAAAGACTTCTAATAATGTATGGTCAGTTCTGAGTAAAATGAATGCCAATCTCACATTCACTATGGCCACTGCAGCTGCTGCTTTAAAAGTCTTGTTATTGCTACTTCTTCTGAATGGAAACTTGTATCGTCATGGGGATTTCACTGGAACTAAATAAAAATGATGAAATCGATTATCGCCACCATGTCAGCAGTTTTGAAAAACTTATTATTGCTACTCCTAATGGAAAGCCATATCAAAATGGGGTTTTCACTGGAATTCTAATTTTGATATCTTGTTGATTGTAAATAAAAGTGGTTCTGATCTGACCTTTAATATGGCTACCACAATGGACATATTAAAACTTATTTCACTAATTCTCATGAATGGATGATGATATCAGTATGTTTTTTAACCAAAATGTTTCTAATGGTGTTTGGTTTGCCCTAAATCAAAATAGTGCAGATCTTACATCCAAAAGTGGCTAATTTTATAATTGTATTACTCAAGAATATCCAAGATGCTTTTGACACTCCTCAGTTACAAAAGAAAAAGGTTTTATCTTGAATTCCTGGAAATTCTTTGCATACACAAGAGCTCCAATCCCTTTGATTCACTCTTGGTAAATTTATGTTGACTACTGATAATGTTAGCTTTAAAATGTCATGTGCTCATTGAAATGTATGTAATCCATAATCATATAGTAGTTATAATCTATTTCAAAATAATTAAATAATGGATTAAGAACATAAAAAGATGTTTACTTAAAATCATGCAGAAAACCTTTTGTCATCTCATGGTGAAAAGGTCATTCTTTTTGTTATTGAGACTCTTCCTTTATGCTTTAGATTTTTGACTTTATCAGTGAGAATGAAAAATGAATGTTTATGACTGTTGTCATTACACTGCTGTGTGTTGTTAGCAGGAGGGCATTGGTCTCTACTGCTCATATACATTATTGTTAAACAATATTGTTAATGAATATTTTTTCTAAGTTGGTCACTGTTACAAAGCACAAATATTGTGCATTTTTAAAACGAGTTGGGGAGCCATTTGACATTTTCTTACCAAATAAAGTTTTCAATTCATGCCAAAGCAAAGAACTGGCCAATGGCCAAGTGGTCTTATTATCTGATTATAGTAAACAAATTTTAATACTTAAATATTTGTATTTTTGTATTTTTTGTTTCAGACAGAAGTTATCGAGAAAGTGAATTAAATTCTTGAATAAAATCATTTTTGAGTGCCTGTACTATTTATGCATTTCTTGTGGATAGATTTTGATTATGTGGCAATATATATTAGTTAAGGACATTGAATGTCACAAGCATCTTGGACTGTGTTTTAATAGTAATGACCAATGGCACACTTGTGTAACAGCAATGACTAGAAGGCGAATAAATTAATGTCCTCCAAGGACTTGGATTCAGATGCTACAGAAAACATTTTGAAAGATTTTAATCAGATTTAATATATTGCTTTTTAAACTTATTTTAGAATTTACTTTTGGAGGAATAATTATACTGTGCACAGAGATGAAAACAGACAATACAAATTGCTCCAGCATGCATTGTTACTGGTGCTACTAGATATGTTTCTGCTGAAAAAGTCGTTAAGGCAACTTGTTGGGAAAGTATAGCTGTCTGATGCTATAAGCATAGAATGAAAACTTACTTCAGAATAATTTTTTGATTGCACCCCTGCTTATCTCCTTGTCTTGGTTCCTAATAATGCAAGGCATGTGACCAATTGCAAATGAAGAACTGACTTTAATTTACTGGTTTCCTTGTGTAGAATAAATTTGTATCAATGTAGTTTGTAGAATAAATTTGTATCAATGTAGTTTTAAATCAATAGCTATGAGATAATATGATCTTTTCCCAAACCATATCAGAGGTAAGTTCCAGAGTATCATAGTTCCATGAACCAGAAGAGAAACTTGGAGAAAAAAAAATTTGATTGGAAAAGAGAAACTTTTGTAGATAAACAAATGAAAAAACTAACAAATAAAGGAACATTTCTTTTATGTGAAACTTTATTGGGAAAATAAAAAATTAAATGATATTCCAATTTAAAATATAATATTATACCTATGAAGTTGGAAAGTAAATATCTGCTTAAAATCTCCATAGTGCAGTGAAAAGTATGACAATTTCTGAGGCATGTGGACTGGAAATTTCAACCTGGTATATTTTATTTTTGGGAAAAATATTTATGACAGTTTATTTTAAGGGGTCAATAATTAATGGATACAGGCTTATTTTCTGTATTACTAAAATGAGGGTGTTATTACCTGCATCTCTTAAACCCTAAAAACATAGGTCTTTGTTGGAAAAAAAACAGGAGCCTGTTTCTCTGTTTCTTGTTTGGATATTGTTTTGTCTATCAAATATACTGAAGAAAGTTATGAATGATATTATACATCAAGGTTAAAAAGTGGTACATTTATTGGTTAGAACATTAGGATTATTTGAAACAAGGAAGCAATAACTATACAGTCTAGTTTTAATGTTTAACTTTGAAACAACTTTTTGAATTGTGTCCAGGTAATTAATGCATAAATGTTTGGTTTATCTTGAATTTTTGTGAATTCTATGCATAAGAGGATATAATTGTTTTGTAATTGGCAGAATATTGGACATTTATCAAATTTGAAAACGTGCTTTGTGGCTGCATGCATGCAGATCCATTTTTGCCCATTTTGTTTTATTATTTGCCGAAACTTGAAGGAAAATTATTTGGAAAATAATAGTACATGTATTAATACTAGTATTAAAAAATATTAATATTAATGTAAAAGAATGAATTACAAATGGGTAAATATGATGATGATATATTTTTGGATGGGTCAGATGAATCATTGAAATAAACTTTGAAAACATATCGTTTCTATAAAGTTTGAAAAAGACTAAGGTAGTAAGAGTGAGGTTATTATCAGTGCCCATTATGAAATTATGTGAAAACGTGAATGTAGACTGGTAGAATGGACTGTTCAAAATGTTGTGAGTGTTTTTCTTGACAAATGTTTATGATATATGGGAATTTAATTTTGAGGAAAATTGTAAAAGAACACCTTTAGTAAGTGGATGAAAAGGAAACTAACTGCCTGGTGAAGCAACAATAATATAATCCTCAGATCTCTCGACTTGTACCCATTTATTATTGCTTTACCAAATCTACAAAATTTGATTTTAATTAAAGACTGAATTAAACTATAAAAAAGTCTTTAAAGAAATGGTGGACCAGATAGAATGAAATTATAGTATGACCATAAAATGATATGAGAATTACATATGCAGGTGATGATAAAGGAATGTCTTGTAGAGGAGAGATGCATACACCAAAAGGCAAGGGGTCTTTGGTATGGAACACTGGAGGAGAAAGCTTCCAGAAGCTCCTTCATTTTAAGCATATCCAGGGCATAATTTGAACCATAAGGTTGTTTAATAATCATTTTGTGTGGGGGTAAGGGACATGCTCTTGGTCCCCTTCTCTTGGATATGCCCCTGAAATGGTTGATCTCAAGGATTTTTAAAAATCTATGCAAATTACTTCGTGACAATGAGTTATTTTAAAGAACGAAACTGGATCCATCTTACAAATGTTTCATGTATCCAGAACATTATATGCAAAATGCAGTGCTAATATTAGCCACACAAAATTAAACAAATGCATTCTGGAAAGATGCTGAAAAGCTTGGTCACTTTAAAGGTTGATTCTTTAAGACTCTATTTCATACACTATTGTTATAAGCGAAATACCTGCGTTAATAACATGAACTGTTTAGATTTCTTACATGATGATAGTGAGATTTGTCCTTCAGTAGTCAGAAGCAAAAGATTTAATGGGAAACAACCTTTCTTGAGTACTTTACTTTTTAAAGAAAAATACCTGATGTTTGGAAACAGTTAATCAAATTAAATGAACCAAAAGCATTTATTATAAATGTAACAGTGGTGTCAATAGATATGTTCGAATTTTAATTCATAGTAAAAGAAAGGAATACAGTTTTATGTGATATTGTTTTGAATGCAGATAAAATGTCAGAAGTTCGAAAGTGAAATATTCATTTACATGATGTTGGTCTAAGAGTGGAAACATTCCTATTCACAAAAGTAAAGATATAAAGCTCAAAGAATTTCAGTTTTCAGTTTTATGGTGTAATTTAGTTACAAATAATTTCTTTAAAAAAATGGGTAGAATTGATTTAACAAGGTATAGGTATTGTAGTCATGCACACACTATATTGTAATCCATCTAATGTTGGCAAGTAATGGGTGAAGACTTATTCAGAGTTAGTTATTTAGTTTTTGTTCCTGATCAATTTAAACTTACAAAATGAAATAAATGTTAAAATTATTATGCTGAATATTTTAATTTATAAAAATAAATTTGATAATAAAATTTAAGATTATAATCCTTTTTCTCATCTTCAAAAATATTAAAAACAGAAAATTATATGGCTAAAATGAATGAAACAGTGAAATATTTTCATGGAAGATGATCATCTCTTTATAATTTTATTTCTTAACATTCTGGGTACTGTATATGCTCTCTTACAAGTCCAGTCCATCTGCAAACTGCACAGACCAAGACCTGTTATCACATAATGCTGGCAGATCTGGGTCTATGCGTTTTGTTAGGCGTATCAGTAGAATGAACAATATAGACCCTGATATGCCTGCACATTATGTGACAGCAGATAAGGGTCTAGGGTGTTTGCAATTGGGCTCAATGTATAACCAAGTGTATGCCATATATTTAGCCTGACATGTGCCAGATAAAAGCAATATTTGGGTGTACAAGTGAATGCAAACAATTGATGTGAAATCTGAAAGCTCTTCTAGCATTGCTCTCTCTCTCTCTTGTATCCCAGGTGATAATATCATATTTTTATGTCTCAGGTGCTACATAAAGTGGAAGACCCAGATAGTAGCCATGCATTTTTAAACTGGTACACTTATTGATTGTGCCGCTATGTTACATATATCTGTAAAGCAACGATCCCAAGGATGCCCAACCTTGGCATCACTTGTCGTGTTCAGAGGAATAAATATTTTAAGTAAAACAAAACCTCTCTATCAAGCCCAGAACATTCAACCAGATGACTGATTTCATCATGGCCATGCTATGCAGAAAGGTTATCTGGCATTTCTCTTAAGTTCAGAATTCCAAGGGAATGTGCATTTTCACAATTGACTAGTCTTTTCTGGAACTTTTTCTTGACCATATGGATAAAAATACATGTATCTATGCATTTGATGGATTATTTATCTTCATCTTTGTTTATTATCACAACCCATCTGCATGAGTTGTTTGGTCTTCTGAAGTTGGGTCCATCGTTTGTTGTAATTTTCTTAAAGTGGTTGAGTGGTTTCTAGCTTGGAAGCAACAAATATGAGATCAGCATCTCATTGCTGAAACAGCAGGAACAAGTTTGACAAGGTGTGGCAGATAGTTTGGAGGAAGAGCAAAATGCTGACTGTTCAGTTTTAGATTCTTTTTCAATCCAGGTGCTGTAGAATCAGTGAAATTGTACAATCTTTTCATCCTGCCTTTACTACAATCCTCAGTCAAGGTGCGCTAGCATGGCCTCATAGAAATTAGCAAATGCATTAACCGTCTGGTGGTGTCATGGGATAGCCGTTGAAGGCTTGCCTAATTTTGATGGATTTCTCCTTGATCAGCCTCTTTATTTCTGCTAATTCTTGACTGTGTACAGCAGAGTAATTTAAAATATCTTTGTTTGATCACATCTAAAAACTCTTTGATCAAAATGATGTGTAGTTGCAAGTGATAGTCATTGATTTAGATGTGATATTCACAAAATTGGGATTTAAAGCTCACAGTTATTTGGCTACTCTGTTGTTTTGTTTTCCTTAATAGCAGTACCATCAGAAGTCTTCAAATAAGTTTGAGCACAGTCATCCAAGAATTTTGATATGTTTGAAAACATTGTGTATAATCCACTTTCTGTTGCTATTGTGTCTGAACTCTTTTCCTTGATCTCTTTGTATTTGGGCTTTTTATGTTGCATTTTTAAATGAATGAGAGAAAATTTGTACATTGAATTATATGATTATTATAGGTTTTAATAACAAAAAGGAAAATATTTCCCAAGTATTGGATGATCTGAATGATGTTGAAGTTTTTACTTTGCATCATTTCAGGTCAGAATAAAATGTTAGAGGAATTCTGATTTACACCAAAGTGGAAAACTTGAAGCTTTTAAAAGTCTTTTGTTCCTACATGCAGCTCATCGGCTATTATAAGCCTATGGTATTGGTGTGTTTTATCCATCATGCATTGTCTGTGGAATTTTAAATCATTCTTAAAACACATTGAACAAATTTTGACCAAATTTGGCAGAGAATTCTGGTACAAAGGACTTTTAAATTTGAACAAATGATGCCAATCTGCTATTGAACATGGCCACCATTACTAAAAATAGGAACAGCTTTAAACAAGTTTACAAAAGCTGCACTTCAGAATGTGACCAAATTTGACAGAAAGTAATTTGGCATGAAGGGGGTTCAATTTGTAGTGATGCTGATCAGACATCAAATATGGCTGCTGTTACTAAAATTAGAAGAAAAAACACAATTTATAACTTCTTCTTGAAAGGCACATGACAAAATGTGACAAAAAGCATTGCTTGCTTAAAGGCCTTTTAGATTTATACAAATGTTCCACTATGCCATCAAATATAAGTAGCCTCCCTTGCATAAAGTAGTAAAACATTTAAACGATGTAATTTTGAAAACTGCTGAACAGAATTTGACCTGATTTGATAGAAAACATTCTGACATATAAAGCATAAGTACAGTAGATAAAATATGCTGATCTTCCATCAAACATGAATGAAGATACACAAAATAGAGGAACCGTGCAATAGTTGTTTTCATAACTTGTTAAATCAACAGACATTTCTACATAAAGCATCCTGGTAACTCAGATTTCTTGGCCAATTGCTCTTTTATTTAGCTGTTAGGCATATGCCAGCCAGACAAGTGATCTCAGGCCAGTTATGTTCTACAATATTACATAATTTATGCATTTGCCTGAAAGTCAAGTTTGTTTTCATTTCACATTAAATGAACAAAGATTTATTAGTTGAATTCTTGTTTTGTAAAGTCTTAGAAAATACAGGCGTCAAAGAGCCCATTTACTGATGACAACATAAATTCTGGATATGAAAGCTTTTTCAAAAAAGGAAAGAATTTATATACGGTAAATGTTCTTAAAAGTAATGTTACTAAATCATGCAATGTTAGTCTCATAGTGGATCATTCAAAGAATTGTATTGTGTAAATACACATAAGTGACAATATCTATATGTATTTGGCTGTATTGGCTCATTCAAAGAATTGTATTGTGTAAATACACATAAGTGACAATATCTATATGTATTTGGCTGTATTGGCTCATTCAAAGAATTGTATTGTGTAAATACACATAAGTGACAATATCTATATGTATTTGGCTGTATTGGATCATTCAAAGGATTGTATTGTGTAAATACACATAAGTGACAATATCTATATGTATTTGGCTGTATTGGCTCATTCAAAGCATTAACTAAGTAAATGCACAAATGGCAACGCTTATATTCACATGTATTTGGCTGTGGGGATCTTTCAGAGGGTTTAATTGCGTAAAAAGAGAGAGTAGCAACAGCTATATGTATTTCACACTGCAAAAATCGTAGTGATATGACTGGAAAATTGTTAATGCTATGTTAAAAATTGAAATCACACACACACACACACACACACACACACACACACACACACACACACACACACACACACACCTGTATGTATTTGGTGGTAGTGGATCATTCAAAGGGTTTAATTGAGTAAACACACTGGCAACATCTATATGTATTTGGTTGTAGTGAATCATTCAATGAGTTTTATTGAGTAAATACACAGTGACAACATCTATATATACATTTGGTGGTAGTGACTCATTCAAAGGGTTTAATTGAGTAAATGCACTGACAACATCTATATGTATTTGATTGTAGTGAATCATTCAAAGAGTTTTATTGAGTAAATACACATAGTGACAACATCTATATATACATTTGGTGGTAGTGAATCATTCAAAGGGTTTAATTGAGTAAATACACTGACAACATCTATATGTATTTGGTTGTAGTGAATCATTCAAAGAGTTTTATTGAATAAATACACATAGTGACAACATCTATACATATTTGGTTTTAGTGGATCATTCAAAGAGTTTTATTGAGTAAATAGTCACTGACAACATCTATATGTATTTGGTTGTAGTGGATCATTCAAAGAGTTTTAATGAGTAAATACACATAACAGCAATGCCAACATGTATCTGGGTGTAGTGGATTTTCAATTAAGTGGATTTAATTGAGTAAATACACATAGTGGCAACACATGTATATTTTTGGTTATAGTGGATCATTCAAAGTTTTATTGAGTAAATAAATACACTTAGTAGCAACACCTATATATATTTGGTTGTAGTGGACAATTCTGAGGATTTGATTGAGCAAACTTAGTGGACAAACTTGGTTGAAGTGGAAAACTCAGAGTTTTACTGAGTAAATACACACAGTGACAGAACTTGCATATATTTGTTTGGAGTGGATCATTCATAGAGTTTTACTGAGTCAGTACACATAGTGGCAGAACTTGCATGTATTTGGTTGTAGTGGATCTTTCAAAGAGTTTTCTGGAGTAAATACACATAGTGGCAGCACCTACATTTATTTGGTTGTATTGGGCACACTACATAGAGCTGACAGGAAGCTGCAGTCCCAATAACGCTGATAGTCCCTTGATAATACGTTTTCAAATTCTTCACAAAATTTCCAGTGATGAGATTACTCAAGTGAAATCCTCTGTATATGTACAATCTTGCTGAGACAACACCGATTATATAAAGTATATTCATTTCATAAGAATACTTGGTGAGATTTTAAAATGGGTGTCAATGAATCAAACTTTGCCAGAAAATGGGAAGTCATTTATAATTTTGAAAACTGAAGATATAGATTTCTGATTTATTGATTTACTGCTGCATGGTGTGTAGAAGTACATCAGCACATGAAAGGTTCTGTTGTTCTGAGGGAGTCAAGTTTGTTGTGTAGGGACACTCCATGGTAGCTGACCCAGCCTCAGGTCTAGGCAGGATTTGAATCTTCACCTTTCGGATTTTGAGCCCAACATACTAACCATTCAGCCACTGGGTTTCATAGGTATGATTTTGAAAAATTAGAGAGCAAAACAATTAACTGGATGTCCTTGAAGCAACAACTCTTACTTCAGTTATCTCGTGCCATGTGTTCTTGAAACTTATTGTGCACAAACCTCAAGGTCTAAGTCAGGAGATTTTTTTTAAAAATTTAGAATCATGCAACTTTTAGATTCTTTATAACTTTGGTTCTTCTAATTGCTTCTAATTTTTAATGATCTAGATCTGGGGTCAGCAACCTATTTTTCATAGTGTGTTACCTTTTTCCGGATTAATTACAAAATGAATGAGAATATGATACCAGTAAGAGAGTATACTGTTAAAATTGAAAATTTTGGCTGCACCTTGTGTGCCACACGAAACCTCTTGATGTGCCACCTTGTGGCATGCGTGCCTTAGGTTGCCGGCCCCGGATCTAGATCAACTTTCAAAATAATCTGCTCTGAAGGTTTTGAGCTTGAGTTCATTTTGTGCTCAAACAATTTCAAGAATACTTGGCTCATTACAGAATGTTAATGAAAGCACTTAATCTTAATACTGTCAAGGTGCCTGTCAGCATTAAATTTAAATCATATAGAAATGATAATTAGTAACTGTAACTTTGGATTAATTATACCTAATTAGTGCATTACTTCTTCTAACCTATTCATTATCTTTGATACTTCTTTTTCAGATCAAATTTCTACACAAAAATCTACAAGATATATTTAGTGAGATAGACATTAATGGATATTCCTGAATGGCACATAGCACTGAAGTGACCTTTGACCCCAACCAGGTCAAGTTAGGACAGAGTCTGCAGTTTTATCCCCCAGATAAATGGGGGTTGGATTATTGCTTCAGAGTGTTTCAAAGGATGTACATATGCGATGTTTTAGACATGCCAGAGTACCCGATGTTTCCTGGTATATGAAAATTACTTTTTTTGAGGAGAGAGGAGAACTTATTAATCCCTTGATAAATTTATTGGAAAGTAACAAAAGATATATTGTAACATTGTTTATTCCTTTGGATGCAAAATCTGGCAGTTAGTTTCTAAATTGTACAATAAATATTTGTTATCTCCCATTTATTCAAAAGGATTTTGGACAATACATGTACAGCCACCAAAAATACCAAAAAATGGGATGCATGTGTATATGTCAGTATTTCACAATAATAAAAATAATAATAAAGAAATGTGATTATTTATGAAAGAGGATGCATATGTAATATCAACTAATTATAGGGATGGGTGGTTAGGGACATCTTGCGTGAGTCCGGGTACCCAGACAGGTTTTTCCACTGACATTCCTGCTGCTTGTACTGTACATGTGGCCATAATTACTAGGCTATTTACACTATACATATGGCCATACTTACCAGATTATTTGCACTGTACATATGGCCATACTTACCAGATTGTTTGTACTGTACATACAGCCTTACCAGATTATTTGCACTGTACATATGTCCATACTTACCAGATGGTTTACACTGTACATACAGCCATACCAGATTAGTTGCACTGTCCATATGGCCATACATACCAGACTATTTACACTGTACATATGGCCATATTTACCAGATTATTTGTACTGTACATATGGCCATACATACCAGATTATTTGTACTGTACATATGGCCATACATACCAGACTATTTACACTGTACGTATGGCCATATTTACCAGGTTATTTGCACTGTACATATGGCCATATTTACCAGATTATTTGTACTGTACATATGGCCATATTTACCAGATTATTTGTACTGTACATATGTCCATACTTACCAGATGGTTTGCACTGTACATACAGCCATACCAGATTAGTTGCACTGTCCATATGGCCATACATACCAGACTATTTACACTGTACATATGGCCATATTTACCAGATTATTTGTACTGTACATATGGCCATACATACCAGATTATTTGTACTGTACATATGGCCATACATACCAGATTATTTGCACTGTGCATATGGCCATATTTACCAGATTATTTGTACTGTACATATGGCCATACTTACCAGACTGGTTGCACTATACATATGGCCATACATACCAGACTGGTTGCACTATACATATGGCCATATCACATTATTTGCATGTAAAGATCATTGGTAAATAAAGAAATCAATGAGTTACCTAAATCCACATCATCCTTTAAATAAATTGTTAATCATTATGAAACTTAGATAATTCATTTTGTGACTGCTTCCTTGCCCCTTTGACTTTAGGCACATGTAAGATCTATAGAAATTTGCATTGAAGTTTTGCTTCTAGTTTTTAATTTGCCAGATTCCATGATAGATTTTGTTCATACTTGGATTGAAGCATAACGAATATTTTGTTTGTTTTGTTGTGTTCTTGGCTCATGAATAGAGATTATCAGGAATTTAAATCTCTGCTATATTACATGTGACTGGATATTTTTCCTAGTTAAAAACTATGACATGCAAAACCATTTTTAGAGAGAGAGAGTTCCTTTATATATATATATATATATATATATATATATATATATATATATATATATATATATATATATATATATATATATATATATATATATATATAAAACATTAAATAGAATGATTTACATCATGCTGTATAATACATGCATCTGAATTGTGACACTAGTTTTTTAATAATATTTTTGTACCTGGAATAGTCAGATTTAATTGCAGCATATTTTTTCAAATTATATTGGTCTCTTAGAAATTGTTTCAGTCCATCTAAACAAGAGATATCTCTATTTATTTTTTACATACATGCATATAGTATTTGGCGGTAAGAAAACAGAAATAAAAAGGTTTTTCATATATATACCTTTGGTATGTGTCTATCCCAATATAACAGTTCATGCAGTTGACACAGCATCTTCATTTATTCCAGATCCTGTGGGACACGTCATTCCACAGCCTGTTTATCACATTACATTCCCAAAACAAATGCAGTATTCTTTCAAGGAAAGTTTTACAGAAAGTATATTTATTGGTATCAAACAGTTTTAAAAAAAAAATCATTTGTAAAATTCCATTAAAAACACAAAATTGAAACCATAGTAATTCTGAGTTCCTCGTTATTTTAATAACTATAGGACTGCCATGATACTTTGCACACATATTCATCACAAGGTCTCATTAGTAATAAATGAAAATGATACTGCTCGAACATCCAATATAGCCACCACATTGGCAGATTGTAAATCTTGTTATCTAATAAATGGACCAATATATCAACATGGGGTTTTAACTAAGACACTTGTTTTGATGTCTAGTTGGTGCCAAATAAAAATGGTGTCAGTCTGTCGTGCAATATGGCCACCATGGCATTCATCTTGAAAATGTTATCACTACTTATTCTGAATGGAAAGACCTGTCACACGAGGTTCCACCAGAAGGCTTTTTATGTCTGCTGGATAATTAATGAACATTGTGCTACTCAGACATCCAATTTGGCCGCCTTGGCAACCATCTTGCAAATCTTATCACTACTCTTCTGAAAATGATGGTCATTTTCACATAGTGTTTTCACTGAAAGACTTCTTACAATATCTTATTGGTACTAAATGCAAATGGTACCAATCTTGTATCAGACATGGCTGCCACAATGGCCACTTTTTGAAAACCTTTTTATTGCTACTCCAGAATAGATAGTCATATTAGCATGAGGTTATCACCAAAGGTCTTCTATTGATGTCGCAAGTGTCTTAAATGAAAATGGTGCTGATCTTACATCTCACAGTTGCTAATTTGAAAACCTTGTCATTCAAAAACGTTAGATATAGTTTCTGCTCTCAGCAGTTAAAATGAAAAGATAAGGTCTTATCTTGAATCACTGGAAACAATCTTGTGCTTATTTTACTGAGATCTTGGATGAGTTTGTTTATGAGCAGCATTTATACATATTAAATGGGCGTTCTTGCATTTGATTGGCTGGGTTTGCAAACACAAAAGAGGCTGTATTTTTCAGGTGGCATTTGCTTTCACATATCATACCCTTCCCCCCCACCAACCCACTTTCTCTCACTCACATTTTACTTTTTATAGCACTTGTGGAATGTCAAGAAATTAAATGTTAAAAATTCATGTTGAAAATGTGATAGTGTGTACTACATATATTATATATGCTATATGGTTCCACAACAAACAGTTCACCTATTAAAGGAAAGTAAGGGAAGTAACCTTTGAAAAGCACTAGGCCTGTTTTGCTAAATGGGTTTCACAAAATGTATTTTTTTAATATATTTATTTGCTTTGGGTTCAATCTTAAAAGTGAAAACTGTGCAAAACTGGGTCATTTTTCATATCATAAAATAAAAAATCAAGTTGTTTATCAGTTATTTGGACTCATTTAAATCCAACATGTAAACTAGAAATTTTTTATATAAAAAAATGAATATTGTCTTTTTTTTCCTGTTCCAGCTCTGACAAAAAAGCATTTTCTGCACCTACATATGTCGTGACGAGAGTATTGTCTCATATTTGAACACTGTGGTCATCATAATGACACTGAGAGTATTGTCTCATATTTGAACACTGTGGTCATCATAATGACACTGAGAGTATTGTCTCATATTTGAACACTGTGGTCATCATAATGACACTGAGAGTATTGTCTCATATTTGAACACTGTGGTCATCATAATGACACTGAGAGTATTGTCTCATATTTGAACACTGTGGTCATCATAATGACACTGAGATTATTGTCTCATATTTGAACACTGTGGTCATCATAATGACACTGAGAGTATTGTCTCATATTTGAACACTGTGGTCATCATAATGACACTGAGAGTATTGTCTCATATTTGAACACTGTGGTCATCATAATGACCTAGGTCACTTGTAGCATCTGGAACATTCAATACTTAAATAAGACTGATTCATGCACTGATTCTTTTCTAAATGTATTCCAAATTATATGTAAAATGTCAGGACTCACAATTTTTACAGAAATTTAAATATATGCCAAATATGAAATTTTGGAGGGGAACTTGAGAATAACAGTTTTCTTTTGGGGGGGGGGGCGTACACAAAGTTCTTCACATTGTCAAAAAAATTCAAAACATATAAAAAGCTAATTTTAGAGTTCAAATGCATACATTTCAGTAAAATAAATAATGTGTAATTTAAAATGAAATAATATCATATAAAATAGAAATATAATACGTAACAAAGTTGATGAAATAATTATGAATATGTTTCTCAAGCCAATAAATTTATATTATTTTGTGAAAAAATAGTAAGACAGTATACGAGGAAACCTTTACTTAAAGGTGCAGTTAACTTGGTGGTCAGTTTGCTGGACTCCTATGCCAGAGTACCAGATTCATTTCCTAAACCAGGCTATATCAGTTGCTTTTTGATGTATACATAGGCAAGCCACATTCCTCTGATTGTCCAACAAAACTAACTAGGAAAACATCTTGAAGCAGGCTTATTATTTAGAACTCCTTACATAGTTATAGTTTTTCATTTGCAGGAAATTACAACTTTTTGTGATAGTGGTTTTCATAAGAATATATTTCTTGTAAAATCCCTGTCTGTCTTTCTTAATGTATTGAAGAAAAATGTTTCTAAAACATGACCATATGTTTGGTTGGTCCGAGTTTGACAGTTTCTAGTATTGCCATATTAAGGTGCCTGAAACATTTGATTTCTTTATGTAGTCACATTTATTGTGGTTTATTTCATGGCATTTATATTCAATGCCATTATTCACAAGTTATTTAAACTTATATTTCGTATTTTTATCTTTTAATAAATAAAGACATTTCCTTTTCTTACAAAACACTTCTAAATTAATTATTAAAATAGAAAAAAGCAAAGAAACCATGGGTTTAAAAAATGTCCTGAGAAATTCAGCAACTGATACAGGTTAGTCTAATGGTGGACTTTCATTGGTTTTGCACTGTCAAGTCCAATGTCTTGAGCACTGAGCCACCATGACACCTGAATTGTACAGACATTTGCTGAAGAAGCCTATTGATTTGAGGGTCAGAGGTCAAGATCACTGACTAAAAGAAGGCAAATTGGTTTCCACACAATTACATGAGCTTTACATCACAGACTTGTACCTATCTATGTGGATGACATGCACTTAGGTCAAATGTTTAAAAGTCAATGTAACTGTGACTGAAATTTAAAAACAAGTTCTGAGCAAATATTTTAGTTTTCAGACATTTACCAAGTTTTGTGGATAAAATACATGTGGGCTGGGAAAGGAGCATGTTCATGTTTGGGTCAAGATTATTTTGACCGATAAAATGGATACAAAAGTTGTCTAATAACTTTAGTCTAGATGTTGTAGCCTGACCAAAGTTTGTAGAGGCCATGTACATAAGGTATGGAAGAAGCTTGTTGATTTCAGGGTAAAAAGGTAAAAGGTCAGGGTCATTGTGGTTTAATGGAAAATGGATTGTGCAGAAAAACCTATGTTCTAGAGTAAATTTCTTGACCACACTTTGTAAATGACATTGTACTTACAGTATTATAGAAACCTATAGATTTTGTTTTATGGTAAGTCTAATAAGAAAAGTATTTTTTGCCTATTAAGTATAGTTATGTTCAAGAATTGGCAATCCTCTTAATTGGGACAAGATATGAAAACTAGATGTATACTCTTTATAGTCATAATCCTGAATGAACTTCATATGGATCACACTTAAGTAAATGCATTTTTATTTTGTTCCAGACAAGAGAAAAAAATGAAAGGAAATGATGAAAGTAATAAATGCAAAGCTGAGTTCATTTCTGAGACCATAAATGAAAAACAATGAAATGATAGATAAAATATAGATGTGAATGAAATGCAAATAGGATGTGAGTAGAATGCAAAATTAAATCCAGATTTTGTCTACTTATCCATTTTACTGTATTTAGGATATTTTCCAAAGTATTTTGAAAGTACTACTTACTAATCAGTTCAAATGTGAAATGAACATTCATATGTACTTCTTGAATGCGTTTTTTCCAATTTTATGATAATTCTTCATTGAGAAGCATGACACTCAGTTTAATTTTTGTATTAATTTTTCCCTTACAGTAAACATTTTAAAATCACTGTGTTGAATATATTTTAATATTTTGTACCTTCTTGGATCTTATGTCTGTGGGGGTGCTAGAAAAGAACATAAGCAGCACCAACATGCTTTCAAAAGCTGACCTTTGTCATTCACCCAGATGAATGCTGTTAGGCCCATTTTGGGTTCTCTTGTTCTGTATGGTTATAAGTTCAAAATCCAGGATGTTGTAGCTATTACACCTATACTGTTGAATCAGGAAGTTCTGCCTTGTCATATCCATCTATGTCTACTCTCACTTTGATCCTCATACAAGGTCATAGTTATTTTAAAATCATGGTTGACATTTTGGTTAAATTGTTTCTAGGTTATCAGTATTATAATACTTGAAGTGAATGTGTCATACCTGGAATGTAGAATCAGGAAGCTGTGCTACTTTACATTCATGTACTGCTAACTTTCCTCCAAACTAGGACCGTCATGCAAGGTCAAGGTCACTTGAAAATCTTGGTGAGGTTTATAGTTTTAGTTTTTCTTTATGTTCAGAAGTCCGAATGCTTTTTAAGATAGCTGTCATACATTGACTGTGGAATTAATCAGCTCTGCACATTAATATCCACATTTCCTGCCTTTCCTTAGGCCCTCTTGCAAGGTCAAGGTGATTAAAACTCTTGGCTAATATTAGGGTTAAAGTTTTTCTGCATTCTCATATATCCCTAACCTGGGAGGAATAGCTATAATACATGGATTATGGAATTGGGGATCTATGCTTTTTATTATTCAGATACTGTTATATCTGCCACCTGACTCTCATGTGCAAAGTCAACTTTATTCAAAAGTGCAAGGCATAATTAATTGGAATTTAATTTTAGTTCTGCAAGATGATGGTAAATACTTCACAAAATAGTGCTTATTACTCTGCTTTTGTATTTTTTGGCAGGTGCCTTTGCTTACAAGAATCATCCCATTTATAGAGTGGATGTCCTGGGTATCATTGTCAAGGTGGAGGAAAAGAGTAAATGCTTTATTTATGCAGGTAAACAAAGCTTTATAATAGCATGTTTTATATCTGCCATGTAATGATATGGTCTGATGGGTCATGTCTGTCCAGTTGTCAGTACATCTGTCATTATGTCTGTCAGTCTTTCAGCATATCTATCCATCTGTCAGTACATCTGTTAGTCTGTTTGTACACAGATTGAAGTAGAATGGTCATATTTGATATGAGGATTATTAAATGGCAATGAAGGTTTTTGGATCCTAACTGTAACCCCAGAGGAGAGTCACATTTCATGTGTAAGGTGGACTCTTTCTTGTAATCATAACTCCATCAACAAGTATCATATTTGATACAGTGTTCCAGAATGCTGTCTAGATGACAAGGAGTGTTGTGAATTCTGAATGCAAATAAAGAGATGGGGGTGAGGGTGGAAAGATATAAAAAATGTGGTTATTTGTGATGGCTACCATTCCAGCAAATAGCAAAATAATATAGTCACATTATGGTCCAGTGTCCTGCAGAATGGAAAGCAGTTTTAAAAAAAATTCAAGACTTCATTGGTCCTGTGCTTTTGTTGTGTTAGCCAATCCTTTAATTCAATATGTATGCATGGGACTTAAAAATTGAACCAGTAGTTGTTGTTAGCTTTGAAATATAGGCCACTTGTTAAACAAATCCTTACTTACTCTTCCTGGAACATACTTTTGAGAACTGGGTAGGTTGTTTGGTGGGTAGTTCTGTCTTTTTGTTTGTGCAAGATGTTTTTGCATGACATCAGACTTAAAGCTATGCTAACATTTGAAATGAGTAATTATAAAAAAATGTTTCCTCCCTGTCAAGGAAAATAAAAAGATTTTGATTTGTTAATTTTAGGATAGCAAAGTTCTTTTTTAGGATGGATTAGAGAAAAACCTGTCTGAAAGTTCACTTTCATTGGAAAATCACATTTTTGACAGCCAAATGTAATGTTCACAAAGTCCAATTACAGAAGGATGAAATTGAAATTCCACAGTCAATATCTTATGGCTGCTTAGTACAGGTTTGACTAGGGATTATCTTTAAAGCCATCAGAGATATTATTTATAAGCTATGTTAAATGAGTTCTCTCCCCTGACTCTGTTGATATCACAAAATTAATGTGCTTTGTATTTCTAACATATCCACTCATTTACACTTTCCAAATATTTGTAGCTTTACTGTTTAAATGGAATTCAAAATGATTTGGATTTATACAAGTTTGATTTGGTGCATTGAAGAATATTAAACAAGATGCATCAGTCAAAACACCTAAATCTAGTTCCAGTTTGGGTGAGTGAGATGGAAATACAGTTTAAAGATCCAGATCAAATGCCCAATCAGACATATGGCATTCATTGGGTTGTAATAAAAAGACCCAGAAACAGAGAGTCATAGTGCATTGCTGCAGATATATTTATTTGAAATGTGTGCAGAACACATTGGCCATATTTCTACAAGAAATGTAAAACAGTTGGAAATAACACATGCTGTAAACTGTGATGAAGATTTCTGAGATTTAGCTATTGCTGAGTTCATGCCATCTTGGGATAAATCGGTCCAATTTTGCATCTGAAATTTCATTCCTATGTTATGGTAGTAGAATTTTTTTCATTGTAAGGAAACATTATTCCTGCATTTGTCTCACATTCTGCAATTGAATGGAAATACAAAAGAAGAATATATTTTGGTACCATTCACACTTTTGAAAGCAACAATTATAGTACAGTAAAACCTTTCTTGAGAGACCACTGTGATGAGACCGCCTGTCTTGAGAGACCATTTTCTCAGTGATTTCATATGACTTTTTTTGAAGTTTATCTCTTTTAGGGAAGACTAAAAATAATGAAATTATTTGTCTAAAACAAAACAACTAGGATTTGCAATTGGGTAAAATGAATGGTATTAAAGATAATTGAATTACACAATTTTGAATGAAAATTAAAGGCAGTGCAACCCAAAATTGTCAGTTACACAATTTTGAGTTGCATGACCATATTTGGGAACACAACTATCACATAAGTCGGGTGATAGCTATATTGTTTCACCAGACTGTACATTCAGTTATAGCAGAAACTGGTTTGCTGACCAGAGTGTAGGGGAGTAGTTTTATTGCTAAAATTTATAAATCTTGTTTGCTTAATAGGTGTTCACTCTTGGCATGAAGCATTGTTACAGTTGGAAGATTCGGCCAATGTGGGTATGTGAGAAAGCTTGCCAGTAGCTTCTCGTGGGTCGGTGGTTCTTCCCGGGGTTTTCCCGGGTTCTTCCTCCACCATTAATACTGGCCGCCATGCATAGTCTATCGTGTGCTGAAAAATGGCGTTAAACCCAACAACAACAACAACAGTTGGAAGACATTTGGGTTGTATGATTTTTAATGATACATCAACACATCAGTGGGTATTTACTGCCAAGACAATGGGAGTAGAAGTTTCTTTCCCAGGAAACAATGGCAGTCATGGTAGGATTTGGACTGTTATCTTTCTGCTGTGAATCGAGCTCAGTACCGCTGAATCACCAGAACTCTGAGGAAATTTGAAACCTCAGATATGCTGGCAGAGCAGAAAATTCAGAATTCTCACAGAAATGATCAATGGTCAATGCAAATAATTCTAAAACTTTCCAGCTGTTCATTTATTCCTTGTCACCCTGTATGATATGTGTATGTTTAAAAATACCAAACTACATGTAAAAGCTTTTAAAAATGAACATAACTTTATTGTTGCCTACTCGAAGTGTGACATAAATCAGACTTACAATCATTATATAATGTAATCAGTTACAAAAAATAAAAACTATTATACCATAATGGTTTCCTGTTAAAAGTTGTTATACTGGAACTTTGACTTGTTGGACACTCCACACCAAGAGCAATTCTTGCTAGTCCCACATTATATTAGAGGGAATTGCTTTATTTCAAAAAATTCCTGGCAGCGTCTCTGGAAGCCAGAGGAAACAGCTGATGTTGGATGGGTAACCAGTCACCACTGTATGCCTTGATTCCTGACAGCAAGCCAGGAATTGCACAGGTGCAAAGGATGTGCATAACCACAACTGATTTTTCAGTTGATATTGTATTTAGGTGTAGCAAGTTGAGCCCAATGGATCAAGGGCATTTAGACAAAGGAAATTATATTTTTTGCAGGCAATTAAATTAGATGTTTATTATTATTCTAAAGCTTTAGGTAGAGGTCCTACCCTCCAGCTGTTCATCTCTCTCTCTCTCTCTCTCTCTCTCTCTCTCTCTCTCTCTCTCTCTCTCCATAACCACACTGCTATTACAATTACTTCATGGAAATGCACTGAAAATTTTTATTTTTTGTATCTATTTTAGTTGATGATGGAACTGGTGTGATTCCATGCTGCTGTTGGAAGAACACTTTCCAGTCAGCAGACTCGGGTATGGTAAAATGTTTTTCAAAGCCATCATGTTCAATATTCCCACACTTTAGCTTGAAGGGGGTGGGGGTGGGGATATTATGATACCCTTCGTCTATTTGTCCATCAGAATGCTCATCTGTCTGTCCACTCTGTATGTCCACTCATTGTCACATTTCCTTTTCAACGACTGATTGGAAATTCATGAAACTTTGTTTTTATGTTGCCCTTGGAGTAACCAGGCTTGATGGGTGTCATTCTTGACTTTCACATCTGAAGTCCCTGGGAGAGGGGTCATATGTAAAAAAAAAATCAATTACAATGACTTTTGTCAAAATTACACAGCAGTTCCAGAAGCTTATGGATGGATGTATATTACCATTTATCTGGCATCAACAAACAGATTAAGGTTTGCATGTAGGTCATTTTCTCATACAATGTTGCCTATGTTGCTTTTGTTAAATTATTGAGGGAGTAATTTAATCTTCTGCATGAGTTTATTATAATATTACTGTGTATTCTTGCTAAGTGTTATGTCACTAATATGATTTTATGACATGGTGTCACAACAGTATATTCTTGTTACTTGTTTATTCACAGTATGATTTTATTGTATGACATAATGTCCTGATAATACAGCCTTGCTAAATCTTCTATCACAGTGTGACACTGTATAACATTGTGCCATGACAGTAAAGCCTTGCTTAATGTTATGTCACAGTGTGACACAGTATAACATAGTGCCATTACATCATAGCCTTGCTTAATATTATGTCACAATGATAGTGTGACACAGTATAACATTGTGCCATTACAGTATAGCCTTGCTAAATGTTATGTCACAGTGTGACATGGTGCTGTGACAGTATAGCCTTTCTACATGATATGTTGTAGTATAACATGATTTTATTATGTCATGACAGAATAGCGTTGCTAGTTATGTTACAGTTTAACATGATTTTTGACATGGTGTCATGATATTATAGCTTTGCCATATGTCACTAAGTGTGTTTTTTTTACACCGCATCATGACAGTAATAAAAACATGAACAGTATGTGATAAAGGAATTTCTAAGTTGTACAGAAAAGATTTTTGCCAATGAAAAGACTTGCTTAGGTCCAGGTGCACAAACAATTGCTGATAAGGATTTGATTTTCCTAGCAAGTCCACACATGCAGGAATTACTGTATTTTTCTCATTACCACAAATTCTCTTTTTGAATTTGAATTTTTGTATACGGATGCAAACATAGTACTTCAATGCCAGGATTTGTTTGACCTTAGAGGGATGATATATTAGTTCATTCTTGAACGTTTTTTTAATGCCACATTTCCATATTAAATCAAAGTGCTGGAAATACTGAAAGGCATCAGCCATCCAAAAACTGCCAGGATATTTATTCTTGGTCCTGAAGTTTGCGTATCATGTCACTTTTCACTGTAGTATTCATTTGCATGGAAATATTTACTTTACTTGTAATAAAATTTTCTGTCCATGCCTCGACAATTCTGTAAAGATAATAACAGACTTAGCAAGAAATCTTTACCTTCATTCAGCTCACTTTAGGATGCATGGTCTCCCTTGTTCTACATTCTTATAACCTTGTTACTTGTGGTTCCATCAATGGTCATTCACATTACAGCTCACACTAGGACACTTGGTATAACATATTACTGGTATAACATGTTATAGCATGTTACTTGTTGTTCCATTAACTGCCAGTCACATTACATGTGACTTTAGGACACCTGGTACAATTCTTCCTTGTTAGAACATGTTACTTGCAGTCACATTACAGCTCACCTTCATTCTAAGTTGGTAGTTGGGTTTCATAAATGCTACCTGTATTATGTATTGAACTAGCTGTAGTGAGAATAATCAGAAATGTGATGCATGCATATTTAATGCATGTTCATTGCAGGCAGGAGGAGAGGGGGAGGGAAGACAATAGCATGCCAATCAGACATACAGTAATAATTTTAGTTTATGTAAAATAAATGTATTTTTTTACTGCATGGTATTTGTGTATTTAATCTTGTTGAATAATAATATGTTTAAAGGAAACATATCACTAAGCTTCATGCTGTATTCTTTCGGTTCATATTGTCATACATTTGACTGATCAAACCATGTGATTACCTTTTAAACAAAGACATGTTGTTGTTGCTGTTATGGGGTTTAATGCCATTTTTCAGCACAAGGTAGGCTATACATGGCGACCACTATAACTGGTGGAGGAATAACCTGGGAAAACCCCTGGAAAAACAAGGATATAAAATTCACCTGTGATAAATATACCTGTTGATGATTATTTATTATCACCAGGTGTCAAATGATTTCACTGAGAAAACTACTGTAAATTTAGTTTCAGTTCAAGCCAATACTTACTGATGTAATGAACATGATTGAGTGTTTATGTTTGGAATTAAGAACGTAGAATCACAAATTTGCCATTTCTAAACAAATTACAGTGAAATAAATGAATACGTAACAATGTTTCTTTAAAAACACAATGAGTTGTATTATTTATAAGTTAATGTGCCAGTGACAGGCTTTATTGGAGAGTTACGTATTATTTGTCAGTTAAGATACCAGTGGCATGTTGTATTGGATGGTTACAGATATTTGTCAGTTCAGGTACAGTATTAGGCTGTATCTGAGGCTTACAGATCATTTGTCAATTAAAGTACCCATGGCAGGCTGTCAGTTAAAGTACTAGTGACAGGCTGTATTGGAGGGTTACATATTTGTTGTAAATTAAAGTTCCAGTTACAGGCTGTATTGGGGTGTTATAAATTATTTGTCAGTTAAAGTACCTTTTGACAGGCTGTAATGGAGGGTCATATATTATTTGTCAATTAAAGTACATGTTACAGGCTGTAATGAAGGGTCATATATTATTTGTCAATTAAAGTACATGTGACAGGCTGTAATGAAGTATTATAGATTATTTGTCAGTTAAAGTACCTGTGACAGGCTGTAATGGAGGGTTATAGATTATTTGTCAATTAAAGTACCTGTGACAGGCTTTAATGGAGGGTTATATTTTATTTGTCAATTAAAGTACCTGTGACAGGCTGTAATGGAGGGCTATAGATTATTTATCAATTAAAGTACATGTGACAGGCTGTAATGGAGGGTTATAGATTATTGGTCAGTTAAAGTACCTGTGCCAGGCTGTAATGGAGGGTTGCAGCTGCTGATTTTATATATGATCACACTGGCAATTTACACTGTATCATATCAGAAGAAGGATTAACTTCTACCTGCTTAAAAGCAGCAATATAATTGGCATGTGACACATGGAGATCTACACTGACAGACCTGGTACTTTTTGTCTGGTACCCAGGTGGCTGAGTGGTACAAGGCATTCACCATTATAAATCACATATCTCACCTTTGCTTGGGTTTGAGTCTCTACAAAGCCAATGTGGGTATGTCAGAAAGCTTAGTAGCTTACCATAGGTTAGTAGTTCTTATTTGGGTTCTGCTGGGTTCTTCCACTACCAGATGTACTGGCAAATATGTATAGCATATCATGTGCTGAAAATGGTGTTAAACCCTTAACAGCAACTGAAATACTTTGGGTTTTCAACAGCCTTGCAGTAAATACAGTTGCAGACAGTTCCAAAATACAGTGATGGCTGATTTGAGGTGAATGCTGATGCTCAACTTAAATGAAGTGATTACATATATTTTTAATACATTTTACAGATTTGTTTAATAGGTCAATGTTTGGATTACATTATATGTGGAATTGCAAAATTATGTAAGGGGCATTGTAACAGGAATTGGGACCATAAAATGCTATCAAGTAAGCAAGATGAATTTGTCATGATTATTTAATCAAATTTGTATTTGGTCAAAATGTGCCACAGTGTAAAACTTTGTAAGAATTCTATTTATATTTGCATTTCTGCTCATAAAATAGTAAATATGTAAGGGATTTATCTCGAATTACTACCAACATGCTGTAATCAGTTCTGTTGGAAAACACTTTATTTGCACATTGATTACATGAGTGTCCACTTCAAGCAGGAGGAAGACACCGTTTGATTAGGAAGCACTTGACCATTGATTTGCAGAACCAGGTGACTTTCATACAGGAAATTTCATAGGGAGAAATGGAATAGCTGTTGAAAAGATTAGCTGCAGAATAAAAATAACTGTTATTACAGATTTGATTGTATTAATTGTTGAGGCATGTTTGACTGTGTTAAATGTGGAGGCAGGTTTTGATTATTAATTGTTAAAGCAGGTTTGATTGTGTAATTATAAAGGCAGTTTTGACTGTACTGTAAAGGCAGGTTTGATTGTACTGTAAATGCAGGTTTGACTATTGTAAAGGCAGGTTTGACTGTATAATTATAAAGGCAGGCTTGACTGTACTGTAAAGGCAGGTTTGATTGTACTGTAAATGCAGGTTTGACTATATTGTAAAGGTAGTTTGACTGTATTGTAAAGGCATGTTTGACTGTACTGGAAAGGCAGGTTTGACTGTTTGTGAAGGCAGGTTTGACTGTATTGTAAAGGCAGGTTTGACTGTATTGTGAAGGTAGGTTTGACTATTGTAAAGGCAGATTTGACTGTTTTGTAAAATTTAATGCAGGTTTGGCTGTATTGTAAAGGCAGGTTTGACTTTATTAATTGTTAAGGCTTTGTATTTAGTTTGGTACTGTACAAAACAGCAACACACTGTCATGTAGGTTATTTAGTGCCAAAGCAATTAGAGTAAAGTGCTTTTCCCAAGGATACATTACAGTAGCTCACCCAGGATGGTCCATTGGCAGGATTCAAACCCACACCTTTTCAGTTGGGAGTCCAGCACATTAACAAATGAACCACCACAGCTCCGAATTTTAAAGGCACTATTCATGAAATGTTAAACCTCTTCCAGAGTTATAAAATGCAAGTCTGGTAATGCTTGGAGAAAAATAGTGTCTGAAACATTTATCTTCCATGAAAAATATAGTTTTTGGAATGTTGAGCACTCACTTATAAGTCAAGTCCAACTGCAAACAACACAGACACTGATCCACCATCACATGATCTGCATACAGATCAGGGTCTGTGTTGTTTGTTCTATTGATAACTCCTGAAAAACTGCACTGACCCATATATGTCAACACATTATGCATTGGCAGAGCTGGGTGTATACAGTTTGCGGTTTGTTATAAGAGAGTATACACAGTAATACTATCACCATGCTTTCCTCAAACACTGAAAGAAACATTATCATATTCTTTGTACATCCATTTATCCCTCCATCAAAATATCTTCCCATTATATTGTTTCTGTCAGTAGCTATCTGTTTTTGACTAACTTGATGATTTGCAAGTAAAGACTTTAATAAATATCAATATATTGCTATTTTTATTTGGCATCATATTTGTTTTGACTTAGTTTTTCACAAAGTAGCTTAAAGAAGATCAGTTATAACAAATGCAGGATTAGTTGTTATTTTTAAAACGTTTTTAAAGAAAAAGTATATTTAAAAGTGTAGTCAACAACAGCATTGTAAAACTTTGAACAAATTTAAAACATGTTCATTTTTACGTTAGCAAGGAATTACAGTGACCTAGAGGCATACTTTTAATAATAATATAATCAGTCAGCAAAGGATGAGAGAGAGTACATCAACAAATTCTGGATTCTGCTTCTAGCTTGAGTCCATACAGATTTATTTGTATCTAAAACTAATTAAAATGCAGTTAGAGGGATAATTTAATAGCATTTGAGTTCAGTAGGTTTTGTGCAAACCAATATACTAATTGGAATATGTGCCCATTAATCAGTTAGACATTTAACATTACTGTCTCATTAAAATCCTCTGTGCCATTAACATACTTGGAAGTTGTAAGTTTTATTGATGTATGAGTGCAGCTTCTGCAGCCATGGAGGTTTGATATCTCACATCAAACTAGAACAGCTTGAGGTCACACATCATTTATTTTGCTGACATTTTTACCAGCATCAGCAGCAAATATTTAACTTAGCAATTAATATGTTGACAATCATTTCCCTGGATTAAGCTGTGTTATGCATGATGAATGCAATGCTGATGACCTCTAATCCATAACTAAATATTTATGTTGCACAGGCTCTAATATTTATATAGTATGAATGATTATAAATTTATTAGCGGGTACTGCCACTTGGTGATGTATATTTCTCACAAGCATCCCTGCCACAACGTAATGTTTCACGTAAAATAACATGATTTTTGACACCCAAATTTCTAACATTGTCATAATTTAAAAGAGCATGTTTTCAGTAATTGTAGACAACAAAAAAGTAATTACAAGAAAGCACAGAGATCAAGAGAGACTGTTCTTCACCATCAAGGAGGAATTCTCACCATATGTAGAGTTGTAACATTCTGATAATATTTAAACATTTGTGAAAGAAAATCTCACTTATCTTTCCGATTTTCAGAGGTGAGATAATTTGAATAGACATATTTTCCTTTGGCGATACATTACATTGTCGTGGACAGTCTCAAGACACAATCTCGATATTAGAATTTGCTCCGGTCAGCAGTAGCATACATTATTATAAACTGGATCATCCAGACATGCTAGGCTTTAAGCTATTGATTTTGTTACAAGTAATTTGTATCATTTAGGACAGGTCACTGGGGATCGATACCATAGTTAATCTAATAGACACCCTAAGGCAGTGCTATTTCCAGAGGTGGTATCTTGAATACCAGTCATCACTGTTTGACTGAAAGCATTTGTAAATTAAGTTATTTTTAGTTTTCTAACACTCGTTGGATTATTCATGAACTGTTTTAATTATTTCAATATACAGTGGAACCTGTCTTTTAAGACCACCCTTTCTGCCCAAACATAATACTCTCATGACAGGTGGTCACTCATAATGGGTCCTAACACTAAATAATTAATAAATTTGTACATCAAGAACCTGGTCTGTCAAGACAGGTGGTTGCTTATAGCAGTGGTCTCTCAAAACCATTTTTACAATGCCATAATTGATATATACTGGATCTGTAAGCCTCAGTAAGGTTGGAATTTCTTTCTTTTTTGGATAAAAGGGGCAGGTAGCATTTATTAAAATGTGGGCTTCTATGAAAATAACTATATTAGGTAATGTACACATTAATGACCAGTACATGACACAATCAGACTCGAATAGTTTTAAAAACTAAACAAACATCAGAACTGCAACATTTCTGTTTTGTAAAAGAAACACCAAAACATCATCACGGAAGGGTTCTTATTAGCAGGCAAGGATATAAATACAAACTAGCTACCATGCCCACTTCCTGCTCTCCTGATAATAGGTATATTCATTTTCAGCTATTCAGGAGAAATTATAATTTTCATTAGCACATAAATTATTTAGCCAGAGAGAAATTACAGGAATTATTTGTTTCATGTAGGTATATTTGCATTAATTAGAGTTAAGATAACAAAAATGTTTTTTCATATCATTACATTAGGAACTACTTTTTTTACCACATAAGACCCAAGGTCATCATTTAAATGGTTGAAACAACCATCAGACACAGAGAGAGAGAGAGAGAGAGAGAGAGAGAGAGAGAGAGAGATGGATGTAATAAAACCCAGTTTATTTACTAGTAGTATTAAAAGAACTGCTTAATTATGAATATATTTGTGAGGGTCAGATGGAAGACTAAGTAATGAGCCACTTTATAAGTGTACAGTACATTTTTATGTAAAAAGAAAAATACACATAAACAGTCTAAATGGTATTGGTGATCCTTCATCAATGTCAGCAGCTGAAATTTATCTATAAGTCAGTCTTGCAGATCTCACCAGCAAGTCTTGGAATTGAGTATAACATGTTCATTAATCATGCCTCTTGGCCCATATTCCTGTTCTTTGCAGTCTAAAAGAATGATAATGGCAGGAATGATCATAAGTTATCCCATATGAACCGCCACTAGATTGTGCAAAAGAAATGGACTATTTCTGACTCTGGCACTGCTGAAGTCCAACTGAAAAGCTGCTGCCTGAACATGAGGAGAGATATTAGCCATGGATTCCATCTCTGTTTAACATAGTACAGTCTTAAAATTTTGCTTCAGCAAATGGTGAGAAATAGGTATGCATTGGCAATGTCATTATCATATAGTCTTACAGTTTTTACTTAAAAGTTTAGTTGTGGAGTTTTTAAAACTCATATTCAGTAAGAATACATGCAAATACATCATACATGGTTTGAAGGCAGAACACTTGTGATCTTCTAAATCATAATTCACACATTGTGAATTTATTATAAGAATCTGTTGTCTCATTGTCTTACAAAAACAATAATTATGTTCTTCGTTTCATTTCCCAGCTGGAGAACATCAGTTTGACACCCTACCAGAGTTACTGAAACAGAGAGCCAGTCTGCTGGTTAGTAGTGTAAAGAACCAGTCTGCTGGGTACAGTCTAGGTGAACTTGTAAATGTCAAGGGCAAGGTCAAGATTTTTAGAGAGAACAAAGAAATTGTCGCCACTTTCCATAGTATCCTTTTCATAACTTGTTGTATGATCATTTCTTCTCATGACACCTTATAGAATATCTCATTCCATGGTCATAAAACTATTGAAACACAAAAATTATGTCAGATTCAAAACTTCACAAATGAAAACTGAGTCTTTTGAAATTGCAGTGTTTGGTCAAGTATGTAAAAGAAACACTACTTTAAGTTATAAAACTTTTATGTTGCAACTATTTATTTGTGTGCCCTTAAAAAAGGCTGAATTTCTTGCTTTAGACAGTATTGTTTAGGTTTTGGAAGCATTTAGCTGAGAGATAGGTGGATATAATTATGTAAAACTCCAGTTTATTATCTTCTCTTTTTTTAGAGCAGGATAAAAGTCATAGCAATTCTTGTAAGTTGTTATGGCAGCAACCTAATCTTCAAGTTTTTATGCAAGCTTATATCTCTAACACTACCTGTAGGAATTTGATGAAACTTACTGTATTTAATATTTAAGGAGTGAGGAATGTTTTATATTCCTCAGAGTTGTTTTCATCCCATGTATGGAATGGAGGAGGACACCAATTATGTATATTTTATATTTGAGATGATCCAGTCCACATTTGTTCTAAGGTGTTTTTATCTTTGGATATTGCACAAGTGGAAAAAAGAAATTTCTTTTTAGACCAATATTGCCCCTTGGTTATGCATCTGTTACTGCCCCAAGTGCCCTGCCCCAGGGTCCTTACTTGGAAAACATTAAGATCACACCCTATAACATAATATAACCTTTCCATATAATAAACAACCAAGTAACTGATGCAGCCAGCATTTACCCTGGGTCTCTCCTTACCCACCTGGAACTTGTTTATGGATCAGAACTTTATAACTGATCAGAACCCCACCCAATAATTATCTGCACTTACTTGGTATCAAAGGTAGCTGCTAACAGCAAATGGTTAGTCTGAGGCCCAGAAAGGCAAGCATGTTATTCTGTGGAACCCATGTTCATTATTAGTATTTGTCAAGATTGATCTGGAACCCATGTTCATTATTTGTAAAGATTAATCTTGCAGAATTCGTTTGTTGTTAATATGCATGTTGAGTCATTAGGACCTTGACAAACACACTAGGGAAGATAGAGGATCCTATGTTTGAAGTCCTACGTATGACAGAACTCCCAAATCTGTATGCCTCCTGCTATGACAAGCCATTTGAACTTCCATACAAGGTTACTCAGGAGCTTGCTATGCACAAGGAGGAGGCAGAGACTGGTCAATGTAGTGAGGTAAAATAATGTCAAATAACTTTTACTGAATGACCTATAGTTACTGTTCTATGATAAACTCAAAGTTGCCTGCCCTGTGAATTTTTGGCAAATTGGCATATAAGATTATCATTAGAAAAAAGCTTTCTTAAAGAGAAAATTGGTCCATATTTCACACCATTTTGAAGATGTGTTTATTATGGGAGTATGAATTTAACATGGGAGTTTGGGTTTATCATGGTATGATGGGTTTATCATGGGAGTTTGAGTTTATAATGGGCATATGCATTTATCATGGGAGTATAAAGTTATCATGGGAATATGACTTTATCATGGGAGTATGGGTTTATCATGGGAGTTTGAGTTTATAATGGGCATATGCATTTATCATGGGAGTATAAATTATCATGGGAATATGACTTTATCATGGGAGTATGCATTTGTCATGGGAGTATGCATTTATCATGGGTTTATACTTGGAGTATGGGTTTATAATGGAAGTATGCATTTAGCTTGGGTGTATTGTTTATGATGGGAGTATGGGTTAAATCATGGGAATATGCATGTATCATGGGAGTAAGGGTTTATAATGAGAGTATGAATTTACCGTGTGTGTATTGCAGTTTCTAACTGTAATCTTAATTCAACATTGTCTTCAATATAGTTTAAGGTAGGTCTTGGAATTTTAATAATAATTTGTCTCATAGGTTCACTTGTTACTGAAGTTGAGTCCATTTGTTAAGGTCTGATTACACATGCTTTATCACTGAGGTGTGTGTATGATGCCTTAGTTTGCTCTTGAATATTCCAGATCCCTGTCCAACACCATCACAATTTTCACTCCATCAAAATGAATTCTGGTGCACTATCTGATCTGATCCACCTTCTTGTTCCTTTCATGATTCAGTTTTTCGGGACATTTAGCATGAAACCAGCTCAACTAAATTTTACTTTGTACATTGGTGTCCTTAATATGGAGGTTGAACATGAAAGTTAGACAATGAAACATATGTGTAGAGGTCAGTCATTATAACACTGTTCTGGGGAGCTGTAAAAGTGCAAACATAGTATATGCGAGTTTGCATGATGCTGGACAGGTGTATGTACATTATCTGGAGATATATTTTTCAGCCAGTATAGAATCCATGACTATGAATGTGCTATATCTGGGAGTGTGTTATGCTGAGGTGCTTTAAAGAGAGAGACCCCTGTGACATGGAATACATGACTATGTCTTTGCTATATCTGGGAGTGTGTTATGCTGAGGTGCTTTAAAGCGGGAAACTACTGTATAATGGAATACATGATTATGTCTTTGCTATATCTGGGAATGTGTTATGCTGAGGTGATTTAAAAAGGGAGACCACTGTATAATGGAATACATGATTATGTCTTTGCTATATCTGGGAGTGTGTTATGCTGAGGTGCTTTAAAGAGGGAAACTACTGTATAATGGAATACATGATTATGTCTTTGCTATATCTGGGAATGTATTATGCTGAGGTGATTTAAAAAGGGAGACCACTGTATAATGGAATACATGATTATGTCTTTGCTATATCTGGGAGTGTGTTATGCTGAGGTGCTTTAAAGAGGGAGACCCCTGTATAATGGAATACATGATTTTGTCTTTGCTATATCTGGGAGTGTGTTATGCTGAGGTGCTTTAAAGAGGGAAACTACTGTATAATGGAATACATGATTATATCTTTGCTATATCTGGGAATGTGTTATGCTAAGGTGATTTAAAGAGGGAGACCAGTGTATAATAGAATACATGATTATGTCTTTGCTATATCTGGGACTGTGTGATTTATAGAGGGAGACCAGTGTATAATGGAATCCATGACTATGCCTGTATGTTTGCATCGGAGACTGTATCATGTTGAGGTGCTTTAAAGATGGAGACCACTGTATAACAGAATCCATGGCTATGTCTTTGCTATATCTGGGACTGTGTTATCTTGAAGTACTTAATAGAGGGAAACCAGTGTTAAATGGAATCCATGACTGAAACTGTGTTATATCGGGGACTGTGTAATATGATGATGTTGTCTTTTATGTGTAATCATCCTTAACATGAAGGTTCTGTTAGTCTGAAGAAAGTGCTTTTTAAAATATAAAACTGCCTTGATTTTGCATATCTGCACCACAAAAGTCTTGCAGAGGGCAAGAAACAAATCATGAATTCATAAATTTGTGCAGACGAACTTAGATGTACAGGTATGAGATCTTTGGTGGGATTATATGTTAGAGTTCATTAGTTTTGCCATTACAATTACAAACACCACTGTTGGTACTAACATTGGTGTCATGTTGGAGGTCAGTGGTATTTGTCTTGGTGGGTAGCAAAGTAACATACCTTTGATCAGATTCAACATTTCTTTATTCTTTAAAAACTGAGATTATATGAAGTTTTCTTTATCCCCATCCATCTGTCCACACATTGGAGTGGCATTATTTTCTAGATTAATACATTTCTGGCATTATGAAAATATACTCAGATGATGTTCCCCAACATTTTATGAAACACAAAAATATTTTGGACACTGAAAAAATGTCAGCCTGTTTTAGTGCATACAATTATTACAGATTGAATTACAATTAACTTTTGCTGTTGTTTTATTATTTACAGAGGCGACTTGCTTTAGAGTTGAAGTCTGTCCTAATTGAACATTTTCAGAAGAATGGTGTGGTAGATGTCTCTGCACCTGATCTACTCATTTTGTCAAAGGTCAAAGGCGTCCTTGATAAGTCACCCACTGACACAGTAAGTCCTTACATTGTATAATAATAACACAGTGAAAAGCTGGGGTTGTGAAAGGGACACAAAATGATTAAAATATTCCATTTTAGTGTCTAGTAAAGTGTTAGTATTTTTTGAGGGGGACTACTGTATTAACTTCCATCATTTATATCTTTTTTGTTTTTTAAATTACTTTAATAACCAGAAGTCAGCACGTACAAGGAAAACAGATACCAGCCATGTACTACACATGTTTTTCCTTTCTGGAAGTGGAAGTTAATACCTTTGTTTTATGTTATCAACATGAACACATGATAATGGCAAGAAAACCCCAAAAGTTAGACTGCTTTAATTGACTCAGGTTTAGTCCCTCAGCATTTCCTTTTATAATGGCTGACTATAAAGCAATACTGTAGAGTCTGAGTTTATTTTGTACCCTCTAAATTTTATGAAACCATTAACCCATAATTACTTTTTTCTTTTTGTTTCTCATACAGGAAGACTGTATTCTTATTCAGATTTTAAATGTATATCTATTTAAAAATCAGCTGAAACTGCTAATAATAATATAGTATGTACTATAAATAACATATGTACTTGCTTATAAGTTGAATCCAACAGCAAACTGCACACACCCAGATCTGCCATTGCATCATGCACTGGCAGATATCATTTGCTGCAGTTGTTAGGAGTAATCAGTAAAATAAACAATGTAGACTCTGATCTGCATGTGCATTATGCTACGGCAGATAGGATCTTTTTGTTTTTTGCAATTCAACTCGACTTATAAGCGAGTATGGATGGTAATCACCAAGAAGAAAGTCTATGCAATATTACAATGCAATGCCATAGCCCATTACCTCATGCAAGTACCTTTGGACGCCTCTACTCCATTCGCATGGAAGCGCCTTTTGACGCCTGCAGTAAACATCAGCCATTTTAAGCGGGTTTTCATAGCACCACCTTCGGGGAAAAACCCCCTATTAGATACTACATTTATTTCTGCGAATGACCATTACATTAGATCATGTGGTCACTGTTTATGCTTTGGTTGAAATCTGCTATTTAAAGTAACTGGGTTGTATTCTCCACTCTCCAAAATGGAGGTCACGGATTTCATTCAGTACTTACGAAGTTTTCACAATTAGAATCACAACTATGAAAGCTTCAATAGCTTAGGTAAAGGCTCTGATATTGATGTAGGCAGCAATTAGTTTGTATAAATTATAAAATTCAGATGACTTAGTGATGTAGACATGGACAAAAAACTTGTAAATTTCGAGTATGAGAAATGGCAGCTACGGTTGGTCACACGGCTTCACTGACTTGACAGTGAATGAGATCTCTCAAGATTTTAAATCACATAAAAAATTCTTCCTTGAAAAATAATTACACAGCTAAAACAATCAGACTTTACTCTTAAATTTTTCCTCACATAAAAGATGTTTACCAATAATGTAAAATGGTTAAAATTGCTGTTAAACGTAACATACACTACATTGCTTAACAGTTAACAGGCAGGCCTATGCGTATGGAGTCGAATAGGTAACAGGTGTTCTATTTATAGCGCACTGCACTGGCTAACTTTGTGGTAAATGGATAGCTAAATAAATGGTTGGTTGGTTTGTAGGAAGGGTTGTAACTGCATTTTGAGCATATTTCTTTTCCATATATTGTGAATGAAATGGGACCTATGTGCCCTTCACAGAGGCACACCAAGGCAAACAACACAGGCTGATTGGAGTGAGTATTGAACTCTGGACCTGTGGACAACAAGTCAGATGTAGAATGAACTAAGCCAGCTTAAGAAAAGGATGTCATATGAATTAGATTACTGTATGTACTCGCTTTTAAGTCAGGTCCAATTGCAAATAACATAGACACTGATCTGCCATTATGCACTGGCAGCTCAGGGTCTACGTTGTTTGTTCTGCTGATTATTCCAAACAAACTGCATAAATCCAGATTTGCTAGCACATTAAGTGAAGGCAGATTTCCGTCTCTACAGTCTGCAGTTGGGTCTGACTTGTAAGCAAGTATTTATATAGCAGAGGTCATACAGGTCATGTATACGTTCCACATTAATTATTACAGTAATGGTGTCATTTTTTAGAATTTGATTCTACATACCTTTAAATGGCAATCATCCATATTCCTTTGGAAGGTCATTATTTACAGAATCAATGTTAACATGCATGGAAATTTTTGGACGAGATCAACATACAGGTTTAATCCAGTACAATCTGGATTGAATGTCACATGCTGTGATGTCACAATGAAAGCTACGTATACATACAGGTTTAATCCAGTACAATCTGGATTAAATGTCATATGCTGTGATGTCACAATGAAAGCTATGTATGTTGCCAAACAAATTTGTACTACCCTATAATGTGAAGATTTGACTCAACATTCTCTTTTCTTGATCCAGTTTAGTACCTATTCACCATGGTAAAAGTCCATAGCAATTGATAATTTTTGTCTGGAATTTCTTGATGACATTTGAGGTGCAGAGCATTTGGTAAGGATTAAAGAGACATCAGTTGATCAAAATAAGTATTCAATTTTAAAACAACAATTTACATTTAATGTAAGATGAATAAATATGCATACATGACCTATATGAAATTTACTATAGTAGGTCTTTTGGAAATATTAGCTGTGCACTTTGAGACATATGCTATTATGATGAAAGGAGTGTAGAGTGAATTAAAGGATAAGAAAAAAAAAGTACAAATCATATTCCTGTGTAAACAGAATTATGATGAGAAAATCACAAATTTAATACAGAATTAGAAGTGTCCATTTATAATTTTGTATTGTCCGTTAAATACTCTTATCTAATTCAGTGAGAAAGAATATACCATATACTCACTTATAAGTCTGATAAGCCATAATGTGGCAGTAGATCTGGGTCTATGCAGTTTGAATGGGGTAATTAAAAAAGCAGACAGCAAAGGCCCTGACATGTTTGGCATATTGTGCAATGGCTGATCAGGGTTTATCTGAATTTACAGCTGGACAAAATTTTAAGTGAGTATATGTTGTAATTAACATTTTTAAAAATTCAGCAATTATACTATTTAGGCATTCATTAAAATTTGTTTCAGCAATTAATTTTAAATCTGCTTAAAGGAATGTACAAATAAAGTAAAACTATAAAATAAAACATTTTGTTATTATGGATAAATGATATCATGAGTTGATTTTTAAAAAAAAACTAATAACATTAGCTTTCTGTGGAAGAACTTGAACAAAGTCTATTAAGACAATCATCGTCATTTAAAACAAGCAAAAATCAGAGATATTTTCTTTTCTTTTGAACATTAAGTCTCTCAACTTTAAACAATGAACTTTAAATTACCAGTTCAAATCATCCTTTTTAAATTCATTGGAACTTTCATCTGTGGCAGGGGTACAGAAACCCATTGTCCATATTGTCGAAGTTGGTAATTTGTTCTTACAGATGAACAACTTTTGAATGGTTAGTCATTCACGTGCAAGTAAATTGTAGCAGGTACCTTGAAAGGACAGTGTTCCTATTTTGTTGGAGCACCATTCATATGTATTAGTGAGTATCATATGGGTACATTTGTTGTTGTTTAGAAACTGTAGACTGCAGTCTATCGATCAGGACTGAAACCATATGCAGCTTAATCTTTAGTTACAGCTACTTGGGGGCAGATGGTATTAGCTTAGGGAATATCTTCTAATGGCTACATCACAATGAATTTCATTGGCTGAAGATTATGGTTTCCCAGAGTAATCCATCATTTTGAACCAATCATTTGACTCCAATTGAGCAAGATAATGACACATCATTTTCTGTATCTCCATGGATCATTTTCTTTTAAAACTTGGGCAGAATGATAAAATGTTGAATGAGAGATCAATGGCTATCATAGGGAATGCAATAAAAAAGAAAGTGGGAGTTTTAAGATATCTGATTGCAGGAGTTCTCATGACTTGAGGCCAGCAAAGATAGAACGATCAGATCATGCAATAGAAGTAAGAGTTACCTACCCCTCAGTTGCAGACAGAGCCAATTTATTGTTTGCAGGACAAGTTATCACAAGGGAAAAACACTGTTAACTCATCCGAAAAGTAGAAAGCACAATGCATATCAGATGATGTAAACGCCCATTCTGAGGAAAAGGAAGCTGTGGGTATTAGACAGAGTGATTACTAGATACACTGTGAGCCTAACACATTGTTACAACAAGCTCTTTATCACATAATAATCTTTAGCAAAACAGAAGGTTTTTTTTGATACTATGAATTTCATTTTGCGGTGCAAATCGAAAATGGTGTTGAACAAGGAACTAACTGATCACATAAATAAAATTGCATGTAAAAATTTAACAAAGAGTAAATCTGATGTCCTACTGGAAAATGTTAAGGATAAAATATCCACAGCTACATTTATATCCATCCTGTTAAATTGTAGTACTGATTCATTTTTTATTGACCAAGATGCATTCTTATTAGATTTGTAGGCCCTGATCTTGAAAGTCTAGTTACAATGGTCTCTAGTGTAGAATATCTTGAAAGTCCAGTTACAATGGTCTCTAGTGTAGAATATCTTGAAAGCCCAGTTACAATGTTCTCTAGTGTAGAATATCTTGAAAGTCCAGCTACAATGGTCTAGTGTAGAATATCTTGAAAGTCCATTTACAATGGTCTCGTGTAGAATATCTTGAAAGTCCATTTACAATGGTCTCTAGTGTAGAATATCTTGAAAGTCCAGTTACAGTAGTCTCTAGTGTAGAATATCTTGAAAGTCCGGTTACAATGGTCTCTAGCGTAGAATATCTCGAAAGCTCCATTTCAGATGAGTTCTTTTATTGCATTACCTTGTGATATCAACGTGCATCATGATGATAATTACAACACCCAACTTAATGGCCCTCACTGTGCTTGTGGCAACATGAATTATACTTGTGTCAACATGAATTATGCTTGTGTCAACATGGTTTGTCTTTGTGTCAACATGGTTCGTGCTTGCATCAACATGAATTATGCTTGTGTCAGCATGGTTTGTGCCTGTGTCAACATGAGATATGCTTGTGTCAACATGGTTGTGCTTGTGCCAACATTGTTAGTGCTAATTTAAATACAACAGCAAAGAATGATGTTGTATATGGGCTTTTATACACCATTGATAATCCTGTCATCATAACTTAGTGTGTAGCTCATTGGTTAGAGCTTGGTGTTGCAGTTAAGAAATTCCCTTACATTGAATTAATGGAATAGTTAGAATAATTTGATCCTACAGTCCTTAAATGGCATACAGATCTGCAGGAAATGTCAGGAATTTAGCTAATGATCTGATCATGTGTTCTGATATCAAGTCAGTTAGATGGGTAGCCAGCAAAGAAGGACTGTAAATGCCATACAGACTTTAAGCCAACAGACACACTCTTGGAGCGTGTCCTAGAGACCAACAGATGAACATGGTCAAGCTGTGAAACTTCTTGATGATATACTCAGGTCAAATTTGTAAAATGTATGCACTTAATGCTTGCCATCCTCAGACAAGTAGTTATTCAGCTGTTCTAGACAATGATCTGAAATAAGTGTACCTGTACATTCATGGTACACACATCTGCATGACATGATAGTGATGCCTGGAGGGTGTTTATCTGAATTATATTATCAGTTTGAAACTCTGATGTTTCAAGACATTAGACTAAAGGGTCCATTACCAAAGACCTTCTCTGATAACAGTGACAATCAAAGTTTTCTTCAGTATGTGAGTAAACACGTATTGGACAGATTACAGATTTTTATTGCGCCCTCTCTGTTTAAACAGAGACCCTAGAACAAGACATCTAACCAATAATGCCAGGCTCTCAGCCTGAACTAGTTAACTTTCTTCGGGATGTTTTTCATAAAATTAGATGTTGTAATTGCCAGAATAAAAATGAAACAGGCCATAACTTCTGGTCGGTGTTCTGTTCAGTAATCAGCGTGGACTGAACCCAAATTTAAATTTGCTTGTGACTTTATTAGAGTTGATTCTTTTGGGGTTTTTTTGCCAACACACTGACATATTATGATAATATAACAAATTGCTGAAAGGTCTGTGTAAACTTTATTGTTTTCTTACTTGAATCTATAGTCAAAGAATACTTTTACAGCAAAAACAGGACAAGTTGAAATATCATCCAGGATGTCTTACATGTCACAGATCCATTCTGCATCTGTTTAAGTGGTAACCTAAACAAATTAAAAATTTCAATACTGTCTTCTGCTATTTCTTTTAGCTATGTAAAAGTACAGATCAGTTAGTTTTGTACAGACAGGTAATATTTTTAATTTACTTGTCTGTGGATAACTGGATTTTGATAAAAATTCTGCACACCTTGCTACAGTAGTAAACAATAATTTTCACCTCAGTTTATTTTATGCTCTTTTTTGCACCTTAATTTTAGGGTGATTGCATTACAATGACAAATAACAAAGAGCATTTTTGGTCTCAGATAGGGTTATAAAAAAAAACTGCACAGTAACATCACATCATTTTAGATTCATTTGGAATGTATCCTCTTTCTTTCCAAAGAGAGATAAACATTGTCATTCAGTTGATAGAAAAGATCTAAGCACATAATTATTCCAAAGTAAGACAAACACACCTGTCTCACAGAAAAGTACTCATGGGGCTATTTTGGTGTTTCCTTCTGATTTAATCAGTGTTGCAGAGGCAAGACATTCTTTCAGAATAAAATATTTATGTTGAAAAAGAAAAGAAACAGTTTGATACATTGCAGCAGAAAGTGAAATACTGCACTTCACAAAGTGAGTACTGTGAATGCAGCTTTCTTTGAAAATTTCAGAACCTAATCAATGTATTTTAGCAGCCAAATTTATTGATTGGAGCATTGAGGAGTTGCAGTGTGCTGGTTTGTATGTAACTATTATTTGTATCTGAGGCTTTTTTTCTGGTAGGTGATATTTGAAGTGAAGAGTTTGTGTGTAACTATTACTTGTATCTGAGGCTTTTTTCCTGGTAGGTGATATCTGAAGTGAAGAGTTTATGTGTAACTATTACTTGTGTCTGAGGCTTTTTTTCCTGGTAGGTGATATTTGAAGTGAAGAGTTTGTGTGTAACTGTTATTTGTATCTTAGGCTTTTTTCCTGGTAGGTGATATTTGAAGTGAAGAGTTTGTGTAACTATTACTTGTATCTGAGGCTTTTTTCCTGGTAGGTGATATTTGAAGTGAAGAGTTTGTGTGTAACTATTTTTTGTATCTGAGGCTTTTTTCCTGGTAGGTGATAGATGAAGAGTTTGTGACTGATACTTCTACTGTAAAGCAATTATATTTGAAGGTTGTTTATATCTGAATTTATTGGGAGAAAACAGCACAACAAATAGGCATTGCAAATAATATATGGCTTACAGTATACTTTTGCCACCAAGGTATTGATTTGAAAATGCTGCTAAAAGTTGGCTTCTGTATGTAGTACATACCAGATATACTTGATTACAAGTCGAGTTCAACTGTAAACTGCACAGCCCCATATCTACTATTGCATGATGTGAAGGTAGATCTTGATCCGTTCATTTTATTAGAAATAACTTTGTATAATAAAACAAGAGACCCTGATCTGCCTGCAGATTATGTGACAGCAGATCAGAGTTTGTGTTGTTTGCAATAGGACCAAACTTATAAGCAGTACATACCATATATACTCACTTATAAAATGAGTCCAACTGCAGAGTTTGCAAACCCAGATTTGCCATCACATAATGCAGTGGCAGATCTGGGCCTATGTAGTTTGTTAGTAGTAATCAGCATAACAAACAACATAGATCCTGATTTACCAGAGCATTATGGGTCTTTTTTGTTTTGAGTTGGACTCAACTAATAACCAAGCATGGAGAGTACAGACATAATTATATTTAATTTTTAGTTCAGATTGACATTTTTGTAGTAATGCATGCTCCTTTCCTTTGATTCTTCAGGTGTAAATAGTGGTGTGAATCCTAGCGTTTCTTTTGCTTTGGTGTTCCTAAAATGTATGGTCATATTTATATATTGCACACTGTACGACTGAGCTGGTAGATCCTTTTTTGTGAAAGGGGAGATGATTCTTACCAATCCTTCTGCTGCACACAGAGAACCATATACTAGCCAGTAAGGCAGACTGTAGGATGATAACCTGTATCCGCGTGCCTTTAAATATGGTTCCATGAAATTGAATGTATTTTGTGGTAGAGTATCATCAGGCGCATAGAAGACTTCACCTCCAAGCTCATGTCTTTGTTTCAAGGCTCTGTCAGCACAGATAAAAGCCCAAGCTGTATTGCCGACATATACTGCTTGGAACAATGCTTTCCCATCACCAACTCGATGGAGAACTCCCTTTGCATTGTGGGCAGCCTTCAAACCACTGAGGAGATAATAGGGATCTCCCTCGCCATACATCACGTTAGCCCGTATGCAGATGGTGTGTAGTGGGTTTCCTGTGACACACAAAAGCATTATAATTCAACTGTTACATTAGTAAAACTGTTGTTTACATGTTATTTTAAATTTGTGTGTGAGGATAGCATTATCGGTTTTACTACTCAGCAGTTACTTGGACTAATATGTCTATAATATCCTTTGAATGCCATCTGACATAAAACATATGCAGCAAAGCAATTTGTCATGAGTTATCAGTATCCTTCTCATAATTTAACAGACATGCATTAGTGTTTTCACTCCAAGCTCCACTCCAGGGGATGAATCCAAATCCCAGGATCAACTTCAGAGGATGGATCCAAACCCTAGGCTCCACTCCAGGGAATGAATCCTAATTTTAAAACTGACAACCACCAATCACATTCCAAAGTTTGAAGACTCTCTCTAAGCGTAGGTGTAGTGCAACATTACAAGGCTTATGAAAATCAATACATATTTGATAACTACCGTATATACCCGCATATAAGCCTGATCCAGCTACCTACTTCATGGACCCAGATCTGGGTCTATGCAGTCTGTTAGGAGAAATCAGTAGAACAAACAATATATATCCTTATCTGATAAGCACATTAAGTAGTAGCATATCAGTGTTCTTTGTTGCTATGCATAAAGTGTCTCCAACATTGCCAACATGCTAGCTGCACCCATAGGAGATGAATTAAAATTCTGAAACTGTTGTATACATCTATACAGCCTGCTCCACCCCACCCCACCCTGACATTCATATCTCAAAGTGTGAAATCTCTGACTTAAGGAAAATAAGACCTAATAAGTGAATTATGGATGGACATGTTATCTCATTTTTTTATATAAATTCTTGAGGATAAAAAAGAAAGAAAAAAATCTGTTTTTCTAGCATAAAGAAAAGTTTAAAACACTCTTAAAGTACATGTAGACGTAAATGTCAGTATCAATGTTACCTATCAACATGCATATTTGGTGGTGCAATGGCTAATGATGGTACAATACACAAATGCCTATTAAGTTAGAGAACAGAGGTCTTCATGATACTGCAAAGTATTAAAAGGGAAATTCAGCAAATAAAAAGTTTAGAGTTAAGACACATGTATATATCACTTGTCATAGTTAAAACTTAACTGGTCCAAGATTAGTTAATAATATTAATAGCAGGTTAAATATTGATTATCGGAATATACAAATTTCAGTTTAGCAAGTAAGTATATTGTACATCTTTCAGATTAAACTTAGCCGATCAATAGATAGATAAGTGGATAGATAGACAGACAGACAGACAGACATACCTTTGGCTGTAGTGACTCCATTAACTTTACGAACTAGACATTCAGCCTCATATTTTGTACTTGGGTATCCTGGGAATAGGAATTTTTCAGGTGGGTGGGTGTTTTCCTCTGTTCCATCTACAATCTCCTCTGATCCAACTACAACATCCACAGTGCTACAGAAAATAATCCTTTTAACTCCTGCCTCCTGGCATGCAGAAATCACATTCTCTGTACCTGTTGTCAGAAGTATTTAGTTTGTACATACAAATAGATGTAATTTTCTGTTTTATCTGACAGTTAGCGTATCTTGATATAAAGCATTTTTTATATGAAGCATTTTAGTAATTAATTTTATTCCTATCTATTTAAGAGAATCATGTGATATATATATATATATATATATATATATATATATATATATATATATATATATATATATATATATCCATCCACCTATTCAAAAAAATAAACAAGAAATATGTGTTTGTTAAACACATATAGCTTCACTTTGGACTTCCACCTTCGGGGCCCCAGGTGGCTGTGTGGTCTAATGTCCTCACCATTGCTGTCCTCACCATTGCTGATCCTTTTTGTCTCACTTCTGTCCATGTCATGGGTTCGAGTCTCGGGCTCGATCATTGTGGATATGTGAGAAAGCTCGCCAGTAGGGCGAGGGTATGAACACTGTTTCAAAGTTATGATCCAGCCCCTTGGTGTAGGGAATGACCCCTGTGTTAATACTTGTTGCATTTATCTTTTCATATCCATATATGTGTGATACAGGATTGGGATCCAAGTGGATTTGAATAATAAGTATCGGGAACTAAGCAACTTTTTCATGGTTATAGGGTGGAGATATCAATAGTTTCTATGTTATGACTCGGGGGAATTTGTCAATATGGGGCAGGCAAATACCCTGGGGTATGAACCATAAGTATCAGCCACATATGTGTAGACCCTTCTGTCATTGATCACACAAATAAGATTTTACACATGTGAAAAAAAGAATTCTGGAGTTCATTTGTGTGAAAACACTCCTGTATTCCATCCCACCCCCAGTTAATTGGCACAATCTAAATAATTATGAGGCAAGTTTCATTTTTGTAGCTCTAATATTGTAGTATGAGCATTCAGACATTATACATGTAATAGCCGTACGTTCGGATTTAATGTTTATCAATAACCCAGTGTTTCGCTGAAAGCATGGAGATAATCAGTCAATCAATCATCAATATTTCAGTGGTATTTCAGTTTGATGATATCTAAACAGGTCCGTCTACGTAGCTACCTTCCTCAAAACAGTTACGTATACACACATACATGCATACATGCATACATACATACATACATACATACATACATACATACGTGATTAGGCTCTTACAAAAGTAACAAGAGTGAAAACAACAAGCTTTGTAAAATTTAACGAATAATTTATTTCTCTGGAGAAACAAGGTAATAATGAGAAAAAGAACTTATGGTTTTCCTAATCAAATCCAAAATAATCCAAGAATTAAAAAAATAGAAGTTCTAGTAAGAAAAGGTCCTAATGAAACTGTGTTTGAATCCCGATGAAATCCACAGTGGAAGGCGATGAAGTATGCTGTGGTCAGCATCGTACTGCTGTGTCATCAGTTCTTTGTTGAATCAGATAAAATAATATTCCAGTTTTTGAATTCTTTATAAATTTTGATAAATGTCTTTGTCCAAGAATTAATTTAGAGCACTAGTATTTCCAGGGAAAACAAACTTGAAATCCAAATAAATTGAAGACAATAAAATAATTAGCCCAAAACTGGGCACAAAATAAAACACTGTAACTTCTTAAGTGTTAAGGCAAGAATAATTATTATTTCTCAAAACACCAAATAATAAATCTAACTACAACACAAAACAGATGCCCGGATGTGGGTCAGTCCGCTGGAAAAACCAGAGTTTGTAACAATGGCTGCATGTTATTTGTCACGTACTCCAATTATGGCCTTGATACCACTTTATGAACCTTACTCTGAGAAAGAATTTAAAAAAATAAAAGTTGTTTACTGCAGATTATCACTGGTTCTGAATCAAGGTCAGAAACTAGGTCAGCATTAGATACGATGTTTCTGTAAAGCTGTTTACGACAAAATAAAAGAAAATCAGCCAGAACGGAACTCTATTCCAGTAAATAAAGTTACATTACAGTAGCAAGTAATGGAATAAAAAATAAAAAAAAACTTATAAACAATCAATTACATTAAATCGAATATAAACTAAATCAAACATACATGCATACATACATACATACATGTAGATTTACCTCTGACATTCACATTTCTCATCCCTTCATAGTCTGGGAAAGTCCCATAGCTGATGAGTCCAGCTACATGAAATACACTGTCCACATCTTTGCAGGCTGCCAACACTGCCTGTCTGTCTGTCACACTGCCCACAATACTCTTGACTGGCTTTTGACTGACCGCATTGTCACCCTCGAGGCCTGAAATACATTATAATGAATCATAATTATGGTCAGCTTTTTCCCCCCCAAGCATTTCCGAAAAAATTGGGAAGTAGTTAATGTTTCTTGTTTGTCTGTATGTGTGCGGTTGATGTTTCATAATCCCCTTCAACCATTTAGGATGGAGATTTAATTCTAGGATAGACCTTGGGTGTCTTGTAAATGAGCACACTTGTTTTTGACTTTTTATTCTTTTTCCTCTTTGTAATTCATTTTCGGAGTCGGTGCTGACGGTTTGAGTGAGGACTGTCGGATGAATAACTTCTTGTTGTTCTGGATTTAACACCAATTTTCAGCATACATTTGGCGGTACACGACGGCCAGTATAACTTGGAGGAAGAACCCGGGAAAACCTTGGTTATAGATCCATTAGGAGTTACTGGCAAGCCTCTCAGATACACACATTGGCTGAGCCCAAAGGCTTGAGTCCGGAAAGAGGTCGGTAAAGGCGAGCGCTTTAGACCACTTGGTAAACCGTAGCCAATAATGAATAACTGCCAGAAAGAATTAAAATAGAAAGAAAGAAAAGTGGTCATATGCAAACCGTTGCTGTATATTTTTAGCCTAATGATTTTTTTTTATATTGATATTTTTAACTTAGTATTGCTGACGAAAACTCCAAGAAGAAATTCAATAGAATCTCTAAATTTTAATTTACATTCATGTTAGTTTCATAGGTACATTTCAGTTTCGTCATCAGCAACATCAAGACGGAAGAATAAGAAAAAATGTTTCAATTGAAGATAAATGTTGAATTGTGCAAAATGTAGAAACTATTCCCCCCCTCCCACATGTTTCATTCCAGTTGTAAACAATTACATTTTTCATTCGGAGTCAACCTGAATATGTACTTCGTTGCATGTTACGAACTAATTCATGTGACATTACTTCTTTGATAAATTGAATGTATATTTGATGTAAAACAAAATGATCCTTGTTTTATTGTTTACGAGTCTTTACGTATGCAAGTTTTGTTTAGGCTGGAGGTTATTTCTTCACGATCATTTCTTTTCATATTTTTTTCTTCTTCGTTTTTCTGTTGTTTTTTTTTCGGCCAAGGAAAAACTGCGAAGACAACCTGATAACCCTCCACCCCCACGTTTGTGCAGTATGACGTGCATTTGTAACGTCGCTGAAATCCATCTTACTGTTCGAGATAGAAACGTCAAACTTATAAATTTGCAGTACGGTTATAAATCTTTATTCACCACATAGAATTAAGGGGCGAGTTTAGCGAAATTCTGGGGATGGAGAATGATAATTGAAGTAGAAAAAAATATCGGAGAGATAATTCTCGAGTTAAGAGTTTTAGTGTTTAATATTGTTTATTATCCAAACGTTTCTTAAAAGGTGTCGGAGATGTTGCAGTACGCGGTCTGTGCGTCCGTCCGTCTGCCGACATGTCACCACACACTTCTTGTACTGCAATCCCCAAGTGACGACCTTCTGCGAAACGGGAGACACAGTTGGCTCCCTCTCCTGAAGGTTCAAATGTCAAATGCACTGAAATTTCAATTAAAGTCGTTGTTGTTGTAGGGTTTTAACGCCATTTTTCAGCACACGATATGCGCAATACATGCAGGGCCGGCGCTACCATATAGGCAAACTAGGCAGCCGCCTAGGGCGCTGATTTCAGGGGGCGCATTTTTTAAAAAAAAATTATTGTTTATAAATTCTGAAATTGATATTTTCCGGGGGGGGGGGGGGCTCCAGAATCTAACGTTGCCTAGGGCGCCAGATAGTCTGGCCGGGTCTGGCGCCAGCCCTGTATACATGGCGGCCAGCATTAATGGTGGAGGAAGAACGCGGGAAGACCCCGGAAAGAACAACCGACCCTCGAGAAGCTACTGACAAGCTTTCTCACATACCCACATTGGCCGAATCGGAGACTCGAACCTACGCAGACAGAGGTGAGATGGCAGTGATCTGTAACAGAGAGCGCTTTAGACCACTCGGACACTCGGGGCCCCTTCACTTAAAGTCATGTTTTCAAATATTTTATGACTTCATATGGCGATAAGATGCGTTATATATAACGGATTATGCATTATAACCTCTCGGTAACTGTCACGAGGATGGGGGGTGAGTACGAGAAGGTGCGATAGGAGATTGTGTAGGAGTATGCTGTTACAAGCTTAGTAATTTGCATTGGCGAGCCAATGCAGTTCTTAAAATTTTTGCCTTTGTCTTAGCGGCTTCGAAATCTTTCAATGACAACCCAACTGACGTACTAAAATTTAAGTATAATTTGTAAATCATCCGAATTAAGCTGCGTTTCAGTTGATAAGGTGCTGTAATTTTGAAACTTTTTTTGGATAAAGGGAGTTTGTTGTATAAATTGCAACTAAAAGACCTACCTTTACAGGGACTGCTGTTGAACACCTTTATATCCAGGACTCTTATCTCCTTCACATAATCAGCTCGTGTCTGGAGTAAGTGAACAATATGTTGTCCCAGAAATCCCGCACCACCCGTTACCATGACAACTTCCCCATTTTCTGTGGCCATAATATCTTTGGGTTTGCTCTTTGTCAAACTGAATTCAGATACATCCGATTTAGAGCTGCAACTAGACATTATTGCAAGCAAAATATTAGAATTAAATAAGATAGCCATTTGAAGCATCGTAAAAAATATATACGGTTGGTTTAAAAGAGAATTAGATGCTTTTTCAATGATTTGTTTGAAATTAGGTATTAGGAACTTCATTGTAGTTTCATTGACGCAGTTTTGTGGCAGAAAATAAATTTTTACAGATAATACCTTATAAAACTGTTCAGTTTTATTTTAACGTTTAAACTGTTCAATATTTAAACTGTTTCTGTAATTTATCTGCTGTAATTTACAGCAAAATGATTATTTTTTTTAAAAGCAAGGTAGATAGGCAATACAATATAAATCCTTTTCCGCCTTAGGTTTTTTTTAAAATTTTGATCCATACTTTATACAAGCCAGTTTGCTTGGAATCATATGAACAAAAGGCAGGCTAAAAAGAAGAAACAAATACAAAATATAACAGATTAAACGAAAAATGAAAATTGAAAAATTAAACTGAACGTTGTTTTCAGTGCATAGAGTTTTCATTTTATATTTCTAATAAATATAACAAAGCTATGTAATCGCTCAAAGAACAATTAAAAACAATCATTAAGTTCGGTAGGAACAAAAACAATTCCAAAACATTATATTGGAAAAGACGAACACTTCAAAACATTCGTTTCATTTGGTATGAACAAGAATAATTACAACAACCATTAATGTCAGTATGAACAAGAATAATTACAAACAACCATTAAAGTCAGTATGAACAAGACTAATTACAAACAACCATTAATGTCAGTATGAACAAGAATAATTACAAACAACCATTAATGTCAGTATGAACAAGAATAATTACAAACAACCATTAATGTCAGTATGAACAAGAATAATTACAAACAACCATTAAAGTCAGTATGAACAGTAAGAATTACAAACAGCCATTAAATTCAGCAAGAACAATAAGAATTACAAACAACCATTGAAGGCAGTATGAACAATAAGAATTACAAACAATCATTAAATTCAGCAAGAACAATAAGAATTACAAACAACCATAGAAGTTAGTATGAACTACAAGAATTACCAAAAAACATTAAATTCAATATGAACAAGAACAATCGCAAACAACAGTTAAAGTCAGTATGAACAAGAACAATTGCAAACAACCATTAAAGTCAGAAATTGCAAGAACAATTGCAAACAACCATTAAATTCAGTATGAACAAGAACAATTGCAAACAACCATTAATGTCAGTATGAACAAGAATAATTACAAACAACCATTAATGTCAGTATGAACAAGAATAATTACAAACAACCATTAATGTCAGTATGAACAGTAAGAATTACAAACAACCATTAAAGTCAGTATGTGCAAGAATAATTGCAAACAACCATTAAAGTCAGTATGAACAAGAACAATCGCAAACAACCATTGAAGTCAGCATGAACAACAATAATTACAAACAACTACTGAAGTTAGTATGAACTACAAGAATTACCACAAAAGAAACAAACATTAAATTCAGTATGAACAAGAAGAATTATGAACAACCATTAAATTTAGCATGAACAACACTAATTACAAACAACCATTGCAGTCAGTATGAACAAGGAGAATTACAAATAACAAAGTCAGTATGAACAAGAACAATTGCAAATAACAATTAAAGTCAGTATGTGCAAGAACAATTGCAAACAACCATTAAAGTCAGCATGAACAACAAGAATTATAAACAACCATTAAATTCAGTATGAAAAAGAAGAATTACAAACATTGATTAAGCTAGGTTAGAATAAAAACAATTACTGGAATACTCAGATTGTTTGTGCTAAAATATTTTTTAACGTCTTTGGATAATTAAAACAACATACCTTCTGTTTGCTAATTTTGCTACGAATAAATCCGGGTATATTTTTATAACCACGGCTATTCGAGCAGATCTAATGATAGTAAGCATATTTCGTCGTTCCAGCTAAACGTTTATCGATGGTTTTCACAAATAAATAATTCTCTAGGCTGTACTATGCGTACTTAACTCCAAGGTAGGCTGATATAATCGGATTGCCTTCTGCTGTTCCTACTGTGATTATGGTGATGAATTATGTTTAAAATTTGCAATGTTAGCTTGATCTAACAAGCACGTGAAAATGCCAAGATCGGTGTCGTAAATTAATTCTGAATGTCTTTACCAAATTGTACTGAATGTATTCCGTAGCATCGCAGTTTCTTCAAACTCTATCGAATATATATGTAGGTTCTGTTCACTTTTGTAACCCTTAAACTAGCTTACGTCTTGACCAAACTTAACAATATTTTCCGTGACACCGCAGTTCCTTCAAAATGTGTGTGATTTATATTCACTTTTGTAACTCTAAAAATCTCCCGAAGATATGTGGATTCTATTCAGTTTTGTAACCCTCGGACTAGCATTTCTTTGTCAACGATACCAGTTTTCCAGTTTCGCTCCTTAAAAAAAATCAAATAATAAAGTGGAAATTTGGGCTTTTTAAAAAAGCTTTTCGCATCATGGTAAGACAACGAGATTAATAATCAGCGAAGGCTTGTTCCTGGAAAATACAATATATGCTATCCCCCATACCATCGTTTTGAAACACGTCTAGAAAAATGTTCTTGACTGGAAAGAGTTCACATAATCACACAGTTGTATCTAACGGCTAATGAAACGTATTGAGTGCAATTGAAGGAAAATATCATTCGCAGAAGATGTATTTTTGGCAGACACATGGAGAATCGCTGTCAGTAGCACGTAAAAGCTCCTATTCCACTTAAGACTTTGTTTAATATCAATTCGTTGAAGTCAGTCTTGAAACTGAGATGGTCGATGAGATCACTGCAGGGATATCGTCAAGAATAGAAATTAAGCCGATATTAAAAGTCGCAGTGAAGCGATCACAGTATCCGCAGGGATTAATCTGTGTGTGGTGGATTAATTAGAAGAGCCAAGAGCAGTATTTCTGGATAGAATCGAAATATTAGTTTATTATTCATTGGTCAGTACGTTCCCTGGAGTAAATATAATATCAATCCTTAAATTTGGACAGCATTTGTAGATTGGTAGTCAATGACGGTTGTAGCATTGTTAAATTATATAATCCTCTCGACATTTTTTGACTGTGTTATGACCATTTTAAGTGTTCAGAATATAGCTCAATATATTATGGTAATTTTCCTCTTGCAGCATAAAGTGTCATTTGACCTAAATTACACAACATAAATAGTGGCATAAATAATACTGTATACAACTTTTCAATGTCAATTAATTAGAAATATTTTTTAAACATAAAATGACCATAAGACAGTTTTTATGTATAAAAAATTTAAGGAACGTTTTTAGGCGACGAAGAAACGTGTAACTAATGTTAAATACAAATATCGATGATTCTTTGACACAAGTTACCTATTTGTATGAAGATGCGCTTTCCATATGTGAAGAAAATAGTGTATAAGAAAGTAAATTTCAACCTAAAACGCAAATGCAACCACCATGGTGAGACAGAGAATGTGAAAAGTCATAGCATGAAAAATATGTACGATATATATATGTGTACATTCCGGCTTACTATTTCCAGTAATGATCTGAAGGATTACAGGAAGTTCAAGAATTTTTTTCTCCCATTGTGTATGTTAAAGAAAAACTACTATCAGAGAGGTCAAGGGGAGAAACTAATAAAGTACAGAACAGACCCACGTTTACTTTGGAAACATTTGAAAACAACGACGTTTATAAAGGACACATAAATTATCTCAAAGAATGGTTTGGCACGAGTATTTTAAAAAGCTCCTACATATTGAAAACCCTGAGAATAGTAATCTTGACAATGATGATGATACTGTCGTATCGGAAGCTGACACGCCTTAGATGATATAATAACGGATCAAGAGATCGTAACCAGTTTAAATTTAATGAAAAGTAAAACTCCTGGAAAGCATATGATTCCAGTTATATGTTACTAATTGACTAGTAAGAGTGTTTTACCATTACTAAGCTATCTTTTTAACAGAATATTTGGTTCTAGTAACTTTCCCAGTGAATGGGTTAAAAGCGTTATTTGCCCAATATGTTAGAATGGGAGCAGAGATGATCCTAATAATTATAGAGGTATATCCCTAATTAAAACATTATGCAAGGTTTTCACAAATATTTTAAACAAAAGAATTTACTCTTGGGCAGAAAAATATTATCGCATTGGCGAGGCACAGGCGGGTTTTAGAGAGAAATATAGTACTATTGGTAACATGTGCAAAGTACTTATTCAAACGAAAGGGAAGGTTTTTATGTCTTTTTTATTTTAAGACGGCGTTCGACAAAGTTGATCATGGAAAACTGGGCATAATTTATCCGTAAAGGTTTACAAGGCAAAATGTTAACTATACTAAGAAAAGTGTATGTATCCATAAAGAATTTGTTAGAACTACTACTCAGCGGGGCCCCGAGTAGCCGAGTGGTCTAAAGCGCTTTCCTTTACGGATCACTGCCATTTCACCTCTATATGCGTGGGTTCGTGTCTCGGATTCGGCCAGTGTGGGTATGTGAGAAAGCTTGCCAGTAGCTTCTCGTGAGTAGGTGGTTCTTTATGTGGTTTTCCCGGTTTCTTCCTCCACCATTATAGCTTATCGTGTGCTGAAAAATGACGTCAAACCCTACAGCAGCAGCAGCAGCAACAACAACAACAACTGGTTTGACAATCCTTTTAAACTATTCTTGGGACAAGACATGGTTACGCGCTAAGCCCAGTTTTATTTAGTTTGTAACAAAATGATCTGATCTCAGAGTTAAGAAGCAAATGTAGCAAAGACATGCGTATCACCCCAGGCTTTGAAGAACTAGTTGCTTAATTTACCCAGATGATATAGCAAACTGCTCTTATACAGGTAGATTACTGCAACATCAAATATATATTAAAGGAAGCTTTTGTGATATAACTGGCATGGATTTAACTTCCCCAGTGCCAGATATCACTATACACTGTCACATTGCAAACATTATTGAAAATCCCCAACACACATACACACACACGCGCGCGCGCAGAAACAATTAAATATTTTAAATTCTGTAGTTTTATTTCCTCTTTCAAAGTATTCTAAATACTTGTTTATTTCTTTCAAGTATATTTTTTATATTTATGAGGTATTTCAAATACCTCAGAAAGAATCAGGTACGAGGAAGCCAGCTAACGCATGCCGATTATGAAGAAAATATGTCCGTTTCCAGAAATGTTTCAATATCGCAAGCGGATCGAATACTAAAAAAAACTAATGACACAAAGTTATAAAATTCACACTAATAAATAGCAGACGAAACGAACAACTTAATTGATACTGTTTACCCTGCATCGTTAAATTAAACACTTACAGTTAATAACAGTATGCCTTTGACGAGGCTGTTCAATTTCCAAATAGATTCGCCAACTAACATGGGCAATAAAATTGGTTATTCCTATTTCATTGAGTGAGTTTACGATTGACTATCTAATAGCAGAATGGTACTGCCAGACAAAATAATGAAGTAGCTGTATTAGCAGATTAGTTATTAATACTCTTAAATGGTATAATTTAACGGACGACTATGGACATGTGCTTATGTTGATGTTATTGTTGTTGTTGTCGTGGGGTTTAACGCCATTTTTCAGCACAAGATAGACTATACATGGCGGCCAGTATTAATGATGGAGGAAGAACCAGGGAAAACCCCAGAAAGAACCACCGACTCACGAGAAGCTACTGGCAAGCTTTCTCACATACCCACATTGGCCGAACGCGAGACTCGAACCCACGCAGACAGATGTGAGATGGCATTGATCCGTAACGTTAGGCGCTTTAGGCCACTCGGTGCCCCCTTATGTTGATGTAACTTACTAAAATTAAGACTTCGTTGTAAAAGAGATAAACCTCACAGAGTTGTAAGAGATAAGACTAAAAGAGGATGCAAAATTTTAACTGGGCAGAGGTTGTTATGGCAACTGTTTCTGGTCGAATCGTTTTTGAAACTGCTAGACTTGAAATTACAGAAATAGATAAAGGATTCATTATACTCCTAGCTTTTACAGCGTTTAGTGCCACTTTACTCTAGTTTCGTTGTAAAGCTTAAAAATAAGCAATATGCAATAAAAAAATATATTAAAATATGATGAGGTTGTAACCGCCGGTCTAAGTTGAACAGTATAGATCAAATGGAGAGTAAAACTGAAAACGATTACAAAACAAGTTGCGTAGAAGTAATATGGTCCTGAATACAAACAATGGATGCAAGAACGTAACATCAAGAGTGATGCAAAACAGGACGTTTTCTGTAAATTGTGTATCTTAAATGGAAGACTGTTACAACTTAATATGAGAAACCGACTTACGTAACAGCGAAGCCTGATTACATTATTGTGGAAGGATTGTCTGGGAAAGAAACACACTTCCCAAATCCAGTTGATGACTGATGGTAAATTATTAATTTCAAAGAATAGATTGTGTAGTTATTACAGTATTTCAAGTGATCACAAATAATATTTTTGGATTACGTAAACGATAAGAATTAAACTAAGACAATACCTATACCGTATGGCCTTTACAGTTTAGAAGTGAACATGAAGAAAGTCAACATGGACATGACTGCTAATAATTACACGGAGCAAAGTATATTTATTGCGAGAATAATATTTACACATTGTATTTTACCAGCTACAACTCTATTATAGTACTATGATTTAACAGAGATCTTCAAATATATCTTCCGAATCAGATACAGTTTGTTGGTTTTTAAAGGCCAAATATTTTTGCATCTTCCTTGATCAGCGAAACAGTACAACGAATTCTTGCACAAGTTTGTTCGTGTCCTGTATTTTGCGGTATTTCATATCATACGATGTTAATAATCCATATAAGTAAATTTAACTCTATAAATAGGAAATATTAAAGCAAAAGATATATATCTCCTAACATGGGGGATCACATCACAGGTTGTTAAGCATCATAACCCAACACGTCTTTGTATTATGCACTCTCCATGTAGTATAAAACCTAAATATTTACAAGTTGTAATATTTATGTTGGGATATAATGTATTGATTGTACCAGTACTTTTTCATATAAATTGGTACCAGTGGAAACGGAGATGCAAACAGACCTTATGATTATAACTAAGAATATATCTTATAAACATTTAAGACCTTCTGGAATGAATTTATGTAATATTTATTTCTTAGAGAATGCTAATTTTGACCTAGGTCAGGTAAAAGAGTATAAAATATTGTTTACGGGGGGAAAATATTTATTCCTGCTATAACGTTTGATACAGAAATCAGTCATATTATTTTGTCCAGTAATTAATTTGGGCTGGAACTTTTTATTTAAATTATTTATTCACTGGAAATACAAAGAACTCATCTAACATAATATTCTTGGCAAGAGAGACTTAGATTTATAGTGAAATTCAAGCAAGGATATATCCTTGGATATTATTTTTTTGAGTAAACAAAAGAATGTTCGTATATCATTACTATTCAGACCATCACAGGCACATCACTTACATCGTTGAATTTATTTTTGATTACCAAAAAGGTTTATTCAGAACTGTAATCACTAGGTCTTATGTTAGAAATATATGGGATTTGATTCGCAATACCATAAATTCTTTTTTCTTCACATTTTCGCTTTGTACCGTAGGGCAATAAACTGGTTGTTGAATTGAACAAAACTTGTTGGCCTTCGTTCTTTTCTGTTAGTTTTTTTAAGACCATAGAGTCACAGCAAAACTTAGTTTGTTATTCGAACTTTCTCACGTATTTTATATTTGAGTGTTCCATCGACATCTGTAGGATAAACAAATACGTAATCCATGTTTTTGACCTGTTGCTAGGTTTACAGGCTTCAATTGGCGACATGTCTAGTCTATGTATGTGTGATATGATCAATTATTTCCGTCAATAATGCTATATATATATATATATATATATATATATATATATATATATATATATATATATATATATATAAGTATAAAAATATTAGATATTTTCTTTCTCCGATACATTCTTGACCTTTAGGTTTCAACACTCCTTTACTTTATCGAATTTTATTTGTTCTGGTTTCTGTCTCATTAAATATTTCCCTAAAAGCGTCGTGTATGACATCTCTTTTTATAATTACTATTAATTTAGCCCATGCTTATTTTGAGAACACGTCTATCACTGTCAAAATATGTTTATAGCAGTTATTACATTGTTGAATGCTTACATATAAAATATATGTGCATATAACTGGTTATCTAAATGTCTACGTGTCTAAAATAAGCCCTTCTATATTTATATCTTTTTGCGGGGGGGGGGCAGCTGGTGCAGTAAATACTAAGTAGGCTGTTTAATGAACCTATCTTTAAGTTCATAATATTTTATCACTGTATCCAAGTTAATTTGTCTCCACAATAAATTAATATTTTAGAAAGAAACTAGGCTTTTAGGATCGAAGCACAGATTTTTACAATACTGTTATCGGTACGTGGCAATAGACTTGGTCGTCATTTTCTTAAAAAATTATATATGATTTTTTTTAAAATTAAGTATATAAGTCTTATGACCTTTTTAAATATTCGTTGCAGTCTTGGATTCAAACGTCAAGCTCCTGATAATTTAAATCTATTCTGTATTGTCTAAATTTAACATTTCTGAATGCCCAGCGTAGTACATAATTTTTTATTAGCTGTCTGTAGTACGTATGAAATAAACAATTGGCCACCAACAGCGGGAGGCCTCAATCCCCTTTGCAGATCGTTATGCTACTTTCCGCTATAATAAATATGTTCTCCATTTATTGCATACAGTGGATTCTGCGTCACATCTTATAAGACGATGGTCGTATTATTATTGTATATTGTTTGAGCTTCTTTTTTTTATATCCGCGGAGATATTTTGAATCTGCTTTACTACTCTGTTCACTGTATGTATGAATGTGCTACTAAATTATATTTGTTAAATGTTTTAGGCCGAAAACGAGTTTCGATCTGCCAAACATTAGTTTCGAATCTGACGAGTATACTACCAACTTTTATTCCAGTCAGTAATTCCAGTCAGTAATACTATAGGTTCTAGTTTATATATGGGTTGACGTCTTGTTACATTTATTTATGTAAAAGAACGCACCAAAACATATTATTGACGTATACATTTGTAAGTATTATCTCAATAATGTTATATAACTTAATTATGTATATTAAGAAAATACGGCTGTAAATTCTTACACTATACGTTAAAACACGACAGGCCAATATATAATAGACTAACTAGCTAGTTAGCTGAAGAACGTTTTGTCAGGTAAGTAGGTAGATTCGCATAAACATTTTTATTGTTTTATTAATGTCGTATTCGTACCTACGTAGGTAATGTCATCATAAATTTACGCAATTTCAGTATCTGTTTTAGTTAATTAATAAAAATATGGCTCTACAATTATTGGATTATACGTCATAATAGGACGATGGGTAGCTGCATTAACTAAATGTCTGATAAAAATACAAAATGTCGAGAATACAAACGGCTGCATGTGTTAAGTATCGTCTGAATAAACTCATTGCCATTCGACAGGTGTTTGTGTCTAAAACTATGTGGTGATATGATTTACTGACTAATAATATATATTCACATAATTTACAAAGAATAACCGAGTTATAAAGCCCGACTTGGGGATGTCATTAATTTCAATAGATCAAGGGCGACAACTTGTTATTTGTTTCCAAGATAGAAAAGAGTTATGTAAACTTAGACTATTCAAGAAAATGAGACAGTCGATTGGTTGGACATTTATGGCCCGTGTTTTTCTTAATCTTATTTTTGGTATATTGTTTTGTATTCAATGCATAGTTAATAGTATTTACGGAATTTGAACATAATAGAATGGGATATGTGAAGACTCCCTCTTCTTCATGCCGTTTCGCTCTGCTGGCTTTATAGACATTGGTTTTGGTATGATAAAGTGAATAAATTAGGTTTGTATGAAAATATTTCATATTTAGTGGCAACATCTTTTAAAATTTGAAATAATGAGGGTTAGGAGAATAGAGTGTTTTTTTTTTCTTCTTTCTTTCTTTATAAGTTTGAATAACAGTAGCCTACGGTTTTTAGTGATCTTTATGCGGGTTGTTTTGTTGGGATTTTTTTATATTTAGTTTCTTTTTGGTAAACGTCTGAGTTAACCGGTGGCCGTGGATTTTTAATTGCATTTGACATGTGGAATCGGTTTTTGTTTAAAATTCAAAATTAAATTTATAATGAGGTTTTATAACATTTTGAATGACCATTGGCTTTTGTTTTAAATGAAATTTTGAGTGACGAGTAGCCATGAGTTTTTCATAAATTTTAGTCTTCGAAACCAGGCTACACAGCTAAGATTTATGGTAAATAATATAATTTTCGTCGAAGGTGCTTTAAAACGGTGTCTTTATCCGGGTTTGTTGAAATCTAGACCAAAAAGTAAATAATGGGTCAACAACGAGTCAGGTTGCTCATGACCTATGCATTCTTTACTATACAGTAACACCGTTTTATAAATTTGTGGGATTGCATATGACATCCCAGTTAATATTGAAAATGGGGCAGACTGCATGGGCTCTTGTTGAATATAGTAAACTCCCTCTATGTAATAACATGTCATCATAAATGTATTAAATATTGGTGTACATTACTGTGTGTTAAATCATAGATACCCCCTGAATTGTTGTATGATTCTTAAAATTTCCTGATTAAGGATGGTGTGTAAATTAGGCCGCCTGTATAATGCATTTATTTTTCAGATTTCATTTTGGAGTTATTTGAACTTTACAAGATGCTGGTAATACTGTGCTCATTGATTTTTCCCGCTCTATTTAAGAAAGGACTATCTAACTGTATGATACAGCAGTGACATATGTTGGGCCTGTATGGTATAGTAACCTAACATTATATCATTCACTTTCTATTTAAAATGCCGACAGCTATTCCATCTCTTTTAACCCACAACAATGTTCAGTTTCCTACCTGTGGAAATATCATCATTTGCGTCGAGCTGTCGGGTTTCATCAGGCCAAAGTGCATCATCTGTATCAAGTGTATGAAAGCTTTAGAAACCCGATATCCTGTTTCGTATTAAGATACTCTGCATATAGGTGTCTGCAATCTGGTGTTGATAACCAGGCTAATTCAACTTCATGTACATTACGTTTACCGATTGCGAGGCAAGAGGTCATACATACATGTGTGTGTATGTAGATTTGACAAAGTTTTATTCACGAGATTTTGTACCTATCTGGATACCCGTATTATAGCACCATTTAAGCTGTTGAACTAGTCAAGCGGAGCATTTATGGCGTTTCATCATGCCTTCAATGCATCACCATCCAGACAAATAATATCCACATCTAGATAAATATGGCAAACCTTTCCAGTAACCTTTGACCTCACCGTCAGGTTCTGATCTCTTAGTTTTCAACAAAAATGTAGTGTTTTTGTATTACCGTGTACACTTAATAAAATGAGTCGATGTATTTTCTGTTGTAGCATAGTACAACTTCATTATCATTAACAAATATGTATCCATCTTCACCCCACCCCAAACCCCACCCCTTTACGGTACAGAGACGTCTAATACTGTTATAAGCCTCCAACGATAGTAACTGTCCATTTTTATGGACGGAAAGCCGAACCATGGTTTGTAGCTTATAACTGATATAAAACCATGGTTTGTAGCTTATAACTGATATAAAGCCATAGTTTGTAGCTTATAACTGATATAAAACCATAGTTTGTAGTTTATAACTGATATAAAAACATATAAAACCATAGTTTGTTGCTTATAACTGATATAAAACCATGGTGTGTAGCTTATAACTGATATAAAACCATGGCGGAACTTAAACTTGTATATTATTTGCTGTGAATCCACTAGCATAGGGCATGAGAAAGATATAAAGGTCGAGATTTGTATACATTTGAGGTAGGTTTTCTTTTCCCAAGATAGATTATAAAGTATAGATGATAAAATGCTTTCTTTCGAGCCTGATCTAACCTATTTCATTAGAATAATTGTTAGATATATATAAGTAATTAAATGGATAACTTGGAGGATGAGCACACATATATTCTGGACATTATGCGTACATGCGCACCAGCATTAGAGAAATTTTGGAGTAAATTAGAAAACGTAAATCAGTTCCTAATTTTGGCTATTTGATAGTAAGTTTGCTGGTTCCAAACTTGATTTAGACACATGTAGAATAATTCTGATTACAAATACGATACTGCCATCAGCTTCATGATAGAAAATTGTGGTTTTGACCGTAGGAGACAAATGTGTTACATTTGTCAGTTTCGTCGTAAAGATTTAATCTTAGTGCACGACTTACATGTGAAAAAGTGAACTTTTGCAGAACAGAAGCATATCCTAAAGGTGTGTTGCACATCTCTCAAGTGGACTGCGTTGATCTACGGTACTATTTTTAAAAGGTTTATTTAATCTAGCTTGCGTTTCGTGTGTGAACTCCATTTTGTTACCTGTCATTGCCGCCTACGCATTTATTGGAAGGGAAAATACTCTGGATACAATATCCGTAAGAACCTAACTCCTGTAATTAATAGATCACCTATTAACCTAAGTAATTTTATGAAGATTTTGTGTCTGTTGGTAAAACCTATACCCCACTGCAGAATTCAGTGTCCCAAAAGTTCAACAACCTGGAAAGCATTAAACGTTTACATGATAATAATAATAATGAGGACTTTGTATAGCGCCTAATCTTTAGAAGCTCTAAGCGGTTTACAACATTAGACAACACCTATAAGATAAGAAACATAATAATATTATTACAAAAACAAACAACATGAAATTAGAAAAAACAATAAAAAATAAAAAAAACATGCTGAGAATATTTCAGGTAGGAAACATTATTAGGTCTTTAAGTTTGTTCTTGCAATCGAAATAAGTGAGTTTTGAGAGCCATTTTGAATGTGATGACTGTGTCTTTGTGTCTAAGTTCAGTGGGCAATTCATTCCACGTTGCTGGGCCCTGATATGCAAAAGAACGCTGTCCATATGACCTTGTTTTCATAGTGGGAATAATGAGTATACGATTGTCAGAAGAGGAGTGTAAGTATCTTGCTGGTGTGTACACATGGGTGAGGTCAGATAGGTATGTTGGACTAGAGTCTGACAGTGAAATGTAGCACAGAGAACAAATTTTGTGTTTGATTCTGGATCGAATGGATAGCCAGTGTAGGGTACAGAGCAGCGGGGAGGTGTGCTTTGATCGTGGTACTCTAAGTATGATCCGAGCAGCTGTGTTTTGAACTTTTTGGAGTTTCTGGAGTAGATATTGAGATGAACCAGACAGAATTGAGTTACAATAGTCCAGTCTTGAAAGTACTAATGAAAACACAAGTGTTTTAGTGGCATCAACTGAAAGATATTTGCAAATTGAGCTGATGCATCTCAGCTCAAGATATGCAGCCTTGCATATGTTCATGACATGTTGGTGCAGTGTGAGAGTACTGTCCAGAGTAACACCTAGGTTTCGTACTGATTGTGTGAATTTAATGTTGGCATTGCTGATATTTATTGTTTGAGGTAAAGGATGTGAATGAGAAAGTCTTTGTGTTGTGATCAGAATGGCCTCAGTTTTATGATCATTCATCTGCAGCTTGTTACAAGTCATCCATGATTTCACATCAGAAATGCACCTCTCTACACCTTGGATGGTAGCATCAACTTCAGTTGCGTGGCTAGATTTGTATATTTGGGTGTCATCAGCGTACAACTGGTGAGACACTGGATGATGATCTATGACACTTGCGAGCGACTGAGTGTATAGAATGAAGAGAACGGGTCCAAGAACAGACCCCTGTGGAACACCACAACATAGATCAACTGGGCTGGAGTGTATTCCATTTGCAGATACATTTTGTGTCCTGTTGACCAAGTAGAACTTGAACCACAGTAAGGCTGTATCATGAATGCCAAATACATGCTGGAGACGGTGAAGTAATATATCATGGAATATTGTGTCAAATGCTGCAGACAAATCAAGTAGGTTGAGAACTGTAATCTTTCCGCTATCCAACGCAGAGAGAATGTCATTAACTACTTTTAGAAGAGTAGTTTCAGTACTGTGGCAAGGGCGATATGCAGATTGTACATTGCTAAAAAGACTGTTTGAATTTAGATGAGAAACAAGCTGGGATAGAACAACCTTTTCTAAGATTTTTGAAATGAATGGGAGATTAGAAATTGGGTGGTAGTTCTTTAAATCATTATGGTCTAGTGTTGGTTTCTTCGGCAGAGGCTTTACAATGGCAGTTTTGAAAAATGATGGGAATTCCCCAGATGAGAGAGAGGTATTAATAACATCAGTTAGTGAAGGCAATACTGGATCTAAGCACTCAAGCAGCAGTGATGTTGGAATTGGATCAAGTTCACATGACTTTGTTGCACTCTTCATCACGATTGTACATACGAAATCCATAGAGACAGGTTCAAATGCTGCTAATGGTTGCCGCTCAAATTCTGTATCCCAGCTGTATGGTGACGACGAGTCAATTGAAATTGTGGTGTCAAGCTTATCTCTAATGGTTTGTACTTTGTCACGGAAGAAATTTGCAAACATGTCCGGAAGGTCGACTGGAGAGAAGGAAGTTGGAAGTGGTGTTGATTTGTTCCTTGACGTTAGCTTGTTAGTAATCTCGAAGAGCTCTTTGCAGCTGGAACTTTCCATGATCTTAGTACTGTAGTGGGCTGATTTCGCTGCATGGACTATGTTTGTGACATTCTTCTTAGTGACTTCATAGATCTGCTTTTGAATAGTGAGTCTGGTGGAAAGCCAGAGCCTCTCAGCTTTACGGCGGTCTCTTTTAGCAGTGCGAAGCTGGTCCCTAACACTGCTATACCATGGAGAACACTTTTGAATTGATACTCTGCACATGAATAACATGAATATATGGACTTGTCATCTATGCATATAAACAAACATGTCTACAGAATTTGATTTGTGTACTTGAGGTGGTTTTCTTTATTCGTGCTAACTGCTTTTGCCAAAATGTCAGTCAACAAAACTTTCCAAAATGTGTGATTGATATAATGGCTTCAAGCAGAGAGAACGTGCCGAAAAAGAATTCATCATAAATAATTATTAAAAATGGAAAAGACAAATGTGAACTTGTTATTTCGTAAATTTTCATTCTAGAAGCCATCAACATCTCGTGCAGATCCTATTGATGGACTTGGAGTCGTTCTGCAAGCTCTTCACCTTCTAGAAATCGATGGGCAGATCTGCCAAAGAGGAGACAGGCGGATGTTGTATGAGGTAAGGTTGAGTGCATACCGTCAAAAGTTAAGCGTTATTTATTGGAAAGATAATCATTTCGTTGAAATAGATAGGTCGTTGAATTGTCAAGGAATAGATATGTCATTGAATTGTCAAGGAATATATAGGTCGTTAAATTGTCATGGATATGCCCGTCTTGAGGATAAACCTTAATTTGTGTTAATGAAACAAGAATGCCCCTCCACATTGACCATGAGACAAAGCTAAAAATCAGTCAGATGAATGCCCGCATATACTTAAACATACGTAAAAGGATATCAGTATATCCACTGTCCACATTTATAGAGAGCATCAAAATGACAAAATAAGTGGGTGAAAATCATTATAAGGGTGAACCTCGTTCAAGCCAGTGAATGTAGTTTCGGAGGGGGGAGAACTGTCCAAAACCGAATATTTTAAAAATTACCATCTTTGATTGCAGTTGATGATATGTAGATTAAATTCGCCGGCTGTCGTAGATTAAATTCACTGGCTGTCATAGATATAGAGACAGCTGAGTTGCCTTAGTGGGTTCTTGTTACATTCGCAAAGCTAGTTTGTAATTTAATTTTACAATAAATATGATAAAGTATGGCGTCAAAAAATTATCTTCTTTTATGAAGGAAAAACAGCGACAGTTTTTAGTGACCTGATTTCCATATATATTGCAAATAATTAAATGAATATAAAATTCAAGCTGGCCTTTGTTGCATTCATTTATTGTGTGTCAGTTCCTTATCAGACCTTTAGGTTACACTTCAAATACATGATGCACATAATTCTATGTTAAAGAATGAATTGATATTCGAATTAAGTATGTTCACATGAAACACAAGCCATTATTTAAAATATAAATACAAATATAAATTGTCATCTGATTTCTCAAATTACATCTCTTTCTTCCATTTTATTTTCATTCCAGGTATTGCTACACAAGTCAAAATTGGAGATGGAGATTTTAAAGCTGTTGAATACGGAAGTTCAGAAATCTAAATGTGAGTTATATTGTATTTCTTTATATCTTAAAACTCTATTTAAACCACCCTGTTAATTATTATTTTATACATGCATCATGCAGTAGACATTTTCAGTGCTTACGCGAAAAGAGATCCAAACGTGGGTACAGAAAGGGTGTCCAGATAGTACATGTATCATGATTTTCTGAGCCTGTCGTAGACCGGTGTACACATAGAATTGTTTGTAGTGAAAGTATTTACTGGCTTTATAGAAGACTTATGAGAACTCCTTCTCCTTCACCGCCCACACAATTACTGTCATCTTATTCATTCTCCTCCTTCACCAGCCACACAGTTACCGGCTTATTCATTCTCCTTCTGCATCATCTTCCACCAACATGAATACTACTTTTGCCAACAAGTGATTTCATAGAAGCCTACTCCATAAGTGCAGGAATTTCACATCTGTCTCAGGGTCATAGGTCAAAAGGGCCCATAGCACAGTGTTAAGCTCGATGATAAGAAGCAGAGAGAGAGAGATAGGACCTGTAGCTTCTTGTGCCATAAATTTGGTTTTGCTCATTCTTGCTCTCAACAGGTGTAAAGGAACTTGATGAGGGTGTAGGGGAGGAACCACTTTAACGAACTAGCTCTTGTGGCTGCAACTGGAAATGTCTCTAACTTGGCAGTCTGTTAATCAAAATCTGCAATCAGTACCTGAACTTTTGGGTTACATGGAACAACCAAATCGACCCAAGTATATCCATATACATTCAAATCCACCACCCAATATACCATTAATATGCCTAATATACAAAGTATTGTTATGTGTATGTAATTGTGTGCTTGAAGGTTGTGGATAGAGTTTTTGTGTACCTGACTTTTGTCATGATTGTCATTGAGGGTTGTGAATGGAGTTTTTGCCTACCTTACTGTTGTCATGATTTTAAGAGTAAAGAAGATGTTAACTAGAATTTGAGCTCAAGGGTTAGGGGAATTTTCCATGGAAATGATTAGTTTTCCAGATTATTTGGGATTTAGTTCACAATATTATAAGTGTCTCCTCAACTTTTTGTTTGTAACTTAAAGAAGAAAAAAAAGTATTTGTTGATTTCACTAAACTTGTTGGTGTTGCATTTCTGTTTTACATAGATCAAGACCTAGAGTTGTAACAGTATTTGTTCCTTAGTTTCGTATCTGACATGAAAATATCAGAAACGTAGATAAGTTGCAGTAGTTGGTTCAGATTTTCTTTGCATATCATACCACACAGTAATGTGTGTATGCATTTTTATTGCACTTGTTTGTTCTGTTTATACATATAAAATCTCACATTATTTCTGTCTTTTTTTTAAATTGTTGATTTTGACACAGTAGTTTCCAGCATGTCAAATTTATTTTAGTGTTTTATTATAAATATAAAGTATCTTGTTTATATCGCTTATCATAGATATTAAAGGTATATTTGTATGTACTTACGTATGCACAAATGTAATCTAAATAAAGTGTATTTTGCAAAAAAAATATCAGAAAGGTTAATTTCTTTGTTTTAAACTGTAGTTCCAATTTTGGAACCAAAATTAACCCAATATTTCATATGAAATATTAATTTTCATCTTGAACTTTAATTTGACATTTACAGTTGTTTAAAATATAATATTTCTTGCCATTCCCAGGCATGTTGGTCTGTTGAAGACTGATTTAAAGGAAACAAACCCATGATTTTATGTAAGATAATGTGTTCTGTATATAAAATTAAAGAAAATAATATAAGACAGTTTATTTTGCAATTCCAATTTATTAATAAAATATTTTAAAAGCAGCTCATTCACCTTTGTGCAAAATAGAAATGTTTGCTTAATTTTACCGAGACATAAACGTGTTAGGAATGCAGAACAAAATAGTAACAATATGATTCATTCAGTGAAATTATTTTCATTTATATATATTAGTTTGAGTATCTTTAATATTTGTCTTAGATTTATGTAGCATTTATCTTTGTCCTGTATATTGTACTTCATACTTTTAGTGCTAATTAACACATACTAATTATAGTAAAATCAATTAAAGCATTCTTGTTTCCATCATAGAACACAAAATATTATCATGACTTTAAATAACTTTGCAATCTTTCGTTATGTGACAGTGTTATTATATTTCTAAATATAATAAAACATATATATTTATTAATAAAAATTTATTGGATTTAATGTGTTTTAAATAAATGATTATGTTCATCCATAGTTTGCTAAATTTTCAGATGTTAGAATGAAAACTAAATTGGGGTATTGGTTAGAGATTCAACTCATGAAAATTGATAACAGTAAAATATGTTTTAATACTATGTTACTCATTAGTACATAATATTTTTAATTATATTTAAATATTATTATAATAAGAAAACATGGTTTGCCTGAAAAACCAGTACAAGTCATGGGTTAGTGTATGTTTGATAGTAATGAACTGATTTATGAAAAGTTTCAGAATGTTTTTCAAGATATTAATTCAGTTTTCTTTATTGTAAACATCGAAAATGACATGGTTTTAAAAAGATATTCTAAGATGATAGCTCATTTTCCCTGATTTCAGCTAGAAATTTACAGGTAGTAAGATACCATAAGCAATTGAAAATCAGACTTTTGCGTTCTCTTTCTATCTTCTTCAACTTGTTAATTTTTGTCCATTTTCGTGTAATATATGATACATAAAGAACATATTCTTTGTTTATTATGTGTATCAAAGGTATATTTGGATGGATAGGAGTATATTTGGATGGATTTGGGTGCTTTTTGTAACTTGAACATTTGATCTTTTTGGTTGTTTTGTTTTGGTTCTTATTTTGTTTGGTTGTTACAAAGCTTGTTTCAGAAAAAGACCTATGAACACACACACACACACATAATATATATATGTATATGTAGAGGGAGAGAATGATTGTGATTTGGATTTTTAACATAGATTTAAAAATGTTTCAATTATATCGCTACGATGTCTGCAGTGTGGCAGTTTATAGTGATGTCTAGCACTGGGGCATCATGTCGCAGACATGTACCATGATGTCCCACCCAGTCATTTTATCTTGTCACCATGCCAACCAGTCCTAACACTAACCTCTTAATGCTGAACACCAAGCAAGGCAGCTGTTAGTACCATTTTTATAAGTCTTTGTTATGACTTAGCCGAGGATTGAACCCACAATGTTTCGCATCTGAAGTGAATGCTCTAACCACTAGGCCGCCGGAGCAATAGAGAGAGAGAGATTGATTTTCCTAAATTGTTTGAGAAGCATGCGGCTACATAAAACCAGTATTAAAAAAAGTTCACCCGATTAAAAATTTAGCTGGAAAAATTTCATCCACTATTGTCATATAACACTGGACAACAAATTTTTACAAAAGTCATGTTACTGAAATAAAATTAGTCAATTCTTATCAATTTTTATGTGCTGAACACGAATATGACAGTCAAATTGCAAAATTGGCTCTAGTTTTTTTGTAATCTGCAAGAAATTAATGTTTACATAACGAAATGCATTCCAATAGTAAAAGGTCAACTGTAATAGCCTACCTATAAAAAATCAAGTCATTGACTACATCTTAGATTTCTTCGCCTGTCTCTTGTACAGCTGTTCAGGAGCATCTCTGAGGAGTGTCCAGCAGTAGTCAGCCAGCATTGTAGTGGACCATTTTCCCTGGTATCTTTGTTCCATTGTTGCGATATCTTGATGAAAACGTTCGCCGTGTTCATCACTAACAATACCACAGTTGCTAGGAAAGAAATCCAAATGGGAATGAAGGAAGTGAATCTTTAGAGACATATTGCAGCCAAGTTTCTTATACTTCATCAACATGTCTTCTACTAGTTCCTTATAGTTTTCTGCCCTAACATTTCCGAGGAAGTTTGTAGAAACTAGGCGAAAAACATTCCATGCTTGTTTCGCGTCACCTTCCAGCAAGTTGTTGAACCGGTCATCTTTGAAAAGCTCTCGAATCTGAGGACCCACAAAAACTCCCTCTTTAATCTTTGCTTCGCTGAGTCGAGGGAATTTTTCATGCAGGTATCGGAATGCTGGCAAAGTCCGGTCAATGGCTTTCACGAAGTTCTTCATCAAACCTAGTTTGATGTGAAGGGGTGGTAGCAAGATTTTCTGAGCCTCAACCAGAGCTGGGTGTTGGATATTCTTCTCTCCAATGGCTACATTCTGCCTGTGAGTCCATTCCTTCCTCATGTAGTGCATTTCCCTTGCTCGGCTATCCCACTCGCATAAGAAACACATGTATTTTGTATATCCTTGCTGCAGTCCCATTAAAAGGGCAACTACCTTCAAATCACCACAGAGGTGCCAGCTGTACTTGTTATACTCAATGGAATTCAGTAGCTGCCTTAAGTTATCGTATGTCTCTTTCATGTGGACAGCATACGCTACTGGAATAGATGGAAGAATGTTTCCATTGTGCAAAAGCACAGCCTTGAGACTCAGTTTCGAAGAGTCCACAAATAGTCTCCATTCTTGTGGGTCATGAGTGATTTTTAAAGCATTCATGAGGCCCTCAATATCGGAACAGAATATCAGATTACTTTCCTTTCTGAAGAAAGGCTCCAATTGCTGGTGGCGCTTTCGATATGCAGTAATTGTGACATCTTCTTCTAGAAGATTCCATTGTTGGAGTCTTGATCCTAGCAATTCTGCCTTGTTCTTTGATAAGTCCAAATCACGAATCAGGTCATTTAGTTCTTCCTGTGTTATTTTGTGTGGGGTTGATGATGCACCACAGTGAAAATCTGGATCACTGCATGCTGATGGACCAGGAGAAGAACAGGTCGACTCACCTTTGTCTTCGTCAGATGAATCAAGAGAATATTCTGCTGGAGGTTCTGGAATAGGAAGTCCCTCACCATGTGGAACTGGTCTCAATGCAGACGGAATGTTTGGGTAGACTATTCTCGACTTCTTTCGCTTCGTTATTCCGCCGGAAAGAGGAGGAACCAAGCAGAAGTAACAGTCATTTAGGTGGTTGCTTGGCTCTCTCCACACCATTGGGACTGCAAACGGCATTGATGACCTTTTGCAATTCAACCACTGTGAAAGCTGTGTTGTACATGTAGCACAGCATATATGCGGAGCCCAAGGCTTGTCTTGGTCACCAACCTTGCATCCGAAGTAAAGATGATATGCCTTCTTCACTTGAGAATTGATACTTTTCTTCTGGTTGGCAAATGTCACTTCCCCACAAATATAGCAAAAATTGTCCGCGGTATTAACACACTTTCGAGGCATTACTGTTCTTTATTGTACGTAAATGGATAAAATAATAAGTTTTATGTAACAGTAGCTTGAACTGTCTGGCACAACGTCTAAAATATTTTAAATGCTGAACCTATCTGATTGGGCTTTATATAGTACACTGCTTACGTCAGCTTCAGCAGCCGCCTGGCATTAGTATAATAGGCCTACACATGTATAGTACACTGCTGACGTCAACTTACTTCAGCAGACGCATGGCATTAGTATTGCATTGCATCAGAAAATGATGCAATCAACTGTGGATGATGTGAGCATGATGGTATTATGCAATGTTACATCATTATTCCGGATGTTGCTGCAGTCCTACTGGAGAAATTTACACAGTGAAACATAGAAAATGAGGTATATGAATATCTTCAAAACGAGAGCCAATACAAATTTTTCACGGTTATATTCGTGTTCGGCACACCAAAATACTACAGATTAGGGCCTTTTCAAGTCAGTAATGATTTCACTGTTGACCAGTGTAATACATGATAAATATGAATTTAAAAGGAAAATAAGTGTTTTATCACAATCTATGTGATAATTTCAAAAACAGCTTGTGACAACATGTTAAAAACTAATAATTCTCCCATGAAATTTTAATCCATTAACAATTCTCAAGAGTTTCAGTTATATTAAAGAATTACTGATGTAACCAATGTCATAGACTAATACTTATTCAAATAAATAAATGCAACACTCTCCCTTACAGAATCATTTACTGTAAGGAAAACTGATTAGATTTTGCACTGTGTTCATAATTATAAATCACTAATTGTTAAAATATTTCAGGCTCATACAATTTTAAAAGGTTTCTCAAATTCCAAAGGAGGGATTTTAACAAAACTTCAGAGTGTTTCACAAAATATTTTATTTTAAATTTATATGCATATAAGTCCATAATATGGTTTTTATGCATGAGGAATAACCAGCTGCAATTTCATTAAGGTTCACGTGTAACGTTTTCGACTTTTCACTGTTAATCACCTTGAAAAATGTAGCTTTAACTTAAATAAATTGAAATAAAATGTGGATCATTCTAAAGCTTTCTCTTCCCACCTTCACCATTAACAATAATTTAGTTTTACCTTCAAGGTGTTTCCTTTTCAGATTTCAATCACACAAAAAGAGACCTTTTCACTCACATTATATTCTGACAAAATTACTTCCACAAAACTAATTACAACAAACTTATAATGAATACAATATTATACGTTACTAACAACTAAATCGAGCTATATCATCATTACGTTTTGTCTTTGTCAGAGATTCATTATCAATTATTGCAATGTTTAGGCCCCTATTACCTCGGACCTTTGAACACTAACATCACATCATGAACAGATGACTACTGTCACCACCATGACTATATCATGATTACTGCTATTATAAATACAACTTGTACTATCCCATATTTTCTTTCCTCTTCCTACTCTTTTCTTCTTCACCATTATAATTTTCTTCTTTGTCTTCATGTTCTTTTATGTCTTCATAAGTGAGTTTGATTAATAAAAGAAATTAGGTTATATGGGGAGGAGTTTCTTTTAATCATGTCTCAAGAAAATATATTGAAACCAAAAATCAGAATAGTCGTTATAAACTTTTATTTTCCATAAATCAGAAGAACAAATAAATGTGATCATTAAAGGTTCTAAAGATATTAAAAACAAAGTTTGGTATCATTCCTGGAATTGGGCAGAACAGAAATGAAAACAAAATTCCTCAGCTTTCATGCAGATTTAATTAGATTTGATAATGTTTGCTGCATCTCTGAGTGATAATATATTGTAAGGCTAAATCAGCAATTTATTGGCATCACTACTAAAGGCACTGATTTGCAGAATAATGTGACTGTCTTATTCAAGTAAAAGTTCTTTGTCCAACACTGATTATCATAACATTTTCATTGTTGAGACAAACCAATGACATCATAAATCATGCTATTTTTGGCATGAAATAATATTTAATTATGTGAAATTCTGTGCAAGAACAGTATAAAAAATTATTGTGGCAAGTAGACTTAAAATAAATAAGTTCTAAAGATAAATAAATAAATAAATTTGTGGCAGATAAATAGACGTCTGATATATTTTTTGGCAGATGAAGAGAAAGGATGCCATTATTTGCACATTGTGGATGAACTACAGAAGACATTGCAATATCCCAGAGTGCAGAAGAGTGCAGTTCTTTTTGTTCTGCAAAAATTAGAGGCTCACAGTGATGTCATACGGACAACACAGGACCACTATCTACCTTGTAATGTGTGACAATTTTCTTTGTGTGGACTGAGGCATATATATTTTGTTGCATGAAACAGCAACTATAGCAGTAGTAAGGAATATAGGAAAGGTACAATATCATGACAGTACAGTATCATGAGAGAAGTGTTTTTGCAGTGCAATTCACCATTATATCATGCCTGAGATGGACGTATGTAATATTATGCCAAAAATAAGATTAGATAATGGATTTTGCTTACTCTGTTCAAGCATACCTGTGTATGGTCATTCAGGCAATCCTGTATATGATCATTCAGGTAATCCTGTGTATGATCATTCAGGCAATCCTGTGCATGATAATTCAGGCAATCCTGTGTATGAACTTCATCACAGCACTTTATTACTATATATGTGCAGTATTAAATATTCCATCTGTAAAACCTTCATCTTGTACTCATTTATTGTCAGAATTTAAGTACTTTTAATGTAATATCCACATTTACAAGAAAGCCTGTCTTTTGATTTGTTTTTACTTTGGTCAAGTCAATTTGCCTTTACTCCCAGTGTGTCACACTGTGAATAAGCTACATTCATTTCCAATGTGTGGTTATTGTTTACTGTGGACTGGAATAAGCACAAATGGTAGTTTACCTACACACTGCAGTGAGAAAGTAGGTGTACATTCATTTTGTCTGGCAACCAAGCTTTGTTTTGTCCTAAATTGGTATAACATGCAGCTGTTCTAAGCTGGTATAACATCAGACAATCCTAAATTGGCAGCATAAGAATCTGAAATATAGCATTCTGGAACCACGCTGATCTATAAAATTCAGAAAACATTGTCAGAAATTATGTTGATGCTATCTATTTACAACTTGTATCATGAATTAGGTCAACACATGTACTTCTCTTGAATTGTCAAACATGGTCAGAAACTAGTGTTATTGGCATAAAATTTGTCAGATTTTGGAATGTAACATTTATGACAGGAATGTTATGTCCAAACATGGCAAAGAATAATTTGATAAATTAATTTATTATTTTATTTTGTTATTAGGATCCTGACATAATTACAAAATTTACAATTTCTCAATAAACTGAATGCCAATGACTGCCTTCTGTGAATTATGATGAAATTTAATCATGATCCCCTTATTTTAGACATGATAAAATAATTTAACAAGTAGAAACCCACTAAAAATATCATGCCATTAAATAAATGAACTCTCCAAAATACCTCTCCTCCTGAGATGATGCCACTGTTGGATATGGAAGTGCAGTACTTTAGTATCAGTAGACCTTGACCGCTATGAAGTTTTTTAAAGATGACAAGTTTTTAGAATGGGATATTTTGAAGAAGAAAAATTCCCTAAAATCATGATGTAACAGAAAATAAAGGCATTCAAATACATAAGATATGTAAAAGGATAAGGAACACAGGTAATGACAAAATGTTACACATGAAAGGTGTGATAAGGAGTCTGCATTGATCTTGGTGGGTAATAAATGCTACCAAAAAAAACATTAAAATTATACCATTCACAGATTTGAAGTTGATTACAACAAGTTTTAAAGTCTTCAGACCAGGACACAAACTAAACATTGCATATTCGCAAATTATGAATTGTTGAAAATGCATGTTAAGATTTCAGTTTCTTGAATCATTTTGCAAGTGCTACATTTTGCGATGATACATAGTAAATCTTTTTTATAAAACTCATTTTAGTATTTAAATTTAGCAAAATTGCTTACATAATACTGAAATGTACATCTCAATGAAGCTTGATTTAGGATTGATTAATTTGCCATGAGATGTGATGTCTGGTGCATAGCCTAATACATGTACTTCAGCCATACATGCACATGAGCACAAACATTGTATTTTGATGGGGATGCAAGAAGTTGTTTGTGCTTAGACATTAGAAATATTTTTGATATCTTCATTGGCCATATTACACACTGTAATTCAGCAAGGTATTTGCCCTAGTGCTTGCCATTTTGCCCAAATAGGCTTGAATATTTGGGTAAATTGTATGCATTTGCTGCCAAATTAAGAGTACATTGCTAGTAAAAGTAAATGGGTTTATTTACTAGTTAATCCTTTTAAAGTAGTAAGAAAGAAAGGACTGGCACCTTGATATCTGTTGCTGGATTTTGACACTAACCGAGTTTTGAGGTTACTATCTTCTTCAATAACAAGGTTGTGCAACAAGTTTATTAAATCAAATAAAAGTATTAATATTTTCATAATGCTCAGTGAGTATTTCCTTTGGTTTTTTATTATTTGACTCTAAGGTTTAGAAAAATGGTTGCTTTAAACAACTGTTGTCAGTTCTAAATTTGACTGCTCAGCACTCGCCTCTCATTTTCCTAGTCATGCAAGGTGTTTTCTACCTTTCTTTCCAGTCTTTACTTTCTTAATGATTAGAAAAATAAACTGATTGAAAAGTATTGTAAGACAAATACTAAAATTGCAATTTAGATAGTAACAGTAACTAGCCCAAAAAAGCCTGTTGAGATAGAATATATATTTTTTTCTCCATTTGCAACGAATGTATGTACTATTAGTCAGATAAGTTAAATCTGAGATGTAAGAAGGGTACTGTAATGAAAAAAATAATAAAATAATGAGAACATTTATTGTTGTTGTAGGGTTTAGCGCCATTTTTCAGCACACGATAGGCTATACATGGCGGCCAGTATTAACGGTGGAGGAAGAACCCAGGAAATCCCCAGAAAGAACCACCGACCCTCGAGAAATTACTGGCAAACTTTCTCACATATCCACATTGGCCGAATCCGTGACTCGAACCCACGCAGACAGAGGTGAGATGGCAGTGATCCGTAACGGAGAGTGCTTTTGACCACTTGGCCACTCAGGGCCCCGAGGACATTTAAGCATCATTGAAACTGCATTCAAGGAATATAACAACACCATTAAATATGTATTTTTCCTGAACAAATTTTTTATCATCTTTAATTTCATCAGCAAAGCCTTCAGTCACAAAGAGTTAGCACAGAGTTAATACAAATCAATGGACATGATAAGTATTTTTAATTCATATGATGCAAGTAAAATTAAGTAAATTATATATATATATATATATATATATATATATATGACAGTCTGTAGACCTATCAGCTTTGAAAATGCCATTTATTGAGAATTTTTTGGGTATAGTGTGATCTGGATTTTTAATGTAGCTATAACAATTTTTCAGTCATATCGCTATGATGTCTGTAGTCTGTAGTGTGACAGTTTATTGTGATATCTAGCACTGGGACATCATGCTGCAGATATGTAGCATGATGTCCAACCCGGTCACATTATCCTGATACCAGGCCGACCAGTCCTACCACTAACCTCTTAATGCTGAGCAGCTGTTAGTACCATTTTTATAAGTCTTTGGTATGACTTGGCCAGGGTTTGAACTTGCAATTTCAGGTATCTGATGCAGATGCTCTAATCAGTAGTATTCAGAATTTTAAGATGGCTTTAAACTGAGGAAATCAGTGGTACAAGTCATTATATCTGAGTCTTATTCAGTTCTGAAAAGTTCCAAAAGATGCAAAGATAACTGATGGAGAAAAATGAACAATAAAATAGAAATAATAGAGATGCAAATGTTGTTGAAAAGAAACAAGATTAAATTGATATTTCAGTGGAGAAAATAAAATAATGAGAGAAATCAGCAAACAGTCACATGACTGTATAAAAGACCTACACTTAAAAGAGGCATATTGTCTTTGCACAAGTAAAACAAATCTGATTTTTAAAAATTTAAATGATGGGCTAGCTAGGTGTTTTCATAGATGCAGACATTAGACTCCATTTGTAGATGATATAGGTTCATGGACCCTAGAGAAATGGTAGGACCTTGGATCTATTGCAGTACACCCACGGTTTCCTGCAGGATATTTCCTGCAGGATACTGGCACATTCTGTGGAGTGATAGTGGCAACAGCAGCAGTAGTAGTGCTTTCTCACAAAGTACATGTATATAAATCCACTGCTGGTGCATCTTAACACAAAAGCTTTATCTTCAATTCAGTCATGTGTACTTATTTATTTTTGTTGATACCTCCAGACTTCCAGCTAGTGAAAACTGACGGGGTTATTAGGTGTCCCCATTCCTTGTCCAAGCTCAAAAATGGTTCTATATCTCTATGTTTTCCCTGGATCTGCATTTTGTTTCTTCTTTCAAAATACAGTAAAAGGAGTTTTGAGGAAAATAAATTATCATTTCATTTGGAATGGTATTCATATTAATTTTGGACCACTACATAGTTAGAGCCTTGTTACCAGGATTCCATTCTTTCTGTCAGCATGCTGAAATTATGTTTCAAAAGAGGTTTGTTCACCCCATCTCAGGCATTGTACCTATTACCTAGTTTCCACTTCCATTTAAAAGTTTTAAGTGATCCCTGCCAGGGATCGATCCTTTTTTGTCCATTCCATATATTCACATATTTATGTTGCATTTGCGCAATTTATCCCTAAATATATGAACTTGACAAAAATGGCTTTCATTAGGGTCCTTGACAAAAATGGCTTTCATTAGGGTCTTTGACAAAAATGGTTTTCGTTAGGGTCCTTGACAAAAATGGCTTTCATTAGGGTCCTTGACAAAAATGGCCTTCATTAGGGTCCTTGACAAAAATGGTCTTTGTTAGGGTCCTTGACAAAAATGGCCTTCATTAGGGTCCTTGACAAAAATGGCCTTTGTTAGGGTCCTTGACAAAAATGGCCTTCGTTAAGGTCCTTGACAAAAATGGCTTTCATTAGGGTCCTTGACCAAAATGGCTTTCATTAGGGTGACAAAAATGGCCTTCATTAGGGTCCTTGACAAAAATGGCCTTCGTTAGGGTCCTTGACAAAAATGACCTTCGTTAAGGTCCTTGACAAAAATGGCTTTCATTAGGGTCTTTGACAAAAATGGCCTTCATTAGGGTCCTTGACAAAAATGGCCTTTGTTAGGGTCCTTGACATCATATCCTCTCATCATTATGAAAATTCATCATCCCTTTCTTAAGGGACGTAACCACATTTTGTTTTCTTTTTGTTTTGGACCAAGTCCTGTTACTTATCTTTCATACTAGTCTTATGTTAGCATTTCTGAGACAAATATGTTTTGTGTTAATATAGTTAGTTTTTTGTGGCCCTATTTTCTTTGGAGCCTATTTTGGTCTTTTTTTTTGTATCCCTAATTTCAGGAATGCTGTTTTATATGCTTTCCTTCCTTTTCTCCCTTAATGAGAAGTTACCATGAAAATTATGCCAACATTGTTCATTTTTTTGTGTATAAGGTTACCATGTGAGTGGACTTGGTTGTCTCTTTTTGGGGGTGGAATTTTTCTGTTATGTGTGGGTATGGGTTGTCCCAGCCCTCATGGTATATATCTGCATGTTTTATCAATTCTCCAGTCATTTTAATTGCTTCCAATTCACATAAATGAGTCTTACCATTTGGCTTCATTAAATTCTTACATACTGTTCCATTTTATTATCTTATTCAGACAGAAGAAATTTCATTTTTTATTGCTTCATACCTTTTCATTATATCTAACTTTATGTTCCTTTGGTTTTCATAAAATTTACATTCTAAAATTAAATGGTCATTTTATAAATGTGCCATTTGTAACAGTTAAAACATATTCTTGTGAAGGGAATTATATTTTTCATCTCCACTGCTTTCTTTGCTAACCATGGATCATGTAGATATAGAAATACTTCATATGCAAATTTTCTTTTAGTTTCGATTGTTGCCAATTTTGCCCCATTTCTGACCATTTTAGGTGTGGCAATTTTTCTTTATATTTTATTCTTCTGTGTATTGTATTTTATCTATCCTTTGCATAATTTTTTTAAACCCACATATCTCGATTGTCTGAGAATTCTAATATAAGCTATTGATATTCCATATATCTTGTGGGTATTTCTATAGTCATAAATAATTAGTTATTTCAGTTTATTACCATATATTTTTAGTCTAATTTTTAAACAATACCTTAAACAGTGTGTGTGAGTCTATATATCTAGGTCTTAACTTATGTAACAGAAAGTGAAACCAACAATTTAAGTGAAATCGTCAAAAAATGTATTCCTTTAAGTTAGAAGGGAAATTTTAAGAAACACAGTATTGTGAATTAAATCCCAAATAATCCTAAATGACTTTTCATAAATCCAGAAGTACAGAATGTTCCAAATAAATTTCAGTAGTCTTGAATGTCCAATGTACCACAATAATGCAATCCACGATGTCTTTGAATGAGTTCACAATAATTCCAAAATAATGTGTTAATGAAAAGTCAATGATCACTTAGTAATTCAATGAATAATTGAAACAATATATTTCTCTTGAATCATATCTTAATAAAACTGTAAACTCTGATAGTAAATGCATTACAGAGACTGGTCTAATATAGAAATGAATTATTGTTTATCAAATTACTATTTATACATATTTTCAGATGACCAATAATATAATATAATGTGAAGATTTCCAATGGAAAAACCTAGTCTTTCTGTAAAGAAGAACTCTTGTTATTGTTACGTGTTTAGGCTTGAATAAACAGTAGCACAAGAAAGAGTGAAAACAACAAGCTTTGAAAAATATAACAAATAATTTATTTCCCTGGAAAAATTCTGTAAAAATGAAAATATATGAACTTATGGTTTCCAGGATTAAATCCAAAAATAATCCAAGAATAATCCACGAATAAATTTTTTGAAGTCCTAATATTGATATGTTCTAATTATTTCAAGTTCGAGTCCCGATGAAGAATCCAAGATGGAAAGCAATGACGTATGCTGTAACCTGTACTGTGCTGAAGTCTATAGTTCCTTGTAGAAACACAATAATTATTGCACCGATTTTGGAATTCCAAATAAATTTTTATAAGAGATGTTGTTTTTCAAGAATTCTGTATGAGCAAAGAATATTTCCAGAGAAATGAATTAATCATTTGGAATCCGAAAAATTAAAATAAAACTCATAAACTCGAAACTAGTCACACCAGATAAAAAACAACTTAATATCAAGAGTTTGAAAGCCCCTAATATCTGAGATCTCTATCTCTCTCTCTCTCTCTCTCTCTCTCTCTCTCTCTAAACATCGCTATTAATACTAAGTATTTCTCAATTTTGGAAATGCATAATTGTGAAATAGAGAATCACGTGATTATGTTTACGTATAAAAATCACGTAGCCCCTGTATGTCCTTGATAAGAACCAATCATTTTACTCCGAGTAAAAGGCCAGGAACTAAGTAAAAAAAATAGAAACAAGTGTTTCTATTATTAGGTATTTTCATGGAAAGATTCAGGTCAAACTGAATTTTCTGGAAAATATCAAATTCCTAATAAACAAAATTACATTACATTGACATGTAAAGAAAATAAAAAGACTCCAGAAACCCACCAATAATCAAATCAAATCCAACACAACTTAAATCAAATATAAATTAAGTCAAATATATGTAACATTCCCCCCCCCCCATAAAGAAAAAGAAAGATTTATATGATGAAGCTTTCTTTTCACCAGACTAATTATACATTAGGTTAAAAAGAACTCATATAAATTACAGTGTACATGACATAATACATTGTTATACACGGGAAAGTGCGTATGCTATTAAATTATCTTTTCCCATGATGTGTCTGATGTCAAGATTATATTCCTGTAACAACAAACTCACCTTAGCAGCCTTTGATTTTTACTTTTCATCTTGCCGGTGAATTAAGGGGGTCGGGGTCAATAAACATAATAATCGAAGAAGGAGCTGAATTAAGGTAAACTTCAAAATGTTGTAATGCCAGTATCAAAGGCAAATATTCCTTCTCGATTGTTGAATAATTTCTTTGGTGCTTATTTAATTGCTTAGAAAAACAGCACACTGGATGATCAATACCATTTTCATCTTCTTGAATAAAAACTGCTCCAAGATCACTTGCATCAACATGCAATTTGAATGATTGGCTGAAATTTGGACCTGTAGGAGCTGGCGCGCTTTTAAGTATGACATTTTTCATTCCAAAGGAACTTGTTTTTCTTACTCAGTAAATTTGTCAGGGGTTCAGCAATTATATAAAAATTGGAACAAAATTTTCGATAGTATCCGGCCATACCCCGAAATCTCATCAGTTACTTTTTATTTACAGACACAGGAATTCAAAAATAGCCTAGACCTTAGCATCTATAGGTTTATCTTGTCCATTTCCCACGATATGTCCTAGAAAAGTTACACTAGCACAACATAACTTTTAGATAAAAATTATTGTCAAACATGCATCAGTGGGTCTGTTAAATAATTTCCGAATTGTTGCTAAATGTTCTTTCCAGGTGTCGTTGTAGGTGATGACATCATCGATATCAGCATCACAATTGTCTAGACCAGAGGTAATCATATTCATGAGACGTTGAAATGTACTTGGCAACCCTTTCATCCCAATCAGCATTACTTTATATTGGTAAAGTCCATCTGGAGTCACGAATACCGATATTTCCTTTGCTCTTTCCGTTAGTGGAATTTGCCAAATTCCTTTGAGAAGGTCAAATTTGGTGACATACTTGGCACTCCCGATCTTATCAATACAGTTATCGATTCTTGGTAATGGGAATGAATCTGTTTTTGTCACACTATTCACCTTCCTATAACACAAAAGGTACGGAACGTTTTATCTGCTTTTGGTACAAGTATGCATGGTGAACTGCAGTCACTTATACTGGGCTCTATAAAAGCATTCTCCAGGAAATATTGAATTTCTTTTCTCAAGTATTCCTGTTTGAGAGGGATCACCCTGTACGGGTGTTGTTTCACAGGTTTGGAATAAAGAATTTCAACGTCATGAAAAATTTTGCTTATTCTAGTAGGAACATTTAGAAATAAGTGCTCATATTCAGATAATAACTGTTTAAGTTCATTTCATTCTCGCTCTTGCAAATGTGAAAATTTCTGGTCCACATCTTTCATAATTTCTGAATTCCGAAAATTTGTCTTTCCAGTGTCTGTAGAATCCGATGATATTATTTTTCTTAAATCTTCACTGAGTAGGGCAGGTACAACTAAATTGATTGCACCTTTAACCTGGCTATCTCGTTCAATATACTGGTACTCTTATAATTATTTAGATCCCAGGAGCACTATTATTATTATTTAACTCATTCATTTTCTTTTTAACTTTGTAAGGGCCGTAATATCTAAACTGAAGAAAAATTTGAAGAATGAGCAATAGAGACAGAACTCTTTTATTATGAAACTAAAAAATTCTCTCCATTAAAGATATGTCAAACCATAACTTCACTTTTGACTTGAATTGAAGAATGCCAAATTTATGAATAATAGGCTGGAAAGTTCCAGACCTAAAATTTGACCCTTGACCCGATTGGACAGAGTTGGGAAGGACAAATTGAGTAAATAATGTATCACAGTTTTTATATTCCTCAAAGGAATTACATCTGGAAACTTTGTTGACGCACACATAATGGTTAAGAGGTATTGGTTACCTGACTTGGTCTTAGGTGAGGGATCAACACAAGGTACCATAATTGTGCTAAATGGTTCTTCAAAGGCAGGGATAGGTTGTAGATGAGCCTCATGTATTTTCTGATTGGGTTTTCCTACCATATGACAGGTTTGACAAGATCTACAGTATTTACCATTATCACTTTTGATTAATGGCCAATAGAAGTGAGTTAAGATCTTGTGATAAGTTTTACTGATCCCTATATGACCAGCCAATGGAGTTCATAAGTCAGACTAAGTATTTCCTGTCTGTAAGGTTTTGGAACTACAGTTTGATAGTTCACTGACCACTCATCACCAGCAGATACCTCGAGAAGTCTCCATTTTCTCATAAGAATTTTATTTTTAATGAAATAACAGACAGGAATATCAGTGGCTTCATTTTCACTAGTGGCCCATTGAAACAAACAGGAGATCTCATAATCTTTTTCCTGTTCGACGACAAGTGATTGTCGTTTATCACCCTCATTAGAATAAAGAGAATGAGTCGTTAAAAGAGGATCACTGTGATCAATACTTTCTGATTGATCCAAACAAGGACTGAAACTGACCTCATCAAAAGCCTGACCAATACGTGTGTCAGCTAAAGGAATTCTTTCCTTATCAAAATCATTATCTAGAGCTTTCTTTGCCATAGTTCTGGTAACTGCACAAGCTGGGAATAAATCAGTGAATTTTTAATTGGATCAACTTTCTGATCAAAACAAGGCTTGTCAGTTACAAGTGGATTAACCACAACCTTGTCTCCAGCTAGGTCGTTGCCAAGTAACAAACGAATGCCCTCAACGGGTTCAACAGAGACTGCTGCGACTGTCACAGGTCCTGAGACTAGGTCTGATGACAAATTTACACAATGAAGAGGAACATTAACAAAGCCGCACTCTACTCCCTGAATAAGAACACTCTCATTAGAAGAAGACTTCTCAGAAAAAGGCATAGTACCTGACAATAAAAGACTCAGAGAAGCTCCAGTGTCCCTTAAAATATAAATAGGGATAGAATTGGCCGAATCAACCACGAGTGATATAGAACCCTTCGATATGAATTGTTCAGAATTCTCCATAATACAATCAGACTGGATTTCATTAGACCCAACAAATATATTGCTTTCAATACATGACCGTGACCTTGACCTCTTAGAAATAAAGGCTTTTGGAATAGGTCTGTCTTGATTACTTGATTATGATGCCTTTAACTTTTTAGCAATCAGAAATAACATGTCCTTTTTCTTGCAATATTTACACGTTGGATCAGACAAGTTTCTTGAAATAATCTTCTCTGAATCTGATTTTTGGAAGTTGTGCCAATTTGAGTTTGGGGCCCCGAGTGGCCGAGTGGTTTAAAGCACTCACCGTTCCGGATCTCTGCCATCTCACCTCTGCCTGCGTGGGTTCGAGTCCAAGGCTCGGCTAGCGTGGGTACTTGGGAAAGCCTGCCAGTAGCTTCGGTGATCGGTGGTTCTTCCCTGGGTTTTCCAGGGTTCTTCCTCCACCAGTTATACTGGCCGCCATGTATAGCCTATCTTGTGCTGAAAAATGGCATTAAACCCTATAACAACAACAACAGTTTGAGTTTCAGAAGGGCTTGTATTAGGCTGAAATACCTTTCTGCCAGAAGACTGTTCAGTAGACGTCTTATTTACAAAATGAATTTTATGAGTTAAATAATACTCATCAGCAGCTCGAGCAGCATTTACCAAGATTTCATTCTGATGCTCGTCAGGATAAGACTTAATATCACTATGGACACAGTTTTTGAACTCTTCAAGTAATATAAGTTGTTTGAGAATTTTGATAATCTTGTTCAACTTTCTTGGCTAAGAACCATTTATCAAATAACTTCTCTTTTTCTCTAGCAATTTCGACACGAGTTAGTCCAGCTTCCTTTCTAGTTTCTGAATTTTTTGCCGATAAGCTTCGGGACTAACTTATAACCCCTTAATATGCATTCTTTAACCGTATCATAGTCACCACTTTGTTGAACTGACAGTGAATGGTAAATATCATTAGCTTTACCAAAGAATACACATTGTAATAACTGAGTCCAATACCCCCTTGGCCATTTCAAATTTTCAGCAGCTTTTTCAAAATAGAGAAAATATTTGTCTACTTCTTGATCTCTGAAAGGGGGCACTAATCTACTTTGCAAGATCAAAACTTAAATTTAGATTTTAAGTATGAATGTGCTTTTCACTTTCCAGCTCCATTTCTTTTATTCTAAATTGATATTCCCTCGCTTTCTCTCGTTCTTCCTTGTCTAATTGCATTTGCATTTGTTCTTTTTGTAATTGCATTTGTTTTTCTTTTTCACTTTCTTCCTTTTTTACTTGATCTTTTTGTAACTGAATTTGTCTTTTTTCTCTTTTTCTTCCGCTTGTAAGTGCATTTGCTCTTTCTTTTTTTCATATTTCATTTGCTCTTTTTTTTTCAATTGCAATTGCATTTGCATTTGTTTTTCTTCTTTATCTTTCTGAAGTTCCAGCTTCCTCAACTCTAATTCCATCTTTTATTCTAATTCTGATTCCTTCATATTTATGTTGGAGTTTGATACAGACTTACTGATCGAAACCAAAGCACTTTTATCCAAAACATTCTTTTCTACCAAATGCTGAACTACAATATTTCTTTTTTCTTGTTTCTGAAATATTATATCCAAAATTCAAAATTATCCTGGACGAACCTCCAATTCTTACGTTACATGTTTATGCTCGAATAAACAGTAACACAAGAAAGAGTGAAAACAACAAGCTTTGAAAAATATAACAAATAAGTTTTTTCCCTAGAAAAATTCTGTAAAAATGAAAATATATGAACTTAGGTTTCCAGAATCATATCCAAAAATAATCCAAGAATAATCCACGAATAAAATTTTCGAAGTCCTAATAATGAAAAGTTCTAACGATTTCAAGTTCGAGTCCTGATGAAGAATCCAAGATGGAAGACGATGACGTAACCTGTAATGTCCTGAAGTTTACAGTTCCTTGTAAACACATAAATTAATCCTCTGGTTTTGAAAATCCGAATAAATTTTTTATAAGTTATGTCGTTTTTCAAGAATTCTGTATGAGCACAAAATATTTCCAGAGAAATTAATTAATCTTTTAGAATCCGAAAAATTAAAATAAAACTAAAAACTCAAAACTAGTCACATCAAGTGTTTAAAAACTCCAATCATTTTACTCCGAGAAAAAGTTGCTTACTTTACCCTCAATCAAGGCCAGGAACTAAGTAAAAAATAGAAACAAGTGTTTCTATTATTAAGTATTTATAGAAAAGATTCAGGTCAAACTGAATTTTCTGGAAAATATCAAATTCCTAGTAGAGAAAATTATATTATATTGACATGTAAAGAAAACAAAAAGATTCCTAAACCCACAAACAATCAAATCAAATCAAACACAACTTAAATCAAATATAAATTAAATCAAATATACGTAACACTATGTAAACAAGTCTGTTTCTTGATTATTCTGAAGTCACAAAGCAATGTTAACATCTTATTTACAACTAATAATCATGGACAAAAGTTAGGTATATAAAAGGTTGTTTACAAATGACCATTCTATTGAAGTACAATCTATATATTTATTTATTTTAGTGCGTGTATATGAATATAATCCACATGAATGTGATATTTTCCTGTATCTGTTTTTATTTCGTTTGAAATTGTCTTATATTGGTAGTATTTCATACACACTGCGATTGCCTAAAGATGAACATGGTTATTATTTGTACTGGTGGTTATCCATTTTGCTGAGGTTTTCATAAGACATCAAGTTGAGTTTATCGGGGCTTAATAGTGAAGAGACTAATCACCATCCCCCACTGCAATGTTTGCTGAACAGAGTGTCAGATTCAGATTTTGAAGAGGCTGAAAGATGAGAGTGATGTTGAGTTGAATGGTCTTGTTAGCGTAGAGCTGTCATCAGACGTAGAAGAAGACGACTGGAAAACAGCCCCAGGTATAATCAACATAGTCAAGCAAGTTCTGTCATTGATAATGACTTGCGGTCATCACCTGCCATTGATTTTGACATCGATGCGTTTAGTGAAGAGATAAAAGCTTTTTGGACTCCTCGTCCTCATGTGAATTTTCCAAAATGCCGTACAATAACATGTATTGGTATGAAAGTCATTTCATTGGAAATCTTAAGTTCAAGCAGACAATGCCAGTGAGAATATTTGAAAAACTCCTCCAGTATATCCATATAGACGCTGCAGGAAATCCAGAACCTAATAATCGCCGTAGAAAGATCTGCCCGATTATGGATACGACTGCTAGAGCATTCAGAACCATGTACAGATCACAACAGAACTAGAACATTGATGAGGCGATGATCAAGTACAAAAGCAAACAATGAAGCAGTGCATGCCACAAAAGTCAACCGAAAGATAAATGAAGGCGTGGACGTGTTGTGACTCTGTAAGAGGATTCGTCATCAGTATAGATTTACCTGGGATGGTTTGACGAAGGCAAGCTCTGGCAACATGAGCAATTGAATGATTCAGTAATGGATCCAAATGGAAATGTAACCACATTTTTACATGGACAGATTTTGCACCAGCACTGAGTTGTTGAGTACGTTTGAGGCCAATGGAATATATGCAGCTGTTAATTTAATTAATTTTGGCAGGTTTCCCCCAGGAGCTGAAAAGACCTAGCAGGCTACATAAAATACACTCCTTTGTCAGCATGGTATGTTTTTTGTTCATCTTCTCGTGTCTTCGTTCTCTATCGCATGTCTGTTTATCAGTATATTGTATTTTCTCGTTTTTGGGAGATTTTCTACATGTTTGCAAGACAAATTTAATATTGAAATTTATCAGAAAATGTATTTTAAATCATCCTACATTCCAGAACAAACTCTTATAGTACTGGTAGTACAGCAACTTTTCTTTAAGGTATGGATACTTCTTGAGTTTGGCTTGATTTCAGATTTTTGGGATGTTGAGAAATGTACACAATCACACTGGGACCTACGCAGCAAAAAACAAAAAAAAATGGAAAATGCAATCCATGATAATTCATAATATAAACAGTAGATATGCTTCATACATTTATCTCAACACACACATATCCATTTTAGGACCACACATTCAGCAATATGTAAAAATGTAATCATGTTAGTAGCTAAGCCACTCTAAGTAATTAAAGTAATAAAATGGTTGTCGCCTTGTGGGGAAATACTGCTGACATTTCGTCCATGGAAGGACGCCAGGTTTAAATACATGTAATTTGTAAAAGAAAATTCTTAAGTCTTCATTTCATTTCATATGTGTACTTCTTACCCGCCAACTCGGCAGAAATTACACTATCAGCAATCTGAGATTTTATAGTCACCAGTCCTCCAAAACTATCAGCAATCTGAGATTTTACAATCATCTGTCATCCAAATCGCACGTAACTTCGGTTTGGTACAACGCAGAAAAGTCAAAGATGGCTTCATGGATAGAAAAATATCTCTTGAGTAAAACAAGCCGTGTAGTATGGACGTGTGCCTTTAAAGACGGAAATAGCAGAAGGAAATCGAGGGTCATGGGTGGGACGAAGTATTTGGAAGTTCCGTACCTTCTCTCTTATATATTATGATAGAGAGGGTCATATGTCAGAACGGGTCCTGGGGGTAAGCTAAGGTATTTTTGTCACTGTATGATTTTTTTTTCTCCTTTAGATTATTGTTTTCTTCCTCAACATCAAGCTCGCGTCGAGCACATGTGGCAAAAAATGGTGGAAATATTTGTTCCAATTCCTCATTAATCTTTGGCAGAATAATTAATTCAGTATATTATCAGACATGGATACCTACAATACAAAGGAGAGGTCAACCCTTAAGGACTTCCACATGGACTTTGCCATAATGCAGGTCGGGGACTTTAGGAATCCCAGACAATGAAAGTTATTCCAGGTGTTCATCATGCAGTTCTTCAACACTTGGTGGCCAGACTGGACAAGAAGTAGTGTGCATGCAAACAGTTCTAAAAAATATATACCCAAATCTGTCTAAAATGCTTCTCTTTGGGCATGTACAGCCGATGCATATATATTTATTTATACATGGAAATTTATTTGAATCATTTCTTCCTTTAAATTTTATCAACTTCTATATTTGTCCAAGATTTTTAAAATAAATATTTTTAGATCAGGTTGTCATTGCCCCTTACCTCTGAACATTTCGTAAATTAAATATTACAACCACATTTAATTCTTGCGCTGAAACATCATTTCATTTTCAATTTTTTCCCCCGTTTTTTAAAAGGAATTTCTTAATTTTCATTTTGCATTGTTATTAGATGATATATCTTACGAATTATTTTATGTACATTATAAGAATACTATCTTATGGTTTCCAATCTTAAAGTTCAGTATTGCTCTTATCTTTTTTGTTGAGTTAGTTTCAGTAATCTTTGAATTTGTTCTTGTTTTTATTTTATTTTTATTCCACCTTTTGCGGGGGGGGGGGGCGATGTTATCTCAACCTTCTCTTTCACATCTTATTTTTCTCTATCTCTCTCCTTGTTTTCGCTATTGTTTCTTTTTTGTTCAATAAAGATTAGGTCGGAATTTGATATGAGGTTCGAAAAGTTTGTGGAGCCTAATAGGAACTCAAATATATATGTCCATACATTGTTTCTGCCGTTGGGGTGGGGACGGCAGGATTTGGGGTACGGTTCAAATTGGATTTTGTTTCCAGTAGAACGTGACAACATTATGTGATTATGTGCTAATGTTGAAATAGTGAAAATATGTCTTATGCTGGCGTGAAGAATTCGACTGCATTTTATTGGCCTTGAGTTATGAGACTACCTTTACAAGAGGAATTCATTTACCTTTTCGGCCGAGTTCTGCATAACTACTATTTCCTCGCATGCAAATACGTACCCTGTCTCCAACTACTTAAGCGTAGTTATGTCCCTTTTAATTTGTGTGTTTTTTTTTTTTTTAATCCGTTACTCTTCGTCCAGGTGTGACAAGTTTTCCCGCATTTAACAAGGGCGGTGAAAGGCCTAAATACACCCTGGTTACGATGTTCTCATTTCGAAACCCATACAGTGGCGTCACTAAGGTTGGTGTCGCCCAGTGCGGTAACTCATGGTGTCAACCCCATGGACTTCCATCCGTTACAGACCATTCAGAATCCTTATGTATGTCATTTTGTTCCCACCCCCTCTGATGGTGTCACTCGGTGCGGTTCGCACCACCACACACCCATAGTGACACCACTGAACCCATACAATAGAATCTTGCTAAATTTATTTTTTCATCTCTCTTAGGGACCCTAAATATGTGTACCTCATTAATGATATCGGGGTAGGCTTTGCAAGACTCCGAAGTTATGATCTTAAACCATGTTATAACATTTTAGTTTCATTGTTGTATATCTGGACATTAATCGGAAATTTAGGCAGACCATATAGGTGTTTCACGAGGTAGTTTTTTGAGGATTTCGTTTGGAAAATGCAGTTTTTTGGAATTGGAATTTAAATTAGTATACTTTTTTGTAAAGATGATGATTGTTAGAATTTTTGTATTTTGTGATTATAGAGTGTATGCCTTGAGCGAAGTCTATCATTGGTAGCTCAGTATTATTGTAAAACAAATCTTCAGTAGAAATAGCTCTTAGGTGTTACAACAAGTCGAGTAGCAAATACACTACATACATTAGGCTGCGATGTACACCAACAGACGACTTACTATGTACTACCAGTACATTATACTATTGCTATCAATTCAAAGTCTCAGTTTAAGGATTGACGATTCATCGAAACAGGAAGAAATTCTCTAAATATAAGGGAGCTTGCGCTGGGAAATTAAACCGGGGTGGAGCACGTTACAATATATTACTTCACCGTCTCCAGCATGTATTTGGCATTCATGATACAGCCTTACTGTGGTTCAAGTCCTACTTTGTCAACAGGACACAAATTATATCTGCAAATGGAAGACACTCCAGTCCAGTTGATTTATGCTGTGGTGTTCCACAGGGGTCTATTCTTGGACCTGGTCTCTTCATTCTATGCACTCAGTCGCTCTCAAGTGTCTTAGATCATCATCCACTGTCTCACCAGTTGTACGCTGATGACACCCAAATATACAAATCTAGCCACCCAACTGAAGTTGATACTACCATCCAAGGTGTAGAGAGGTGCATTTCTGATGTGAAATCATGGATGACATGTTACAAGCTGCAGATGAATGATGATAAAACTGAGGCCTTTCTGATCACAACACAAAGACTTTCTAATTCAATCCTTTACCTCAAACAATAAATATCAGCAACACCAACATTAAATTCACACAATCAGTACGAAACCTAGGTGTTACTCTGGACAGTACTCTCACATTGCACCAACATGTCATGAACATATGCAAGGCTGCATATCTTGAGCTGAGACGCATCAGCTCAATTCGCAAATATCTTTCAGTTGATGCCACTAAAACACTTGTGTGTTCATTAGTACTTTCAAGAATGGACTATTGTAACTCAGCTCTCTCTGGTTTGTCTCAATATCTGCTGCTGAAACTTCAAAATGTTCAAATGACATCTGCTCGGATCATACTTAGAGTACCACGATCAGAGCACACCTCCCCGCTGCTCTGTACCCTACACTGGCCATCCATTCGATTCAGAAACAAACACAAAATTTGTTCTCTGTGCTACGTTTCACTGTCGAACTCTAGTCCAACATACCTATCCGACCTCACATATGTGTACACACCAGTAAGATACTTACACTCCTCTTCTGACAATCGTGCACTCGTTATTCCCACTATGAAAACAAAGTCATATGGACAGCGTTCTTTTGTATACCAGGGCCCAGCAACGTGGAAAGAATTGCGCACTGTACTTAGACACAAATGCACAGTGGTCACATGCAAGAGTGTTCTCAAAACTCACCTATTTCGACTACAAGAACAGACTTAAAGAACTAATAATGTTTCCTACCTTAAATATTATCAGCATGTTTTTTTTTTAATGTTTTCTAATTTCATGGTGTTTGTTTTTGTAATCATATCATTATATGTTTTTTTTTATCTTATGTGTGTTGTCTAATGTTGTGAAGCGCTTAGAGCTTCTAAAGATTAGGCGCTATACAAAGTCCTCATTATTATTATCTTTATTATTATTATTATTATTAGTAGTAGTAGTAGTAGTAGTATTAGTATTATATAGTAAATGAATGAATGAAAATTTAAAAGCTGCAAAATGAAGAAAATACATGACTACTGGGGAAAGAACTGAAAATGTTAAACGGCCAAAACATCTATGGAAAGGGAGACCTTCAGGACACCCGGTATTAATGATATAGCAAAATGGGAACTAGTACTAATATTAGTACCCTTACTCGTACCTCGTGGACAGGGTACTAACATGAGCATATACGTGTTAATGGAGCAAGCCGGGTGTGATTCACACCCGGCGTTCCTTTAGCCTAATAATAAAACTTTAAACACATTCCTTGCATGTAATCCAATAAATTGAGTAGTCCTCTTATTTAATACCGGAAGTATCGAAAATCATTGTAGAAATGGTTGTAAAATCTCGTTTACCTTTTTTAACCGATATTTTCGTTTAGATCGTCCACCATATTATTTCAAATAATAATTACTTCCGTTCTCAGCCTCGTTTGTTTATGTGCCATATAAGGACATTGGCGCCTTTTTTGGAAATGTAAACAAATCGTAGTAAAATTTTGGCGCCGTTTGGGTCAGATATTCTGCGCATTAAAAGTAAATACGGTTTACCGGCAACTTTGAAATTCCACCAAGAAGCGATTATTCGCACTTAATTGATAATTGTATAGCTTAGAAAATCCAAAATATAGTCTGGCAAGACTTACGTAGAAAAGGGGTCACGGCGAGAGTCTCGCGTTATCTGTCATGGCGGACAGGATAAGGTTAGAGTAACCATGCCAATTTATTTTATCGCGTATGGGCTTAATAAATTCAAAATAAGCCAAATTTCTTCCACAGTATGATTATACTTATGTATTTGATTTCTACACTGTTTGTTTTTCTGACTTTAGTGACGAATTTTTTTTGCTCCATTACATGATATGGGATCAGTTCGTAGCCTCAACCACAACAAATCAAGTTGAGGCTACGACATCGTAGCTAAATGGGAACCAGCCTGGAAATTGGTGCATATAAAATAGAGTATATATGAGTTTGGCTGACCAGGATTGGTTGATAATGTAAGTTATGTTTTAAGAAAAAGAATATGTTGAGAGCTTATCCTAGTTTGGAACACTAATTACTAAAATTAGCATCTGACTCTTTGTTGCGGAATTTAAAGCACGTGTTTTAAACACGTGCAGGACCAGAAAATGCTGCGGTTTATATCCTTTCCTAAACACAGAAGCTGACATCAAGGTTTCATCTATACTGAAAAATATAGATTTGACCATGAGCACTCAAATTTTTTAATTTTTAATATCATTGTGTTTGCATAGGTTTAATGTAGAAACTGAATTAGTATCGTGAGTCTTTTATACGAACTGGATGTTGTATGAAACGCCTTAGTTCGTCTGCATTCAAGGGAAGTCACTCCAATCCGTGACGGACATAGAGCATCGTGATCAGCATGATAACAGTTCTTTGAATTTTCTGCGTTTAAATTATTTTTAAATGTTCATAATGGATGAAACAAAACTTTCACTGGTAAAGTTTTATATCGAGCTTACATTTCATTCAAGAACTCCATTAACAGTACACAGATGGATACTGAAACAAGAATCAGCTGCAGGTTACACATGGGTTTGAATTTGGTTACTTTCAAACTTGCATTTATAACGACAATGTTTGCCTGTAGGTTAGCATTACATCTTGGACGTGAACTTCAGTATATGTATCGGTTAGCCCCGTACTGGCTCACAACCAGATCAATTACTATCTGGACATGTGGGTACTTTGAAAAAAATGCATCATGTTTTGCTTGGTTAAATTTGAATTTACGAGTGTTGCATGGTCTACACGATTCGGCTGTCTGGAGAGCCGCTACAGTGTCAAGAAAGTTAGCAAGTTCCCACAGCTTTGAAAAGAGGCTTAAGATACAGGATCATGTAAATGCAATGTTTCAATCCTTTGCTGAGAAATTCCCAGTGAACAATTTGGATCCGACTGAAGCTGCTGACTGTTTGAAATTTATAAAAACCTGTATGTTGTGCACAGTGACAGGGTTTCAGAATCAGCCTTCTGTGATCACATTTGATGAAGTTTTTCATTATCGAAACAGTTCGGAAATTTTGATATCTGTGTTCCAAAATCCTTATTTCCAGAGCTTATTAAACCATATCCAAGGACATGTTTCACATTTTACAGCAGCAAATAATGCAGAACTGTTTGCATGCTTGGTTACTCTTGGGATTTCAGTTGAGCATTCAATTATGCAGGAACTGATTTCCCTCTTCCAAGATGAAAAATATCCGATGTCTTTAAATGATTTGGCTTTAATTGTGCATGGTATAATACATTCAGATCTTAGACAGGATTTATTTTTCTTGCGAGTTTGCATGCCTAGATTGCAGAAAGAGTATGAAACAAACATTTTTGTAAAAAATACAAGCTGTACACTTCCAAGATTAACCATACTTTTACCTTTATTCAGATTCATTCAGTGTTCAAAAATGAGAGACTGGTACATAGAAAGACTATTAGCAATGGCTGAAGACGACAACTGTATGAATCTTGATAGTGTAAGAAATATCTGTACCATGTTTATAGACTCTTCTTACAGATCATTGCCATTATCTTGCATTGTAAGACTAGCTATATTATGCTTTAAAGAAACTGAGAAAAGATTGCATGAGCTGAAGCCACATCACATCGCAGTTATTGCAAATACTGGTCGGCATTGTGCTGGAAAAAAATTGGGTGTAACCACTCAAGCATTGCACATTGTGGAGAAGATCCACTTCTTGGCTTTGTATATGCTTAAGAAAGTTTCATCATCAACATCGTTGACGGAGACTTTATTGCTTTTGTCTGGAGTCAGATTGGAGATTCTTGATGGGATTAAAAGGGAACAAATCGGAGCATTAGTAGCTGAACGTTTAGAAGAGGCAAATATAAATGAACTAATAAGAGTTGCTCATTTCACCCCAATAGTTGAAATTGTAAATGAGACTTATAATAGTGCATTCGATGCAGCAGTTAATAGGAACATGGATATAATTATGGCTGTTCCCTCAGTCTTTTGGAAGATCAGCAATTGTTACACTTTATTCCCTGCATCACTGCCTCTGTATAGAACGCTGATGTGTCATGTGCATGAAACGCAAATGATGTTTGAACCAAGGGGATTTGTCTATTTAGCACAGATGATCATGTGTACATTTTCGGAAGACAAGCCATTTCCTAGACTTATTATTGACAAAATTGAAGCTATGATTTCACAGTTCTCACTGTTTGGTATAGCTGTTCTCTTACGAGGACTGGATTGTTTAATTAGGAACACGCACACACGTGCAATGGTAAGTACAGTAATTTGTGCAATTTTTCATACCCTTTAACTTTAAGTTAACTTTAGATACACTCTCAGTCCATTAAAAACCCAAATTATGTTTTGTCCTTTTAAGTTTTTCGAATAGATAGATTATATTTACATTTTGCAAATTTGTAAACATAATAATACAGCAACTGATGTACTTTTTCATATCATATACTATTATGACATTGTGCTCCATTTAAAAACACTTTTAAAAAAAATAATATGGATAACATCAAATTCCTCTTACACTTTGCAGTTCTTTATACATAATACAACCAAAAATATTCGTAAGTATGGTTATCATGAAATATTGACATGTTTTGATGATTCTTGTTTCAGTCACTGAAATGAGAATGTTTCCTTTATAGAAATAGATTTACAAGTGATTAGACAAACCATTATGTGTTTTTCTTTTTTTTGTCACCTAAATTGTCATTTGGAATTCAACTGTTGACACCAAAACTGGAGAGAACAGTCAGCAAGTTTTCCATGATATGGCTATATACCTAGGTCATTCTCTATTATAATTAAGAGTAGTGAAATTACCAATTAATGATAAGTTGCCAGTCCAGTGGCCTAAGTGGTTGAGCGTCTGCCTTAGATGCAGGAGGTTGCAGGTTGGAACCCTTTTCAAGTCATTCCAAAAAGACTTATAAAAATGGTACCAGCATCTGCCTCGCTTGACTCTCAGCATTAAGAGGATAATGTTAGGACTGGCCGGCCTGGTGTCAGGATAATGTGACAGGATGAGGACATCATGCTACATGTCTGCAACATGATGCCCCAGTGCTAGACATCACTATAAACTACAGACATCGTAGCGATATGACTGAAAAAAATTGTTAAAGCTACGTTAAAAATCCAAATCACACACACGACTGGAAATTTCCCTCAGATTCCTTGATCAGCTATTTAAATTATATTTTCAGAATGTCTCCACTAAGAAGAAAACATGCAATAATCCAGAAAAATATAACAAAAGTGACCAATATAATGAGGCTATATTCTAATCTGCATCTTTCACTGAATTATCCAGTGATTTCCTGTCTAAATGCAGACTTCACTGCTTAATTGTACAAGTTTTACAAAAAGTCAGTCTCACTGAGTACCAGTCACACTAAAAGCCAGAGCACCAAAGAGTGTACAGAGTTAAGCAACAGCGGCTCCAAAAAGGGTACTCCAGCTAGTTAAAATGATTTTTAGACTTTGCACACCAGTGTTCTAAATTAAGCTAATTCGTGAAACTGCATTTAGTGACTTTGTTGACTGATCAGTTAAACACCAGCCATCACAAATCCATTGCAGCAGTGAAAATTATAATCTGTCGTTTCTTGGCTAGCCAAGGTTCTGATGTGTTAACCCTATCTGAACACTGGCAGGTTGTTAAGACATTTTGGTGCTTCGGGTCTGTGAATTTCATTCGATGCGACAGCAAGCCAGTGCATCCAATCATAATCAAGTTTTTCAAATCTGAACACTGTTCCTAGAAGATCAAGCACACAACTGGTCCAGGAATGGACTCATAAATAAGCACTTCAGCAGCAGGGATGGTGAACCCTACAGAAGTTAGGAGGGTCCATTCGCAAAAATAAAGGTTCCCACAAAAACAAGAACACAAGGTCAGTAATGCCAAACTCAGAAACCTCTAACCGACCAAGGTTTCTCTAATTGGGTTAGTTCATTTTATGTTACTTTTTATGCTTGTGTTTTCAAATTTGTATGTTTATTTGTTTATCCACCCATCCACTCAGTTTTTGTTGTCACTGTCCCTGCTGCTGTTTCGTACATAAATTTTATCAAGACTAGATATTGCGACCAAGGATCATGTAAATTTATCGTGATAAATCCATGTGGGGTAGCTTGCGCACGTGAAAAGAAGTTTTTGAACTTAATTATGTCCATATCCCTGGAACACCAAGTAAGATGAATGTATGGCAGACTATGTGTATTGACTCCATTAAATATAGCTAATATATTGCAGTTATCACTTTAGGTATTTGTGTATATTGCTGAGTAACATTATTATAACATCTTTGTTTTTGTGTCAGCCTCAAGAAAATATCTGAGCTGGATTTGATTGTTTGTCCAGCATCACATAATGTATACTATTATCTTATTTATAAATCCATTGAGGTCATCGAGTGATGGAGCTGCATCAGTGTCAGTGATAAAATTAATAATATCATTGCCGTCCTCATCCAGTAATTGTGCATTTTCATTAAAATCATTAAGCACATCGTAACATCGCTGATCATTCTATAGATGGTGCTGCTAAATATAATTTCTCCCACTTGAGCCATCTCATTATCAGATTAAGTAATAATTGCATATTACCAGAGCCAGATGGGCCTATGATAATTGCTCTGATAGAATTTGGTAGCATTGGATGATGTTTGACTGGCTCTTGCTTTCGTGTCACTGAAAATGAATGGTATCCATGTTGTACAAATATAAGGTAGATTTATGTTGTGTTCGATGCAGAGCATCCCCCCAGAAGTGGATTAACAACAATATAATACCAATTAAATTAAAAGCTTTTGCTTATGGGCAAGTATGTGAAATGTGGTACAAAAAATACAAATTTATTTTGTCTCAAATGAAGACATTTGGTGATATCTCTGCTTCATTAGGAAAATTTTATTCTTAAAATCAGTTATATCAGGATTTTCATCATTATAATATTTCTTTTGTTTTAGTAACCAAACTTGTTTCTGCGTACGATATCATATAATTGCTTCACTTACAACCAATGATATCAATATTTTGCATATTGTATAAAAAATATTAGAGCCCAACTGTGTCCACTAAAATGCATGCGAATCCAGTTAGGTCAAAATCCGGTAAAGGTCCATTTATCGCAACTCTTGTCATCTCGTGTTGTATGTCCAAATCTTTTAAAGTATTTAGAACACTTTCCCATTCCAAGAAAACTTCGGGATAACATGTATCCATATCAACCGAGATAATATCCTTATAATCGTATCTGGTATTCCACAGTCCACCTTGTCCGTATTCCACACAACTGTGTTGTATTTCTTGAGTTTTCCTTCTGAGCAAAATGAGCAGCAACTGACAGAATGGTAAAACAATTACTCAGTAATTCTTCAGCCCTGACATCGTCAGGAGTACATTTCAGCGCAAGATTTTTTCATTTTGTCATGGAGAGATTCTGTATGATAAATATCTCCATTAGGTTGTACAAATTGATCATAGTTTCCATCATTGGAACTTTGAAACAGCCACATGGATACAGGATCACTTTTACTGATATTTCTGATAAAATCGGAACATATCACAGTCATCGAATTTAACAGTGCGATTTCGTGGAAATATTGTTATATCCAAAGTCCATGTATGTGCTTGTGATCAATAATCTCTTTTGAAGCTCCATTTTCTTTAATATTTCGATTCATACAAATTCTCTCCCGTTTATGTCTTTAACCATTATTGGAAATCTTATTTTTTTCTACTTTAGCAAAGTCTTTGATAGACTCTCTGGTATCTTTAACTGTTTCTGCCCACTCATTTATTATTTTACATCTTAGATCTGTTAAACCGTTTCCACATAACATGTTTGTGAAGTGTTCTGTAACTCACTCAGCTGCACAGTTTATCCTAGCTTGACAGTTTCATTGGTTTGGGATCTTCAATGCTAGGTTTATCATTTAACAGATATATCGCATCAACAACTGCAGTCACAGGATACGCTCGTTTATAATATAGTTTGTCAATACCAGTAAACATTCCTGGTTTGGAATTTTTATTTGACTTCACAATATTTCCAGTATGATGTAATTGAATAGGGTCATGTTTAACACGGATAATCCAAGTATCGCTTTCTTCCGCAATAAACTTTACTCTAAAAAATATCTTTGATTGTTGAGATAATTAATGATCGTCGCCCCTTGTTGGTCATTCATTGTAGCATCGATGACTTTGTCATTGCACATGATTCTGAATGTTTACCACACATGAGTTGCACCATCGTTGCAGAATTCTTTTTTGACACCATGACTACTTTTAATCAGTTTTATCATCGGATCAACCAGAGCCATCTGTCATGATTAAATTTATCATCAGAGGGTTCAGTCACAAATAATCACTCAAACTCTTTTATATTATAATTAAGGCAAATATATATTTAAATTGAAGTACATGTATTATGTCAACATCCTCGGGCCCGAGGAAATATTGTCGATGTAGGCGAATGTTGAGATAAGTGTGGGGGGGGGTCTGAAAGAAAAGTTAAATTCATCAGTATGGGGTGACCTGTCATCTTTGAGTAGCATTTACACTTTGAGAAAACAACAGTGGAATTTTTGAGTACATGAAGACAAAACCAGTGTGACATACACATGTATGTTGACAATTTACATTTTGGTACCTTTGTGTAATAAAATCCACAATAAAATATTGCATCGGTCACATCCTGATATGATAAACATTCACTATGATATTCAATGTCGATATTCAGTGTCAGCATTAGCACATGGTTGCATAGTTGTTATTTACATGCTTAAAGTACATGTACTTAAATTGGCCTAGATTTTAGTTAGTCTGTTCCCATCGTATTAATGAGGCTACCAGGAGGATGAGGCTGTTCGCAGGGAAATGAAAACCTGGTTTAAACCAGAGGTGGTTCTAAATAACATAATAAATTTTCAGTTGTTAATATGTTGCTAATATTTGAAAACTTAAACTTCAAAAGAAGCACATTTATTTGATAAACAGAGTCAGTGCGAATGATGACTTGTTCCTAGGCCGCATGAAAACCCTTGACGGGCCGCATGCGGCCCGCTGCTTGTAGTTTGCCCACCCTAGGTTTAAACAGTACATGTATTTAGTTACAGAATTCACCATGAAAAGTACATAAAAGTGAACAGAGATATGCAGATATAATTAATGAAGGCATAATATTGTATACATTGACACATGCTAAATAAAGTTAAAAAGGAAACTGTCACAGCACAATAAACTTGTTTTAATCACCAATCACTTTGGAAAATGCAAGAATTGATAAGATTTTATTGCTTTAATATTTAAGTTGCCGCAAGAAGCCAATTTTATAGGACCAAACAAAAGCTTGTTTTTTTTTTTATCCAACCGCAACATTCAAGCCTGGCAGCAAGATCAACTAATTGTTGAATAAAGTACAGGTCGGAACTGGCCGCTTGCCGACATAAATGATTAGGCGAGAAAATTAAAGCCTGTTGGCATAATCAACTAATTGTTGAACAAAGTAGGGGTTGAAAATGGCAGCTTGTCGACATAAATGATTAGAAGATTTGCTGTGACCAAAGACTTCTGGCGACATGTACATTTATTTTTTATCTTGACGTTGCTTTTTTGTCAAAATAGGCGGCTTGTTGATATAAGTGGGTAGGAATATATTATATATATATATATATATATATATATATAAACTGTAAATGCCTAATGATTGGCTGTAAACTCCCTTTAACACGGCTTACATCAATGAATTCTAAGGAGAAACGCAGTTGTGTCTGCAATCTGGTGGTTAAGAATACAAAAAGCTGAAACGATATTATGATTTTTTAAAAACAATGCCGTCAATGACAATGCCCTCAGAATAAAAAGCACCGAAGACTATCTTGCCAGATTTTTCAAAATAATAAAGTTTTTAGACAAATAATATTATATAAATTGAGCAAAATGAATTTATGAAACATCTCATCATCATGAATTATGAATAATCTTGAGATGGTGTAATCAGGAACTGTCGACTTAAAAGAACCAGTCGGTGTTGATAATAATGCTTGATTGATCATATTAATTCACATCCAAAGGATAATTCTTTGTGTCATTTACGAACTGTTACACTAAGTCAAAATTGCAAATTTGGTGGTACTGGCTCTAATGAGAAGGGTGCAAAAGCAGTTACATCTGTGAATGTAGAGACTGGCAAATAAATAATATTATTATTGACATATACAGCATGTAAATATTTCGATATTTTAAGGTTCAAACCCCGGCTGAGTCATACCAAAAATGTACAAAAATGGTACTAACAGCTGCCTCGCTAAGCGCTCAGCCTTAAGATGTTAGTGTTAGGACTAGTTGGCCTGGTATCAGGATAATGTGACTGGGTGTGACATCATGCTACATGTCTGCAACATGATGCCCCAGTGCTACACATAACTATAAACTGCCACACTGTAGACTTCTTTGCGATATGACTGAATTTTTTTTAAAGCTATGTTGAAAATCCTAATCACACCGATTGTGTTGGATGCAAACACTTCGGATGATGCAAAATAACTCTGTCAAACAAAGCTCTCTCCGGTAGAGTAATTAAGTAGTACCCTGCTTGTTACTGCATAATATTACATGACTGCTGTGATTTTTTTGTGATCATGATCGTTATATTCAGTAATTTTATGGAAGTTCCATGTAGGCGTTATAACGATTATAAAAGGCAACCATAATTTTTCTCCTAGTCATTCTGCAAGTTTATTAATGGAGTGAACAGGTAAGTAAAACCTTAATTTAGTAATCAAGGGGTTGTTGTTGTGCTATACTGTACAATTGTATATATTCCTGGTTGATGAATACAATTTAAATATAAATTTATAATATAATGAGTTTCAAAAATATTAATGCTATTATTTCTGCAATTAAAAAAATTACTGTTAAACAAAACGGTATAAAATGTCTGATCAACTCAGTCTTGAAACAGTTATTTGTGATTTTTAATCAATACAACAATGAAAATTCAAAAATAGATATACATAACCTGCTGATTATCGATTCATTAAGCTGATTCAGCAGTCTATGTTACGATCCTTGTCGATAGTCAAAGATGCACAAGTTGAACAATTCGTTTCACTCGCATGCACAATTGAGAAAATTAGATTAGAATTGTCACACGAATACGAAACGAAACATTGTGAATACGCGTGTAAGGCAGTTGGGAAAGATTATGACTGATAATGAAACGATCCATTGTAAAAGCGTTGACAGCATCATTAGTGATTTAGAAAGTGAAAGTGTTAACACAGAATAATAACGTGCAATATTTAAGATGATTCAGTTTATTTGTTATTTGTGAAATTATTATTGCATGTAATCTTTAATGTTTAAAAAAAAATATTTTGAGTACCGTTTGTCTCAGCAAATTATGAAATTTGGACGAGAATCAGTAAAAAAAAGAAAATTTTATAAAATATTTGTTATTTGTGAAATTATTATTTTATGTTTTAAAAAAATTGTGCCTTGACTTTGTTCAGGTGATGAGATTTTTTTATTATTTTGAGTACCATTTACCTAATTAGTTTCATGAACAATAATTTTATCATTATTGATTTAATTTGGGTAAGACACCCATAGAATCTGTGAAATTGTTTAATAATCTGAAAAACTATGGGTAATATACCTGTAAAATCTATGAAATTAACCATTAATCTGAAAAATATTAATAACAATAAAAACATTCGAAAATCAATGATAAAATCATTCAATATAAAATCGTTAATGAATTTGACTAATAATCTGATTTCATTTGGGCAACATGCCCATCAAATGTCTGAAATTGTTTGATAATCTGAACAATTATGGGTAATATACCCATCAATCTGAAGCCATTAGCCTTCACTGATTTTATTATTATTTTTATTCTGAATCAGATTCAGTGATTTTATCATTGTTATTTTTATTGTGAATAAATAGTTTCACAATCAGGTTCAATGATTTTATCCTTATTTTTATGCTGATCAGATTCAATGCAAGAATGTGCATAATTCAGAATCTGATCTCAATCGCGCACAATAGTAATAACATCTTCTCGCTTCAGCTCATTTAACTGTTCCTGCATAATGAAAAAAAATTCATCGCCGTATTCATCAGTAATTATATTAACACTAAATTTGTCTGCCTTGACTTTGTCGATGACGAAGTCATTTGAGGACAGTGTCAAGATTGTTATGATGGCACTTTCAAGTATCTCTTTTCTGTATACAAAAACTCTCACATGTTGGTACATATATAATACCCCTTGATTAAATCAAGGAATAATTAATTATTGACAGCATTTTTTGTTTTTAAAAAAATACTGATCTTGGTGTTTTCGACGTTGAAGTTATAGGAACTTAGGAACGCATACATAGATTTATATTTAAAAATTCTCCCCATAAATCAAGCAAGTGTCTGGTTTGGTCAGTAAGTTTGAAATTTATCCTTGATAATAGCAGATTATGACATCACAGATAACCAGATTAACGGGTCCTAATAGTTAAAATTCAGTGTGGGGCTTGAGGTGTAAATGTATGTAAAATATATCCCTGCTGGGCCTGACTGGATTTTTCAAGATCTACTTGGTAGCTTCCATCAATTGCTTCACCTACAAGATTGACTGCGATCATTGATATTATATTAATAATTTCTGGCGAAATATGATGACCTCCACCATATGGATCATTGTTTTATCTGAGAGTACCTGCTGGTGGATTTATACTTCTCCATGTGGTTAATATATTGTGGAAAGTATTTATCGATAATATCATAGACTGATTTTTTGAACATATTGGCGTTAAATCCTGGTATGACGAAGTTTGGTTATTCTGCTCCTGTTATTTTATAATGTTTGAGAAATAGTTCTATATAAGATAATTTTTATATATAAGGAAACAACGCTTTATGTCCGTAGAAAACTACTGTTTGAATGATTACTCAGTTAACGAACTTGAGATCTGATGCAACATGGTTTAGATGTTGTATTGTTTAAATGTTCTGTTGTTATATATCGTCATTGTAATGTTGTGCTATAGAAGAAAACATATTTAGTAGATTGCCGCATACTCGGTTATGTTCAGAATTAAATTCATTGGAAAATGAGTTAGTATATTTTTTATCAATGTAATAATGTTCCTGTTTTTTTAAATCATATATAAATTCTGGTAAATTAGGAAGTCTTTTGCCATCAGCTGTAGTAAAATAATTTTCCTTACCACAAGATTCAATCTTCAACCATGGTTGTCTTTTTCGATATTATGAAAGTTTCAGAAATATTCTCTTACCCGTGGCCAAATCAGCTCATTTAGGTTCTGGTGGTCTTCGATATTCAGGGGTAACCCCTTGCCATCCTAATACGTTTCTGGTCGATGAAGAACACATATCAACGGAAGAACCTAGCAAATTTATTTCTGTTGCTGCAGATGATGTTGGTTCGTGAATAGTGATATCAATTTTGGATTCTCTTTCCGTAACAGATTTGATTCTGTGCTGGAAGTGATCATTTATCTGTTTGATTTGATAGCAGCATGTAGGTATACTCAAACCTTCCAGTCTGGGTTGCCATCGGGTTTATTTTCATATGCAAATACCATTGAATTATTTGCATGTACCCACCAAATGAATTTTATCTGACATTTTGCCAATGATGATTATACTCATAATTGTGCTAGTGCTATTTCTTTCACTGGAATTGCAGTTGGAAAGCTAACGCTAATGTAAGGATTGCTGATATCATCGTCGTTTTTGACGGAGTTGTATTAGTGATGATCTACTGTAGTAATTCTTGTGATGATGACATTATTATTATTATTATTATTATTATTATTTAAACCCAGATTTTTTAAATTTTTAAATCCTGAATCCTGATTTTTTTTTATAGTTCTCCATCTAAGTATTGCACAGGGTTTTCTATATTTTCATCAAATTTCCATCGTTGTAAATCTTAATTATTTCTGTGAATTCGCAATCTGCTATTATTCCATCACCGAGATATGATAGTGATAATTTGGAGTATGCTAACATCGCCGCGTATAATTTTATTGTATATTCATATGCAGTTTTTTATTTGTTCACGTAGATATTTTGTTGCCAATTATATTAAGATAATTGCTGTTGCAACTGATACACCAGTTGTTACAACTGCTGGTGATGTCATTGTTATTCTTGATAGCAATGAGCCGGTTTCTGCAATAACAGCGGACACCTAATACACAATTATATCAACGACAAATACACGTCAACGTTAATTTTCAGTTTCGTTTGCCAGTCACATACTTGCTTGTATCCATAATGCTGAATGTTGATTAGGGAGCTCATTGTATATTTAAGAAAGTGGTAGTTTATTGATTAATTCGAGACACCAATAGTACAACAAAGATAAGTCTTTTTCTTCGGGTTCCACTGCAGATGTTTCCTCATCGTTTTGCTCCAACATCATTAACATAGATCCAGAGGATCCATTTAGTGAATAATGCCGTGAAATTGTGGTAGATATCGTTGTAATGCCGAGTACTGAGAACCTGTATATGCCAGTAACCTTAGCGCGATGTCTAATGGATTTATTGAGTGGTGACCATAATGTTGATGCAGACGCTACTGTATATACTTTACTACAAAGTTCTTGATTTCTGAGAGTTTAATGCCGATAACTTTTGGCTTTACAAAGAAATGATTACGATTTCATTAATTTGTTTGCGAAAATTTATAAATGCGTTTATATGATTAGAGTATTCAGATCCAAATGTGGTCAATCCATCATTGATTGTCATTACGATGTCATCATTGGAATGTTGCTATTGCCCACATATCTCTTCGTTGCAGCTTCATCGTTTATTATTGGTTCTTAAATAAGCAATGGTATTACTAGCTGTTGAGATTGCCAATCATTGTATCACCAGCTTTATCAACATATTTACTGATCTCAGTTCTGATCGTGGTGTCATTGCTGTCCATGTATCTTTTTGTCTGATTTAGGTTCTCTCACATTAATAATTGTATTTTTACTCATGTTGAGATCACCATACACAATATCTCTAATTCTTCTGATCGCGATGCATCCAGTAATATCTCCCATGAGTGTTAAGACTGATTCATCCAGGTTTTTAATTGTACCATTCTTAGCAAACACCACTAAGTTATCTTCGGTCGCATCTGGAACCTGCAGAATAATATCTATCAGCGGGATATTGCTCGTCTTTAATAGTCCTTGTTTATCCTGAAAAACACAGTGACTTCATTTTGGTCCACATTTACGAGACTTGAAAGATTAGCGAGTTCATCCTTGATGGTTTCAAAATGTTGGACAATGATGTATACTCATGCACGACTTTATGAGGTGGTGTTGTTGATGATGACACAGCGTCGAGTACAGCGAGTGCTTCGCGGTCAAATATTGGCAGATTTGTTATTGTCTGTGTTGGCAATGTTGAATACCAGATTGCAGGAATGCTACGTATTCCATTGCTCACATATTTTTAAAAAAATTGGTGGTGCCAGTCCATACGAATCGAAATAAACAATTCCATGTGGATCAGTGGAATATGCCACCCAGTGAGTACCAGCTTCCATCAAGATTAATGATACTGGTTTCAACACGTCTTTTTTTGTTTTGATAATTGTCCACGCATAAAAATACCTCTGAAGTTTTTAATTTTTAATGTTTTAGCAGCATCAAGTAAATCAAAATTGGACATGGGAAGATGATGTTTTGCGTCTAATGAAGTGTCCCAGGAAGTCTTAAACTGTTTCCGTACCACAAATGGGGGGGGGTGTGTCCTGTTAGACTTAGACCCTTTTCTTTTGGAAGTCTGTATTCCGTGCCCTGTTGCTTTCTTTAGTGCCATCACAGTGGCTGTTCCAACAGCATCAAGTGCAACAGCTTTGGTTCCAGCGGCTATCAACGCTGGTATTGCTGCAAGAAGTGTAAATATACCAGTCTTCGATCGTTTGGAGCCTGAGTTGACGTTCTGTCAGTGATAGTTTATTTAGATCTCCTGTGATCTGATCTTGTTTTAGTGTGTGTTTTTTTTTTGTTCCGCATTTATTTGCTGATTTCAATTGTAGCTTTTTAGTGTGACTAGGAGTCAGAGTAATATTAACACGTTTTAATGACATGTTTTCCACTGGGGCATCAATTACTCGCATTTGTCCATCAACACCTTAAAGTAGCATTGTTTTGTCTGAGCGTATAACAGCGATTGCTCTATAATTAGTAACACCAGCTGGTAGTGCACTTACTTGAGCCTGAAAATGTATGTCAACGATTGACTGTCTAAACAAATCTAGATGTTCCAGCGAAAAGTAGTAGGTCAGTCATAATGTCAAGAAATCTCGCTGAGATATTTGCAAACCAGAATCCACATTCTGATCACGCCCCCACGAATGTCGTCAAATGATGATAAAGACACGCTACATGATTATTTTCAAAATCAGCAACACTTCTTCATACAGTTCTTGATGTCCATTTATCCTTAAAGAAACTTCATTCACACCAATTGGGACAAATGCCATATGATTTCATATTTGAGAATCCTGTCATCGGATATTTTGAAAAGCTATAAATACATATCGTGGTTCTGAAACTCCCTGCTGTGATGTGATCAGTCATGCAAATGTGCCAACAGTTGTACTCATGATCGAGTCTGTAGTCACTGTCAACCATGATAGTGTTGATTTTCCAACGCTGTCCATAAAAGAGAGCAGCCGTTGTTCTTTAGCGAGTGATGGTGTCATTACTGGCATCCACAGCGAAAGTGTTCTCAGTTTCACATTTCAGTGAATTTCCGCGGTTTGCAGCTGGATCAACTCCTTCAGCGTGCCAGATAGCTTCATCGTCCATGGATGTTCGAACGAGAGCAACTGTATGTTTTGCCCCAAAGATAACCTTTCTAACATTTCTGCAGAAACCAAAGATATGCGACAGTGGTATTGCACATCTAAATTTTCCATGAGCATCAGCTTGATTTTTACGTTCTGCGAATCCCTGATTAAAATTTGAATTTACAAAGTATAAATCATTAACGTCGACGTCGGCATCTGCAGTGTGATTTTTTGGTCTCCGAAGAGTCTAAGGTTTTCTATCAGCATGATCAACAGTATAATTTGCAAACTTAATTAACGAACCAGCAGACCGTGAATAGTCATCGTGCTGTATCAGGATAGCCCCAATATCGTCGTATCAACATCATTATGACAAACCTCAATTTCCCGACCATCAGTAATATATCGTGTACTGTCGCCATAATTCCATTATTAACAAACCCACCCTGTGCATCACCATAAGGATTACCATCGGTTTTTACAAGTCTACCCTGAACTTCAGTGAATACCTCGGCGGGCAAGAAATATCTGCTTGTATCCTGAACTTGTTCGATTCGACTATGCTGGTTTGGTTCTTGTGCTTCATACGAATAATATTGATAATCACGCACAGATTCATCATTGAGAACTGGTGCATCCATGTTAAATGCTGGATCAGATACACATTTAAACATTTTATTATAATAGTTATCGTTCATATGAAGACCACTTACTGCTGTCAGGCCAGCAGTTATATTTTTTTCTTTATCTGACAGTGGTACACAAGCCAACTCTGCTAAATTTTGATTTGTTATTTTACTAACATTTGCAGACATAACATCAGTGCTGGGTAATTTTTACTGATTGCGGTTTTCGGCGTATTAATTTTGCTAGTGTGTCCTTGATTGCCGAGAATGCTTTACTAGCAACATTACCAGGAGCACCAATACCATTATCACGAACAAAGTCAATAGCTTTTATTCCCAGCTGCTTTGCATTCGGTATAGCTTTTGGGGCTATCCTTCTAAATAGACCCTGAACAACGTCACCAAGTCCATCACCGTAGATCGCTTTGTATGTTGGTAATCACGAATTTATCACCCTGACCATTACAGGTCCACGTTGAACATTATGTATGATCATCTTATTTTCTTGTCACTGATCTAACTACATATCCTCAATCACTGAAGTAATCATCAGTAATTTCATCAATGAGGGACCGATAAACATTAGTATCCAGGATACCTCCTGTAAATAATCATTGACAAATAGCAGCTGCTTCAATAATTATTTCTGGTGAATTATTACCGGCTCGTTTTTGGCCAATCAGAATTTCTAGTATGTCCACGTCGGCAAGGACGTTGCCTGGGCATGAGGTAACAATACCAGTTTCTTGAGTGACCCAATCACTCAGATCACTTCCAATTGTTTCTTTTGCTTTTGTTTACTTGTTGAACGTAATTCCCTCTTTCGTCTAATTTCTTAAAAATGTAAATCTTGAGGTGGTCTTAATGGCGATGTTGTTTTTTTGGTTTTTTTTGGGGGGGGTAACATATCTTCGGGTACTGGCGCTCTTTTAACATCTGCGACTTCATTCTCAAAATTTGCAAATTCATTGTTATATTCACCATTGATTCTGGATAAACCATGTTATTTTCGAAATGCAAAAGGGATCCATTTTTGTTTAGAAAAAATCGATATTGATTGGATCTAATAATTTATTGTGATCTGAATATCCAGTTGTGGCAACCGCTACAGCGTTGTCTTGAAGTATTGTTATGTATATTTGATTTAATTTATATCTGATTTAATTTATTTGTCTGTCTGTTAGTTTTAAATTGATTTTTAGTATTTCATTACATGTTAAAATAATGTAATTATGTTTACGGGAATTTGACATTTTCCAGAATTAGTTTGATCAGACTGCTTAGTTGTAAACACCTAATAATAGAACTTTGTATCTTTATGCTGAGATAATTCCTGGCCTTCATTGGGAATCAAGTTAACAAGAATTTTTTATATTATTTATCATTCAAAACGTGGGTTTAATAAGAGTGAAATCAAGGCTGACTGGGAGTATGTGATGTATAGTTTCTGTTTCTAGAAATTGATCACGTGACCCGCATACCAGTATCTATTTTGCATCTTACTAAGACTGTATAATCGTTTTCTTCAAATGAATCAGCCAATCGGCATTTGACCTTTACACTGACAGGTATTTATATCTGTTGTGACCAGTTGGAGTTATATTTTAATTTTTCTTCAAATTTTTTGGATTGTAAGAGATTATTTTTTTCCCCTATGAATATTAAGTTCTTATACAGAATTCTTCGACAAAAACATTTATTGAAATTTTATTCCGAATTCAAACATCGGATTATTTCCTGTGGTTCAACAAAGAATTGTTATCACTTCATTTCTATACTGGCTACAGTACCAGTCATCGCCTTCCATTTTGGATTTTTATCAGGTCTCGAACTCAAATTCATTAGAACATTTTATAATTCTTAGATTATTCTTGGGGTTTTTTTTGGGGGGGGGGATTCTTTAAACCATAAGTTCTTTTTTTCATTTTTACCTTGTTTTTCTAGGGAAATAAATTATTTGTTAAATTTTACAAAGCTTGTTGTCTTTACTCTTTTCTTGTTACTGTTTACATGAGCCTAAACACGTAACAGTATCTTACGACCTTCTTTGGTAAATCGGGCTAGTGGTTTTGATTTTGGTTTTGGCAGTACTTGTTGTATTTATTCTTGTAATTGTGGTTGAACAGCAGCTATTTCACCAGGAAGTTTCGTAGAATCTTTTTTTTTTGTTTTGTTTTGTTTGTTCTTTCTTTTATTTTTCCAGTTGCTTTAGCAGTCCGCTCTAAATTGGGAAGAAAATCTTTGGTAGCCTCTGAAATAATTGTTCTGCGCCTCTGTAAATTCCACCTGAGACTCCTGACGCTCTTGTAATTTGTAAGATATTTCTTAAATACTTCTAGTCGCTGTCGAGCTAGTTTAGCTGTATGAGATTCCATTATTGATATAATGATTTAATTACACCAAACTACAGCAGCAGGGACGGTGATGACAAATATTGAGTGAGCGAGTGGTTAAACATATAAATATAACAATTTGAAAACGCAAGCATCAAAAATAAAGTAACAATATAAATTAACCCAGGTAGAGAAATCTCGATTGGTTAGATGCTTCGGTTTGGTGTTATTGACCTTGTGTTTTTGTTTTCGTAGGAAGCTTTATTTTCGTGAAAGGACCCTCCTAACTTTTGTAAGGTTCACCGACTGTGCTGCAAATTCTCCACTGACGGTCCTTAAAATACATCCTTTCCTTCAAATACACATATAATGGCTTTTCTTTGGTATATAGTCATACTTTCGATGTTAAACTTACAAAGTATCCTTTTGAATTCAGTTGCCTCCACCATTTCAGCAGACGTACAACGTACGTCTGTTACACGCTGTTGGTTAGTTGCCATTACATACTAAGAGAGACAACTCATGAAATCCATTAGATGTCACTAGAAGAATAAAAAAAAGAAGCTCTGCAATATATGTACGATCTGCCAAGTTATAGATGAGGTTAACACATCGGAACCATGGCTAATGAAGATGTCATAGCAGTTAAAATGTGGCTTTGTGTCGGATGTATCAAAACGTTTGTCGGCATCCCCTTTATTGGTTGTGTATAGTGGCCTTGTGCCGGATGTATCAAATTAAACGTTCTTCGACATTCCATTATTGATAATTGTGTCAAGTGAGTACCTACCAATATCATTCACTCGATGAGGCACATAAATGCATGCGTCGCAATGGAAAAGTGTTAAACCACTCATCTAGCAAATTAATGTGGTCATTGCCATAACAGTCTTCGTGCATGTGGAACTAGCTTTGTGTAATGGCCCGAAGCACTGATTGAATAAATGAAGATGACAAAAGGCGTCCAATTTAAAACTAATGTTGATCAAATAGAAAAAGTCACATTCAGTGAATAATCCAGAATTATACTGGACAGTATGCTTTAATACCTCAATGCTGCCATGTATCGTAATTTTTTAAAGTTTTAATAATATTTGTCAAACCATCTTTTAGAGATATAAATAGTTATCAATCAAAGAATGTTTTGAAGTATGTTGTTTAAATAAACTTAAAATCAATGGAAAACAATCACTATCCTTGCAGATTCCGAAGACAGCATCCCCACCACCACTCTGTTTCTGTTGAACTTATTTGAAAATAAAATTTCCCTTTGTTGTTGTTGTTGTTGTGGGGTTTAACGCCATTTTTCAGCACTTGATAGGCTATACATGGCGGCCAGTATTAATGGTGGAGGAAGAACCCGGGAAAACCCCGGAAAGAACCACCGACCCACGAGAAGCTACTGGCATGCTTTCTCACATACCCACATTGGCTGAATCTTAAATTTCCCTTTGTCCCACTACATTAGTGCCAGTTTTAGTCTACAGCAAAATCTACCAGTCTCTGACTAACGGACTAATGTTAGTTTCAAACTTTGAAAATGTCTGTATAAACCTATATTCATAGTCCTCGATCTAAGTCTGACAATTATCTAAACAATTTTAATTTAAAATAACATTACTCTATAGTTTTGGTAATTTAATTTAAAATATCATTATTCTTATTAAAAATTTTTTACTGCAAGGTGTACTTTTTCCTTCAAATTAGGGCATAGATACACCATGCTAGAAAGATGTTTGTCCACATTCACTAATCAGATTTAAGTTTTCTTTTAACTGTTTGACAGTTAAACATTGTAAATCCTCTAGGCTATAATCTATATATGCTTCTCACGTTCTGGCAGTTTGCTTGTAATTTTCCCAGCAGTGCGAGATTTTCGGAATTTCGAGATTTTGCGTGATAACCTGAGACGTGATTAAAGTAAAATTAATAAAATAAATTAGTATCAGCATTGGATTTATGTTCACACCATTACCGTAAACACATTATTTTATTTTTATTTTAATAGACTGATATATTATATCTTGCTTTTGCCTTACTGTATCTTCGGCGACATCTTGGCTAGCGAAGATGCCTTCGTGATGCAAGTGCCCTCATCTGGATATCACTTATGTTGCCACCACACGACTCTGTCCCAATACATAGCTGGTAAAGAGTGTGAAGTGTAACCCTATTTTTCATTGCCTAAAAGTAATCTTTTAATTAGAATATGCCTAGAAGAGTGTTGTTGTATATAAATTGAAAAATAATAATAATATGTAATAGATATCTTAAGATTAATTTTCTCAGGGTTGATCTTTGGTTCGTTTAATCGTATTTTGTGAGTTGTCCCTACATGTTGGTTCTGAGCTGTACTTTCTCCCCACCCGGAAAGTAGGTTGGTTTCTATACTCAGGCCAGTACTTGCGACTCACTAGAGTAGGTGACTGTTTTCTTGACCTTGAACCTCTCACGCATAAACTTAGGTTCGTACTCCCATTTCTCTAGACACAAGTCCATTGATAAGGTTTCCGCACCTATCCCTTTATTAGAGTTACAATGTTTTTATTGAGTGACTTTTCTGGATATCACACTGTGGGTCCATCCAGCATAATCTCTTCACTGGATGCTCTAGGTGTATGGGGGCAGTCAATAATACTTCCAGAAAAATGTCCTTCATTTACGTGTTTTAATACAGTTTTCCATATTAATTGAAATTTCGGGGGTTTTCTTTATCATTCACCCCCACCACTGGCCTTGCTAAGTTTATTTGTATTTCCTTCTTGTTATTTTTGGGCGATATTTTTACTTTATTTTATTCAGTGGTGTTCTTGTTAATTTTACACAGTGTAAGGTTAACTATTTTAGCAGTCTCCCCTTACATTCTCCCCTTTGGTGAGCTTTCCTTCGCAGTCATGGTTCTGGATTTTAATTCCATTATTCATAATTGGTAATTTACATTTAGTAGGTGCTCGCTACATTCATTCTTGCATTTAAATAATTATAGTTTACTCCATCATCAGTATATTTTCGAATTATAATCACTAGACAATGCTGTTTTAAAGTTTGACTTTAAATAATTTAGCGCATAATGACATTTAGTTACTACCAGGACAGTACTACATTAATTGTTGTATTATTTTTTTTATACTGCGAAGCACTAGCTTTTCGAGTCTCGGATTCGACCAATATGGGTATGTGAGAAAGCTTGCCAGTTGCTTCTCGTATGTCAGTCGTTCTTTCCTGGGTTTTATACTGGCCGCCATGTATAGCCTGTCTTGTGCTGAAAATGGCGTTAACCCTACAACAACAACGTAGCTTTATCTATTTTTCCAGTCATATCGCTACAATGTCTGCATTGTGCCAGTTTATAGTGATTTCTAGCACTGTGGCATCATGACGCAGACAAGTAGCATCATATCCCGCCCAGTCATATTATCCTAACCCTATGCCAACTAGTCCTAACACTAACCTCTTAATGCTGAGCACCAAGCGTGGTAGCTGCTCGTACATTTTTTAAAGTCTTTTGGTATGACTTAGTCAGAACCCGCGATCTCCCGCATCCAAGATTGATGCTCTGATCACTAGGCCATCGGAGTGGTGGGAAAGGAAGAAAATGATTTGTTAAAAAAGCTATCTGATACAAACTGTTTTATGAAATAGTCAGAATGTTGGGCTTAAATGATGTTCAAATATTCAATTTAGAATTAAGAGACATCACCTCTTAATTAAGACAACAAAAGAAGCTCGTAATTCTGTTCTTTTTAAGGAGTGCTTCAAAGGAAGTAATGTGATGCATTCGACAAATTCCATTAATGACAAATCAAATAACGGCGTTTGCATGTGACGTACAAGTAGATTTGACATTTTTTAAATTTTATTGTGTGAAGTGGATATGAAGAAAAAAACGTGTGCAATAGATAAAAATAAGATTCTGTTGTGTATTGGTGATCAGCTGGGGCACTGAAATACAATAGTTTGAAGGGCGAACTTTGGCTAAGGACAATCAGGAATAGCTTCTTATATTTACAACGGTAGACGTCATCAAATCTTGTGTTCCAGCTCTCAACTGTAATTGATTCACCTACGAATGTCGCCAACCAAGATCAGATTCATTGGTACACATGTGAATAATGGTCTTGTTTCTAACTTCAGGGGAGAAATTACATGACTCATAATGAGATGAAACAACCATATTATCTAGGTTTCATGAAACCCAACAAAGTATAGGACCATTATCTTTCAAGATTCAAGACTGTTAAGATGATTTGGCATATGTTGAAGAGTATGCTCCTCAGCCATCCTGTGGGACAAATACCCCAAATTTTAAATGCTTCATTTTCACATCAAATTTGTTATCGATCAATGGTCCACTATCCCACCTTCTATAAATTACCAGTTGGAAGATAACTGTCAGTTTTTCATTCCAAATATTGCTCGTCAGAGCAATGCTGTCATTAACTTGTAACCCACATAACAAGATGGACAAATTAAATATTTAACTGATGATTTTTGTTTAATTATTTGGATAATCATTAGCATAAATTAATTTGACTACATAATGAATAAAAGCAACATCATCAACAGCATCTTTATGGTTAAGTTGTATATAAAATGTGTTCATTTATCATGTACGCATAATTCATCTGCAAGAAACAACTTCAAACATTACATTACCGTGTGCAAACTGAATGTCGTGTGCAACTGTTGAGGGTTTCGGTAAAAATAGAACCCCATATATAACTCATGTAACGGTGAATGTGGAAAGACATGGACGGTTTGTCTATAAATTCATAAATTTGACAGATGTTAAATGTATCAAAGTATTTAAGTTTTCTTTATTCAAACACAATATAAAATGACTACACAATTATGAACATCTTACTATTTATTTAAATGAAAGCTTTATGACAGAGCAAGATGCCGATCATCACATAACCAGTCGGACAGACGCATCACATGTAACAATGGGGTGATAAAAATTAATTTTTTAAAGCATTATTTTTCCATCCAGCATGGTAATTTTTTCAGGTTATAATTCAGAATACACAAGTTTGTACCAAATAGCAATATTTTTATGTACTTGCAATCTGGTTAAAATCACGTCTCCGCTATCCTGGGTGAAGATCTGACAGCGACCACATAGAGGTCATGCTCAGCCTCTGGTTAACTTTTAGTTTGTCAGTGGAAATGCTGCTTTCGGAAATTTTTAAGTGAATCAAACTGTTAGGCACAAACTGGTGCTCTTTAGCTTTACTGCTCAGTCTTCCAAATGCGAAGATACAAGGCTTTATCTGGTTGGCTTCTACAATTAACGATTATGGTACTTACATATGTTACCAGAAAATGACCCCTAAAAGCGGTCGCTGTCAGATCTTCACATAAGACAGTGGAGATCTAATTTTAATCAGAATGATGTACTTGCAGTGATGAAAAAAGCTACTGTAATCTTTTTTTATGTAGATGAGCAAGATCCCATTTTTATCTCTTGTTAATATAATGTTTTTGGAAATGGTAGAGATAATTAACAAACACATGTTCTATGTCAAAACTGTCTTTATTATCACAGTAGCACATGAACATATATAATAAGTAGCATTTATGAGCAATTAAAGTCTGCAATGCTTTGCACAGCCTCTTTTCAACAAGGATGTGGGAGGTCGTGGGTTCGATCCCCGGCCGAGTCATACCAGAGACTTACAAAAATGGTACTAACAGCTGCCTCGCTTGGCATTCAGCATTAAGAGGCTAGTGTTAGGACTGGTTGACCTGGTGTCAGGATAATGTGACTGGGTGGGAACATCATGCGACATGTCTGCGGCATGATGCCCCAGTGCTAGACATCACTTTAAACTGGCACACTGCAGACATCATAGCGATATGACTGAAATATTGTTAAAGCTACGTTAAAAATCAAAATCACATCTTTTCAACAAACATTAGCATCTGACAGCAGACTGAAGAAACAGCCATATACGACTTTTTACACGTAACGGCGGCATTGGAGCTTTAATAATTTACTGAACTGCTTCTTGTAAGTACTCATTTAAGCAGTACAAGGGCAGAACTAACCATCGTACTGCTCCTGGTAAGTATAATGCACTCAATCGTAACAGGAAAGTACGTAATCTTTATTTTTAATAACATTATGACACCGATTCTGTAGCATACAATTTGCAATCAAATTCTTGCATCATAATTCTTTTTCAGAGGCACTGTCTTTGGCAGTACACATTTTTCATGTCAGCTGATAAGTTAGGACAGATACACTTCATTCATGTCAGCAAGTCTTTTAGGCTGGATATTCTTCACTCATGTCAGCAAGTCTTTTAGGATATATACTCTTCAATCATGTCAGTAAGTCTGCTAGGATATATACCCTTCACTCATTTCTGCAGGTCTGTCCTGTTAGACCACTTGCATCACTGACCCCATGCATCTACTTGTGATCCCTCAAAACTGACTAGGAAGCGTTTTAATCCTAATTGTCCTTTTTGGGGCCTTCAGTGAATTTATTTAACCCTTTACCTCATACAAGCATCTTTTGACGCCTTTACTCCATTCGCACAAAAGCGCCTTTTGACGCCTTTACTCCATTCACATGGAAGCACCTTTTGACAACTGCTGTAAACACCTGCTGTAAACATCAGCCATTTTGAACTGGTTTTTGTAGCGCCACCTTCAGGGAAAACCCCCCATTACATACTACATTCATTTCTGTGAATGACAATTACGTCAGATCACGTGGTCGCTATGTATGCACTGGTCGATATCTGCTATTTAAAGTAACTGGGTTGTAATCTCCACTCTCCAAAATGGCGGTCGCGGATTTCATTCAGTACGTACGAAGTTTTCAAGATTAGAATAACAACTATAAAAGATTCAATAACTTAGGTAAAGGCTCTGATATTGATGTAGGTAACAATTAGTTTTTATAAATTATCAAATTCAGATGACTTAGTGATGTAGACACAGACGAAAACCTTGTAAATTTCGAGTATCGGAAATGGCAGCTACGGTTGGTCACACGGCTTCACTGATATGACGGTGAACGAGTTCTCTCTCGATTTTGAAGCACATAAAAAATTCTTCCGTGAAAAATAATTACACAGCTATAACAATCGGACTTTACTTTTAAATTTTTCCACATATAATAGATGTGTACCAAAATGTAAAATGGTTAAAATTGCTGTTAAACGTAACATACACTACATTGCTTAACAGTTCACAGGCAGGATTTCATTCAGTACTTATGAAGTTTTCACGATTAGAATCACAACTATGAAAGATTCAATAACTTAGGTAAAGGCTCTGATATTTATGTAGGCAGCAATTAGTTTTTATTGATTATCAAATTCAGATGACTTAGTGATGTAGACGCAGACGAAAAACATGTAAATTTAGAGTATGGGAAATAGCAGCTACGGTTGGTCACTCGGCCTCACTGATATGACGGTGAATGAGTTCTCTCTCGATTTTAAAGCACATAAAAAATTCTTCCGTGAAAAATAATTACACAGCTATAACAATCGGACTTTACTCTTAAATTTTTCCACATATAATAGATGTGTACCAAAAATGTAAGATGGTTAAAACTGCTGTTAAATGTAACATACACCACAGGTGCTCGACGCAAGCTTGATGTTAAGAAAAAAACCCACAATAATCTAAAGGAAAAAAAATCATACAGAGTGACAAAAATACCTTAGATTACCCCAATGACCCATTCTGACATAGGACCCTCTCTATCATAATATATAAGAGAGAAGGTACGGAACTTCCAAATACTTCGCTCCACCTATAACCCTCGATTTCCTTCTGCTATTTCCGTCTTTAAAGGCACACGATCATACTATATGGCTTGTTTTACTTCTGAGATATTTTTCTATCCATCGAGCCATCATTGACTTTTCTCCGTGCTCATCTGAAAACCGGTGACAAGAGCGATATAGACAATGTTTTCAACTCTATGGTGCATCCCTTCTTGAATTAGAGAACAGCGGTAGATGCAAAAGTAAGTTTTTTACTTACCATTAACTCGATTCAACTTTAGGAATCCTGTTCCATGCAAGAATTATACATTGTCTTCTTCACTGCACAACACATCGTATACATGCATCTCTATTTTCAAAATAGGCGGCACTAACATCAACGCCGAAATATGATTGGCTCAAAAGGTTATACTTATTATCATAGGAGCACGGAAGTGTCCACAATGATAAACTTAGCGAAAATCGCACATTTCGGAGCCCGTAACTTCAGTTTGGTACAACGCAGAAAAGTCAATGATGGCTTGATGGATAGAAAAATACCTCAGAAGTAAAACAAAGCCATATAGTATGGTCGTGTGCCTTTAAAGACGGAAAAAGCAGAAGGAAATCGAGGGTCATGGGTGGAGCAAAGTATTTGGAAGTTCCGTACCTTCTCTCTTATATTATATGATAGAGAGGGTCCTATGTCAGAACTGGTCATCAAGGTAGTCTAAGGTATTTTTGTCACTCTGTATGATTTTTTTCCTTTAGATGATTGTTGTATTTGTTTTTCTTAACATCAAGCTTGCGTCAAGCACCTGTGACATACACTACATTGCTTAACAGTTCACAGGCAGACCTATGCGTATGCTGTCAACTAGGTAACAGGTGTTCTATATATAGCTCGCTGCACTTTGTCACTATGCAGTATGAGGTAAAGGGTAGGTATGCAGCCCGAGTCCAGAAAGTGATTCAAATTTTAAGCCCCTCGCTTGCAGTCAGAAAGTTCATGGGAGGAAGTCAGTGGACCTGTTTGTTCCACTTTACTAAGCAAGGCAGTGTGAGTCTAACCCTCTCCGGCTGTGCACCTCTTTTCACGGGATTCTCGTTAGTGATCGGCTAGTCCTTTCTCAGAAGTTTAGTTGAGCATAGCGGAGGGCTTGTGGGTCGGCCTTCTCTATAGTACAGGAAGAATATCAGTACTAGTAACACTCCTCTCACAAGGACCTCGATTTCTTTCACCAGTCATATCTGGGTTAATTTAGGGGAAGAGTTATACACCGTTATGCAGAAGGGTGCTGTAGAGAGGGTGATAAACAATTAGTGTCCGGTCTTATACTCTCGGATTGTCGGGGTGTTAAAAGAAACTTAAAGTTTTGGATTATTGTTAATCACTCAGCTGAAAACATTTCTTCAAGAGAAACAATACAGTGGCTTCATAGAGTCCTTCCATCAAATTCTGCTCTACTTATTCTGATAGCGCATATGTGGCTCCATCAATTGTGGTTCAGTGATCTTCTCGACCTGTTGGTAGACCATAACTTGACAAACAGGGGGTCTCCTCTATACAGCATACTCGCAGATTCTCCACCTTCATGTCTGACTTATTTTAAGTGGAGCGATCAAACATAATCCATTTTTAAATTCGCTTTCCAATTGCATCATTCAGGTGAGGAGATTGTCCATGTCAAAAGTCTACATTGCAGAAAAGAGTATTTTTGCAATTGGTTCAGTAGGAACTGTGTTAATCGTAACGTTTTTGAATCTAAGTGCAGTGATAGACTTCTTTTCATCCTGTGTGACAAGAGAGGGGATTTACTTGTACAATTATGGCTGTTAGGCAGTTCTGTCCAACACATTTAGGTTCTCTAAGACCCAGTAATTGTTTGGATTCCATCATTTTGATCTTGTCAAAGTTTATTTAAACTGTAGACACCAGTGTCCTGTGACTACCTAGTGACTAGAATGAATCTCTCCAGGATGTTAAGGTCCTTGTCAAAATCCCGTTATGAATCGTTGGGTGAAACTTTTTTCAAAACCTTGCCCATAGGACTGTTTCCTGCATTCCTTGGCATCTATGAAAAGAAGGAGTAATCTTCAAGCCTCGTCTATAGAAAAAAGTTGTTGTGGTTCAGTGGTTGTCAGGAGTCTTTTTCCCTCCATTGTCAACCTGTGAGTTTTTTTTTTTTTTTTTTATAGCTGTTGTGAAAATACAGCTTCTTTCAATAGCTCCACTCCCTACAGTAAATCCTAGTCTCATTTGTATATGTGCTGATGAAAATTAGAATATGCTTCTTTGCACAGTGATGGTGTTACAATGCTATTTGGCTGCATCAAAAGGGAGAAGGTGAGGTAGCAAGCATCTCTTATGCCTGTAAAGGGCTCTGCTGATACCTTGGTGTTGACCATTTCCATGTGGATTGGCTGCACTATCAACAGGCCTTATCTGTCCCTTAATGAGATGGACCCTTTAACCAAATAAATCCCATGATGTCAAGGCTATTGTCACTTTGCAAGCCTATTTTAATCAAATTGTCTTTGGAGAATGTAAGAGAGTCGCATTTTGGTGTTTGCAACTACTTTCTGTCTTTTACTTTTGGTATTTGGCACACTAGAGCAAAGGCATACTCTCCTGAGCTACAAGTCTCTTTGTTGGCAGTTTATTTGATAACTTGATATTTTATATCTTGACTTTAATTGCTGTTCTTTACTGTTACCATTGGACATAGATGGAACGATATTTTTGTGGTATGTGGGTGGTATTTCACTGAACAAACCCTGCCATAATACACATGATTTTCAATTTTTGTTATGCCTGTCATAAGTAGCATATATATTATGTTAAGGCATTGTCCCTGACTTGTACATGTCAGTGTCTGTCTGTCTGTTTACATTTGCTTCCCATAACCATATTATTTGTAACTGTTGGAAAGATTTTCATGACCCTTTGGCCCAGTATATACATGTATCACAACTAGATGGTGTGTCACACACTGTTGCTGTGCCCCCCTGAGTCACACAGAAAGGGAAAATATAATTCCCTGAATTGCATCATTTCTAGGAGTCGCAGTATCGTAATGTACTGGATGCCCAAAAGGTGTGTGTCAGAATCTTACCCCTGAATCAGCCTAAGGCAGATACCATAGTGTGTACTTGGGCAAGGCCCTGTACTCTAGTTCACAGGTACTTGACACGAGCTTGATGTTGAGAAGAAAAAACAATAATCTAAAGGAAAAAAATCATACAGAGTGACAAAAATACCTTAGATTACCCCAATGATCTGTACTGACATATGACCTTCTCTATCATAATATATAAGAGAGAAGGTACGGAACTTCCAAATACATCGTTCCACCCATGACCCTCGATTTCCTTCTGCTATTTCCATTTTGTAAGGCACACGACCATACTATATGGCTTGTTTTACTCCTGAGATATTTTTCTATTCATCAAGCCATTATTGACTTTTCTGCGATGTACCAGACTGAAGTAATGGGCTCTGAAACGTGCGATTTTTAACTCTGAGACATTAGTCCGAGCTCATGTGATAATAGGTATGACCTTTTGAGCCAATCATATTTCAGTGTTGACGTGTGTGCCGCGTAGTTTACCTATTTTGAAAATAGACTTGCATGTGTACAATGTATGTGCAGTGAAGAAGACAGTGTATAATTATTGCATGGAACAGGATTCCTAAAGTTGAATCGAGTTAATGGTAAGTAAAAACTTACTTTTGCATCTACCACTGTTCTGTAATTCAAGAATGGATGCACCATAGAGTTGAAAACATGGTACATGTAGCTCTTTTCACCGGTTTTCACATGTGCACGCACTTGTCCAGAAAGAAAAAAAAATCATGAAAATTTCATGTTTCGGAGCCTGTAACTTCAGTTTGGTACAAAGCAGAAAAGTCAATAACGGCTTGATGAATAGAAAAATACCTCAGGAGTTATACAAGCCATATAGTATGGACATGTGCATTTAAAGATGGAAATGGCAGAAGGAAATTGAGGGTCATGGGTGGAATGCAGTATTTGGAAGTTACGTACCTTATCTCTTATATATTATGATACTAGAGAGGGTCCTATGTCAAAACAGGTCATGGGGGTAATCTAAGGTATTTTTCTCATTCTCTATGATTTTTTCATTTAGATTATTGCTTTTTTCTCAACATCAAGCTCGCGTCGAGCACCTGTGCTCTAGTTGCCTCACCACCAGTTAAACTACATGTAGTTAATGTGTTCTCGTACCATAAAAATATTAATACGAAAATCAGTCATTGAATCCTTGTATGAGGTATAATGTTTTAACTACTGAATTAAGATATTTTAATGACATTATAGCCATTTATAAAACATGAGAATCATGTGCTCCTTACCTAAACCATACCCCCTGCTGCAAGGTTAAGCTCTCATTAAGGGAAAATGTAACTCAAGCTTATAGCATTGTCAGGAGTTTGTTTTTGTTTTTGAATCACTAAAAACATTTAAATGAAACCACTCCCGACACAAGGTCAGGGTCACAGAAAAAAATAATATAATCAGTGACCTCTTTCTATGTACATATATAACTTTGTATTGGCTTTATGTCATTGGTACAGCAAGAGAAGTAGTTATTTCATGCTGATGTAGATGGAGTGAAGTGCCTTTCAAATAAACACGGTAGCTGACTGGGCTGATCAAATGGTAGGAATTGAACTGGCGCTGTTGTGGTTACTAGTATAACTCTAACCACTAACCCATAACTGTTCTGTTCTCCATTAGTCTTCTCTTATGGCATGCGAGAAGGCATGTTGAATTTATTTTATATTTCCAAACAGACATGGTCATATTTTTGAATCACTGAAGATGTTCTAACGGAATTTTAGAATTTTATGTCTTGACTTTGCCATGTCTTGTGTATCATATATACATGTACTCGCAATTATACCTGACAACAGACTATGGTCATAATAAGGTGTAGTGTAAGTCACCTGTATTTTCTTTAACCAGGCTATCACATATAAGCCCTGCAGATATCTGGATGAAATGCTTTCCAGGTCCATACCTTATAGTAGTCAAGTCGTTAGCTCAAAGGTCAAAGTTCATTAATATGGGAAATTCTGTGAAGGGGAGTATGGGAAATTCTGTGAAGGGGAGTATGGGAAATTCTATGAAGGGGATGTATCACTGGCTATTTGCAGCACTCTTTGTTTCGTTTTAGATCCTTGATCTTCATATACTGCTAGAGAGAGCATTTGTTCAGAAGATTGAGACAACAGAGCTACAGAAACTTTGTGATGCCACTTACAAACTTTGTTCTTTGAGGAATAGCAACGTCAGACATGCATACAAGTTTTATCTACTGTTTGACAGGATGGCAAAGCTAACACAGTTCATGGCGGCAGATGAGTTTCACCAGATAGCCCTTCTTATTTGCAGTACAAATCTGTACCAGACTGATATTCTTGATGCTTTGACTCTGTATTTTATCAGGCACTATGAAGCTGTGATGGAAACGTCTTTTGTATTTCTTGTTCAGGCAATTGCAAAGTCTGGATATGTACCTCAGGAGTACAGTGAGTTCACTAAACTTTGCATTGAAAAGACACTGAATCATTTTAACAAGATGGACATCCAGGAACAGATTTCCCTTGCATATTTTCTTTCTCTCTTACAGATATGTCCTCAGGAGATCTTGTGTCGAATTTTCTCTTTTGAGTATCTTGCACTCCTTGACAAGCACAAAGCACAACTTGGACGAGACATGAGCATAAAGATTATGTACTTGAACCGATGTGCTGTGTTGGAATATCCACAGTTAAATATCCCATGGTTCCATGAAAGTTTTGGAGCTCAATTCACCCTCTATTTTGATAAGATTGATCGTTGTTTTTGTTATCTACCAAATGCATTATCTCAGGTCCTTGGTGGTCCCAAATTCTTTCAGAAGAATGTTCTTACACCATACTTTCATCCACTTTCTGCAGAGCTTTTTCTTGATGAGAATAAAAGACCAGTTTACTACTTAAAGGCCAAGGAAGTTCAGGCAGGAAATGCTCCATATCAGCCAATAGCTATTCTTGCTTCTGCTAAACAACCTACACGATTAAATGAAGATGAAAAACTGACTTTCATAATGCAGGCAAATATTCGACAACTCGAAATCATGGGTTACAAAGTTGTGGTCATTCGCTCCACTGAATGGAACTCCATGGCAATGTTGGATGAAGATGAGAGAGTGAACTATCTTAAGGAAAAATTGTTCAGTGTATAAAAATGACCTGATTTGATTTAATGGCTGATTCTATGGTGCGTTTAGCTTTGTACTAGTCAGAAATTTATGACTTATGATACCATAATGGAACTAACCAGGATTGATTTGCGCTAATACATCTAAATCACCAGCCATTTGAGGCTGGGGTGGGGATCTGAGCTGGAAGTTCAAAACAAATTCTGACTTCTTTTTTCTGGGGGTGTACCCATGTGTTTTTTCCTGTGTCTTACCTGCAAGTGATTAACATCCAGAACTAAAAAACATTGTTTGCAAAAAATGAATGAAATATTTCAAGAAACAGCACATTTGATATAGTGAATGATTGTAGTTTAGCACAGTGCTTCTGTTCTGAAATAAAATTTAAGTCACTGTACTTAAAAAATCAAAATATTAGTGGGTACAATTGAATTATTTACAGAATACCCTCCATACTTTTGCTCATCTATCATTCTTCATGCCATATCAGGAACTAGCATGTGTAATTTATGGGTAGGCAGCAAATAATACTTTTCTTTTGATTGGTTAAAACTTTCACATACAAGGTTCATAAATAAAGTCACCACACATGCACTTTGCACAGCTGGAAGTGTTCATCCAAGCCTGAGATTTCATTGTGTAATTTTGAAGATCTCTCCCATTTTACAACCGTTTCTACAGCTACAGTTCATTTCTGTCTTCTATTAAGTATGTATTTATATTCAGACTGTTCAGTTTATAATGTAAATTTTGTTGGTTCATAATTAATTTGATATCTGTGATGCTGTTCATCAGATTGTTAATGAATTTTACCATAGTTTCCTTCTATGTTAATATAAGAAATCAGTCCTGTGTGATTTCAGGTATTTTTATAATTGTCAAAGATGTCTATATTTTCATGCATTCAATGAATTTGTATAATTGCCACATATATCAGCTTGTCCAGAGTTGCTGAATTGAATCATTATTATATGATTCTCAATGAATAGTCATTCAATATTAATCAAATTTGAATACATATTCCTTTTCTTGTTCGTAATTAAATTTTATTATTATATAATGCATGCCTAGCTGAAAACAGTTAATCCATTTCTGCTGAAAATGAGAAATAAAGTGAATGGTGTGGACCATCTGCCAGGGCATTGTACAATGGTAGGTCATGGTTTGTGTGGTTTACATTGTACAGTTGAAACTCTTGGACTGCATACTTTGCATTACACAGTTGTAGATCTTGGTCTGTGCTGTTTGCATTATACAGTGGTAGATCTTATTCTGTGTTTGCTTTGTACAGTGGTAGATCTTAGTCTGTATTTGCATTGTACAGTGGTAGATCTTAGTCTGGGTTTGCATGGTACAGTGATAGAGCTTAGTCTGGGTTTGCATTGTACAGTGGTACATCTTAGTCTGTATTTGCATTGTACAGTGGTAGATCTTAGTCTGTGTTTGCATTGTACATTGGTTGATCTTAGTCTGTGTTTGCATTGTACAGTGGTAGATCTTAGTCTGACTTTGCATTGTACAGTGGTAGATCTTAGTCTCTGTTTGCATTATACAGTGGTAGATCATAGTCTGTGTTTGCATTGTACATTGGTTGATCTTAGTCTGTGTTTGCATTGTACATTGGTTGATCTTAGTCTGTGTTTGCATTGTACAGCGGTAGATCTTAGTCTGACTTTGCATTGTACAGTGGTAGATCTTAGTCTGTGTTTGCATTATACAGTGGTAGATCATAGTCTGTGTTTGCATTGTACATTGGTTGATCTTAGTCTGTGTTTGCAAGGTACAGTGGTAGATCTTAGTCGGTGCTGATTGCATTGTATAGTGGTAGATCTTGGTATGTGTAATTTGCATTGTCCGTGGTAGATCTTAGTCTGTATTTGCATCGTACATTGGTTGATCAAAGTATGTTTGCATTGTACATTTGTAGATCTTTGTCTGTGTCTTTGCATTATACAGTGGTAGATCATAGTCTGTGTTTGCATTGTACATTGGTTGATCTTAGTCTGTGTTTGCAAGGTACAGTGGTAGATCTTAATCTTTGCTGTTTGCTTTGTATAGTGGTAGATCTTGGTATGTGTAATTTGCATTGTACATGGTAGATCTTGGTTTGTGTTGTTTGCATTATGCAGTGGTTGAGATTGGTCTTTATGGTTTGCATTGAACAGCAAAAGAGCTTGTTTGTTGTTGTTTAGATTGTACAGTGGTATATCTTTGTCTTTGTTGTTTGCATAGTGCAGTAGTAGATCTTGGTTTGTGTTATTTGCATTGTGCAGTGGTAGATTTTAGTCTGTAAAGTTTGCATTGTAGATTTGTAGATATTGGTCAGTGTTGTTTGCATAATATACAGTTGTAGCTTTCAGTTTGTGTTGTTTGTATTGTATAATTGTAGATCTTGGTCTGTACTGTTTACATTGTACAGTGGGAGATCTTGATGTGTCATTTGCATTTGCCAAGATTGTAGATCTTGATCAGTGTTTCTTTTGCATTGTACAGTTGTAGATTTTAGTATGTATAGGTTGCATTTTGTACAGTGGAACATATTATCAATGTAGATTGGATTGTACAATAGTAGATCTTGAACAGTGGTGTTTGCATTGTACAGTGGTAGATCTTGGTCCATTTAGTTTGCATTGTACAGTGGTAAATCGTGGCATGTGTAGTTTGCATTGTACTGTAGATCTTGGACAGCATAGTTTGCATTATACAGTGGTATAATGTTCTGTGTAGTTTGCATTGTACAGTTGTAGATCTTGCTCTGTGTAGTTTGCATTGTACTGTAGATCTTGGTGTGCATAGTTTGCATTGTACAGTGGTAGATCTTGGTCTGTGTAGCTTGTATTGTACAGCGGTAGATCTTGGTCTGTTTAGTTTGCATTGTACTGTAGATCTTGGACAGCATAGAGTGCATTATACAGTGGTATAACTTGGTCTGTGTAGTTTGCATTGTACATGGTAGATCTCGGTCTGTATAGTTTGCATTGTACAGTGGTATAACTGGGTCTGTGTATTTTACATTGTACATGGTAGATATTGGTCTTTATTGTTTACGTTGTACAGTTGCAGAACTTGGACTGTGTAGTTTGCATTGTTCAGTGGTAGATATTGTTCATTGTAGTTTGGGTTGTACAATGAAAGATTTTGGGGTGTAGTTTGTATTGTACAGTGTTAAATCTTGGTCTCTGTAGTTTGCATTGTACATGGTAGATATTGGTCTTTATTGTTTACATTGTGCAGTTGTAGAATTTGGACTGTGTAGTTTGCATTGTACAGTGGCAGATATTGTTCACTGTAGTTTGGGTTGTACAATGAAAGATTTTGGTTGGTGTAGTTTGTATTGTACAGTGATACATATGTGTGTAGTTTGCATTGTACAATGGCAGATCTCGGTCCATATAGTTTACATTGTCCTCTTAGGTCTTTGTCTGTGTTGTTTGCATTATATACATTGGTAGATCTTATTTTGTGTTGTTTGCATTTGGGTGTTCATGACACAAGTAGGCATTTCATTTTGTAATTATTTCTCACACGTACATATTGAATACAGCAGTCAATCCTAATGTTTAGAATGTGTTTCTATAAAAAAAAAAATGGACCTGAGAGAAAATATCTAAGTGTTTTCTAAGGTATCTTGGCGTGAATATTCTTAGGTGCAGTGAATCAGGGTATAGAAAATTCCAATGTACTTTTTATTATATTTAAATTATAGCTAAATATTAAGTAAAAAGTCTGAAAATGGAGTACTAAATTTGTTATATAGGTAAATACAAAAGTTCAGGTTTTGTTTTAAGTCAGAGAAAGAACCAGGTTGATATGGCATAGGAATGCATATCCATGTACTAAATTAAACTTGTTCTTTGTTTTGTCTGGTAACAAACAGATGGTATCGAAGCCTGTAGCAGTGTAGAAGTTCCATTATATACACAACAGTTAGCCTACAGACCAGAAGAATTATTGTGGTACAAGCATTAAAAAGTTCATGAGTCACCATTTGAGTTCTTTTATTTTTGTATGGACAAATTATGATATGTATTTAGAATACAGTATTGCATTATATACATGGTTTTAAACTGCATATACGTTTTTTTCTCTTGTATTTCTTGCTGAAAGTGAAATTCACACAGATTTCCATATATAGTGCCTTTCATAAATTTTAAGAGAAGCCCAAGCATGCAGTATTGATACAGATATGTGTTAATGTGCCGGGTAATTAGTTGAAATGTTGCTGAAAATGCTTGAAAGGACTAGTTATGTGCAGCTTTAAGCTAATTGAAACTTAATGAAGTATATAAAAAAATGAGAATGTGTTTATGCAAGGGATTTACTTTCAGCCAATCAGAAGTTATGTACATGTCCTGTGACATGTTAGTCGCATATTTGAAAGGATCAGATGTTTTGGTAATGAATAAACTTTTCAATTTGCATGTACATATGTGCTGTCATTTCATTAATTGTAAACATGTCATTTAAAAAAGTTCATGCTTGAGACATTCCATTAAAAAATGTCCTTTCTGGAGTCATTCCATTAAAAGTCCTTGCTAGAGTCATTGTTGAAGGCTATGTTATCTTTTCATCTGTGGCCGTCTGCAATAAAACTTTCTTGTTTTTGATGTACATGTTTATAAATAAACATGCTTAACCCTGTCACTATGAAACCAAGCAATATTTCTTGGAAGGTTGATCATGTATGATCTTTGATAAGGCTGAGCGAGGTAGCCAGATTTTATCATCCACACACTGTCAGTTATCAATCAATAAAAAGTCACTTCTGTTGATATAAAAAGCATCTTTCTTTTAACTCATTGATGACATATTTGGTTTTGCACGTTCATGAAAAATGAGGAAATCATATTGCAGGCAGCTGATGAGCAAGAGATTGTTCTTGTGTTCTTGTGGTAATATTAAGATTATCTTGTGTGATATTAGTACTGATTGAGATTTATCTATGTGCATTACAATTTTCACAATTTGATGTTCAGTCAGTGCCAGATTAAACCCCGTGGAGGTCCTTAGGCAGTCAAAATCTTGGGGGCCCCCCATCGCAAATTATCTCCTAATACATTTTATCAATATTATTTTGATCTGCTGTCGTGGGGCCCGTAGGCCAGTGCCTACTCTGCCTATTTGGTAATCCAGCACTGTGTTTAGTTTGAGAATTGAAAAGTATCTACAGATGTGGCACACTTTTCAAGTTGTGTTTATGTGCTGTCAACTTATTCATTTTAACCATTCCATTTAAAACAATCAGATTCAGTTAATATTGGATCTGTGGTTATTTTAGTAACCATCAGTGAATTGTCTTCTTTGTAAGCTTAATCACTCGACGAAGGATGTATGAAGAAGGACCACTAATGATAGCTTATTAGGACACGTGCAAATGCTTTATTTATTATATTATTTTAAGATTTTATTGCATGAAAATTGTGTAGCTTGGAGATGGATGTTGTGTTTGACAGCTATTTTCTGTACATATGTAAAATATGCATTTGGTCATTGTAATGAATACCTAATTTTTCAGTCACTTTAAGTATAATTGTATAAATGAACAGTGTTGGTTTTACTTTGAGCAAATTGTCTTCCTTCCAGGTACAGTGCTACATTGCTTCCCTTCTGGCATCATACATACTGACCATTTAATAGTTTGTTTGTGGGGGGGAGGATTGGGATTGGGATTTTCTACTGGATTAGGATATTTGGTCTCATTTACCAATTTTTTTTTCTCTAGCTAATATAAATGTTAGAAATTAGTTCATACTTTTGCTCACTTGTTGCGGACCTGAATGGATTTTCAGACCGTTTCCATAATTTTTAAATATATTTACACATTTGTAAATGTTTTGGGACGTTTGAGTTTTTGGACAAAAATCAGGCTTGCATGATTAAGTGAAACCCACTTATTTTAGACAAAGAAAATATAGGCTCTTTTGTTTTTGTATGTGAATGACCTTATCAGAATTTCAGGACATTTTCAGAAATTCTGTAACTTTTTCCACTGTTCCGAACCTTTTAATGATAAGCTTATTAGCATGAGTAAGCAAAGACTATATAAGGAGACAAATATAATTTGGTACACATGTTCGTATGCATATGTAGATATTCAGATTAATTTTGTAGCCATTATAGCAGTCTTTTAGTTTTCTATAATTTAAAAAAATATTTTATACTTAGCCATTTTGGTTGGCATTATTTCATTGGGGGTAAAAAAATTGTCAGCATGCATGTCTGCATTGGTCAGCACATCTGTGCTGTGTTGAGCACATATGTATTTTACAAACAATTGGTTTTTTTTATATACTTTTTTGCACATTTTAGATTCTACCTCCAAAGAATTGATATGATGATGTGTAGAAAGAACTTTTCACAAAAGTTTTAATGTCAGCAAGGTGGATGGATGGGTAACATTTTAATATCATAAAACAGTACCTGTATCATATACACTATACCATCTTCACCAGCTGACTATTTGTTGTATGTAAGATCTCTTATTTCCTACTCCATTGGTAATAATGATGCAGAATAGTAAGATCTCTTATTTCCTACTCCATTGGTAATAATGATGCAGCATAGTAAGATCTCTTATTTCATACTCCATTGGTAATAATGAGGCAGCATAGTAAGATCTCTTATTTCATACTGCATTGGTAATAATGATGCAGCATAGTAAGATCTCTTATTTCATACTCGTATGGTATTATGTTTCAGTATATATCATGATCTCTTATTTCATACTCATATGGTATTATACTGGAGTATAGCATGATCTCTTATTTCATTCTCATGTAGTATTGTTGCAGTATATCATGATTTCTTATTTCATGCTCCAGTAGTGATTCTTGCAGTATATCATGATCTCTTATTTCATACTCATATGGTATTAGACTGGAGTATAGCATGATCTCTTATTTCATTCTTATATAGTATTGCTGCAGTATAGCATGATCTCTTATTTCATACGCGAGCAGTTTTTGATGCAGTAATATTAGCAAGATCTTTTTCCAACGTTTAAATTTTTGCTTATGATGGATGGATTAATAAATAGATGAATGGAGTACAATAGTATACAAGATGTATTTTGATGTCATAGCAAATTCTTGTAATAATAACATGTACATTTTGTGCTGGCTTTTAGTGTGTCATTTGGTGTATGTTGCTGGTACTTTTTTTAATAATTGCTTTTTTATGATTTTAAATTCTTCTGAAAGGTTGATTGAATGCTATCAAAAAGAGTCTTTTACAACTGTTTCATGACAATGGATGTCAGATATATGGTCAAACTTGGCCCAGTGACCACCTGTGCATAGCAGTCAGTTTTTCATTGCTTGATTGCTTTGCTGATTTCATTTTGAGCGTATTTGTTTGGCTAGCCAATGGCATTGGATTCAAGTGCATTTCCCAAAGAAAAGGAGGCAAGCTGGCTCCAGATGGTCAGACTGTGTCTCGAACCTGCTACCATTGGACCGCAAATCTGACACTCTACCAACTCCAATACTGTGGCCCCATATAGATTTTGCCTGTATATAGTAACTACTAACCAAAAGTGACCAGCAACAAGTATATTTTGGTCACATGACTCCTCATGTGCTGCTTACAACAATACAGAGAAGTCAGATTTTTGTCTGATCTATCTGCTTAAAGACAAATCACTCTCACTCATCAACTTAACCAATCTACCTTTGTACCCATCTGTCTGATAGTTGTGTCTTTTTGCCCTTACAGTCTTTAAATACTTCATGTGGTCCTCTGGGTGGTCATAGTACACATATTTGCATGCAGTTTGATATGATCAGTGTATATAATGTAATATCTTATTGTTCCTGGCATCTAATTGGGCCACTGCATCATGATGTGGGAGCCCTATTATAATCACATTTTGTGTCCTTTCATCTGTCTTATAGACCTAAATGAAACTTTTTAAGGTTTGTCATGTCAATTCCATTTTATAAAGATTTTTTTTCTTTGATAATTAACTCAATATCTTCACTTGTCATATAGCATGTAACTAGCATAGCAGAAGAAAAGTTTGGCTTGTTATAATCTCATACACTTAAATGGTTGTAGTCTACTCTGTTTTGGGCAGAGTTAGTCCCCTTGTCAAGCAAATTCTTGTCTGCACACAAAGAAGCTTGGAATATTGCTTGCAGTCATCTTAGCTCAAGTACCATTCAGCATATTCCGATGGAATTATGGGCATTGTTCCTTAGATCTTGCTGTGCCTTTTATGGGTTTTGTTTTGTCTTTACAACTTTGGACAGAATTATGGTCCATGTGAATTAACGTCATATCTTCATATCTTTGTGTTTCATGTTGCTTTTAATTAGCATAGTTTAAAAGTGATTCAACACATTCCAATACAATTTTATGTGAATATTCTTTGCTATACCTGGCTGTATCGTTTATGGGCTTTGTCTTCTCTACCCCATTGTGGACAGAGTTATGGCCGTTGTTAATTAATGTTTTATCTCTACATGGTATGTGGCTTGCATCGATGATACATTAAAGGGATTGTATTTCAAGCATTTTGTGTAATTATGTTCAAAAGAATCATGACATCGGAATGCCCATCTTCTGATAGCCTTGTCACAAGTGATTATTGACAGTGGCGTTAAAGCAGTAGTGTTTTGCACAAATCTAGACTGAACAGTAACCAAACAGATGCCCTTTTATAGAAGAAAAATCATTTTGTTTCATGTCTGTTATGTACTGATTCTCAGGTGACAGCAAGATATTGGCCACTGGCAATGTACATGCCTTCCATACTCAAATGTGTCATTAACTTGATGTAAAAAAGATAACTGAAGAATATACTCTGGTTGCAAATTCTAGCTTGTTCCATTGTAAACAACATAATACATCCTATGTTACTGACAGTTACTTTCCTTTACATAGTTAGCAGTTTTGTAAACATTTACAACCCATTACATGATCTCTGCTGTTACGCATGTAAATGTTTCAGCCCTTCAGTAGATGGACTAGAAGGATAAATTTTGCAAACTATTTTGAGGTACCATATGTCCTCATAAGACAGAGCCAGCTGTACACTGCAGAGACAAGGATTGTATTATGTGCTGTTAGATAAGGATATATCCAGCTTGTTAGAAGTAATCAGTTAAACAAACTACATAGATCTTGATATGCTTGCTTATTATACAATGGTAGATCAGGGTCTATGTTTAATTGCAGTTGAACATGATTTCTAAGCAACTTCAGATAATACACACTTCATACTACCTACATGTAACATCAAAGGACAAGTTACACAGGTACAAAATATATATATATATATATATATATATATATATATATATATATATATATATATATATATATATATATATATATATATATATATATATATATCTTAATTAGCCTAATTTACTGTAAATATCTTATCTTGCTAAATTTTTGTGAGTGTCACTTTGCTCAGTGGCTGGTATCATGGAATTGTGACTGAAAGGGTACAGGTTTGAATTCTTCCACTGGACCAGCTTGGGTCATCTGCTGTGGTGTGTCCATGGGAAAGACACTTTACTCCAACTGAATTGGCTTGGCACTAAATAACCCATGTGTTGCTGAGCTGTAAAGTACCAAACCAAACCAGAACTTGTTGGCACAGTATCCCTCATTATACTATTGTCCATGGAAGTCAAAGAGTATTACTGTTTGATAATGAGAATGACTTAAAATGAAGTACATTATACAGTATCCATCATTATAATGTCCATCGGAATCAGAGTGCATTACTGTTTGATATCGAGTCTGTCTTAAATGAAGTACATTATACAGTATCACTCATTATAATATTGTCCATACGAGTCAGAGTATTACTGTTTGATAATGAGAATGACTTAAAATCAAGTACATTATACAGTATCACTCATTATAATGTTGTCCATGTGAGTCAGAGAGTATTACTGTTGATAATGAGAATGACTTAAAATGAAGTACATTATACGTCATTCCTCGTTATAAAGTTGTCCTTGTGAGTCAGAGAGATAAATGTTTAATAGTGAGTCTGACTTAAAATGAAGTTTACGATGCATATGACATTTCGTTGAATTAATAAAATGTGTCAATGACAATATTCACCATGTAACATGTATCGTGTTATAATGAAGCACCTTAGAGCAAGGGTGTCTTTATTTCCTATTTTAGCTTTTTTGTGCTGTAGATTTAAATTTAAAGTTTTTCTTGCAAAGAGTTGGTATTTCACTGTCAAAGCAAACACAGTATTTTTAAAATAGTGAATAAAAATTATACTGTTATCTTCATGTAAATCATATATATATATATATATATATATATATATATATATATATATATGTGTGTGTGTGTGTGTGTGTGTGTGTGTGTGTGTTACTTACTTACTTCAAATAATTATTTTAAATTTTTTTAATTTCCTTTAAGTCTTTCATTAATTATTTTATGTATTACAATGTTTAATTAATTTCATTAAAAAACATTTATTGTAAAAGTTGTCAGTCATCTCTGATACACGTTTTGATGCCTTTCCAACACAGGGTTGTGTCAAACAAATGCTTATATCTTGATGGGAATAAGTTATCAACCTATTTTTATTTTTGTCCTATTGAATCATTTAATGTCCTGTAAAAAATGTTATGTGTTTACACACTTTCAAATAAAGTTTGATTGTTGATTCTTCTGCCAGTCGCTATCCTGTTAGTCCATCTGTACAGTTTTAAAATACATCTAAATCATTCGTAATGACTTTTCTTGTTTACTGCAAAGTGATTTGGTTATGGGTAATTAATTGCTCACCTTGGCTGCCATCTTTATAATCAATTGTCTTTGGTGGTATTGCAATAAACTGGTTATGTTAATCGGAATATGGTCAATTTATCCGCTAGGGGCTCGTTTACAAATGAAAGAGTGTCAGTCATTGGATAGAGTACTGGAGGGGGAGTCCAAATGTATAACTAGAACATGAGTACATTCCACCGCACCCCCTACCACATGCGTGATTTATATGTCAACGTGAATGAGTGAACTTGCCCCACTCTTAAAACGAATATCGACAAATGCCGGTCTCCCAACTGACAGTAATGCAACTATATCAATCTTCCAAAACAAATTAATGGATTTTTCCGGTAACAAAACATTAAATCATGAACCACGTTATATACAGTAACAACTTTATAGTAAACTGTTTAGTAAATGTTCTGCGTCCATTAATCGTCACGTGATGTCAGTATTCAAAACCTAGAATGCTACTTTAGTACAATGAAAACGCTTTAGGTGGAAACTTTGTAAATAATTTTCTTCGAAATCCATTTGTATAGTGCGCCAACTGCTGAAAGTGAGCAAACTGGTTATCACATTGGAATTTCCATTGGAGATGCAGTGGCAAAGGTTCTTTTGTTTTGGGAGGACATTTTCTTTTTGAATTATAATTTGTAATAATAAAAAAACACAAGTAAAGTGCGTCTGAACGTTACTGGCTATCCAACTATGCAGTTTTGATTTTACTCGCGTTTGGGATTATTTTTCAAGCTCACGAACTGAAAGGTGCTGAGCAAGAATTAGCCAACAATCCAATAATCAACTAACCAGTCAATCTATCTGTCTATCTGTATATTTATTTAGCTGCTTACTTACTTACAAAACTAAATAACTAAAACAACCAAATATCTCAGTAGCAAAGAAACTAATTTTAAGAAACTGCGACTGATTGATTGACCACTAACAAACCATGTAATGACTTTTTGACAATTTGAAATACAAAATAATGAACTTTCTATTTAATCAATGATTGACTTACAGATTGAAAGGTCATTACATGTCCGACAGATTCGCTTCATTCTTAACCGGTAATCTAATTTTCTGCGATTTGGTTGCAACAGTCTATATATGTATATATTTTTGTTGAACAGATCCTAAAGCCGAACAACACTATTTAATTCGGTTTTGTTTGCAACTTACAAATCCGTCGTCCTTTCCAATTTTACTCAAGGTTTTTAAGCTGAATTTTGTTTTCTCACAAATTTGACGTTCGCATTTCTCTTCTTTTTATGTCAGTCTCAGCTTTCTTTTTTGATTTGAATCGGAAATTACAACCTAAGTTAACTTCCATATTGTGTTCTAAAATTTATTTTCATTCACTCTCTTAGTCCACTAACTTACTAGTGAAAGGGATGGTACAATATCAGACTAAGCCAGCTTAGATAGGGTTTTCTTCATTCTCATTCAGGTCATTCACCATTTATGAAACTTTAAACGAGGAGTGCTTCCGAAAATCAGAGAAAAAGAACGTCATCTCCATGATTTAATTCGATCTTAAAAATTAAAAATAGCAAAGCATTTTCTCTTCAGGCGGACTGGCAGACACTGAAAAGAAAACATTCTCTCAGACTAACAGACACTGACACAAAGACATTCTAACAAATGCACCTTCACTTCAAATACTAACATATACATTCGCAACCCCGCTCCCTCCCCGATCACCTCGCCAATTGGTGTTTCCGCATTTCTTTAGCAGCCATAGTTTGTGACTTATAAAGCGTTTCCTAAGAAACCAACCAGACAAGCAAGTGGAAGGAGATCGTCTACTAAAGCTGGTACATATGTTGTTGTTACCGTAACATTAAAGTATTCACAGCACTGACGCTTAGCACTTTTAACTTCCCAACAGCTGACAAATCCCACACAGATTGTCCACGTATCCAAGCAGCCGTTTCGACTAATGTGCGACCTTCCACTGGGCTTTATGCATGAAATAACACGACACTGAGGACAAACCATTCCTTCCCCTCGAAGAAATCAACCAGCCCCATATGTGGCATTAACCAGTCGTGCATGCCTGTATGGGCGAATACGACTCAACGTACAACGACCGACCGACCGACCAAGATAAAAGCATTTTGTGGTGCTAAAATGCAGACTGGATGCATTTGGCCAAGAAGTCTGAGCTTCATGCATACTTCTCAAAGGTAACTGTAGACGTCGGAAGTTACGATAGTCAAACTGTGGTATTCATGCAAAACTTGGAACTTATAGCTGCTTTGAAAGAAGAAGCGTTTTCCAAGGCAAAAGAGTTGTTATTAGTTGGCGAATATCACCCAGACTTTTCTTTTGACGAAGGCAAGAAAACGAGAATGATAAATTCTTTTTCATCACAAACGTCAATTTATTAACTCAACTAGAAGACTGCAAGTTCTGTTCTTCAATTGCCAACAAAACCTAGACGCAAGAGACTAATGATATTAGACTCAACAGTGATAACAATTTTTGGCGGTTAAAGTAGTAATCCAGAGTGGCTAAGCTAAAGGAGGGGGTTTACCAGTCGGATTCGGGATTTTAAAATAATCTCACTCGCTGTATTAGTTATTCCGAATTTTCAGCCGAGGTGGAAAGTGTTAAGGACTTTGAGGAAAATTAAAAAGTTATTCTCTCATTATCTAAATCGTCCAAGGGACAAGAGGGTTTGGAAATTTGTGACACCCGAAACATGAAAGAGACAGAGGGAATTCTCTGATCATAATCGAGTGGAAAGAGAGCGCAGTCTGCAGCCAAGCGGTTGACAATCCGAAAACGCTAAGGAGAGTGAGAAGGTAAGAAATAGGGAAATGCCGACCTATCACCAGCAATTATTTGGAAAGGACCGGAAGCACAATGTGATTATATGATACTTTCAATTGAAATGCGATCGATCAGTCACTCGATTACATGATGAAAGTTGTTCTTTCGGTATAACAGAATGGCTAATTGAATTTTGCATAATTGCGTAACACTTTCTGATAGAAACTGAATCATTCACATGTTAATGTTCGATTTCATCTTGCTTATGTAATTGATTAAATTGTTGTATTTGACATAACGGGTCTCGTGTTATTCAATTATATATCTCTGCTCTAATCTCTCTTATTCCATCCCTTAATTTCATATTTTATTTTATTGTTTACACAATCCGGGCTATAACACCGTGGTCAATCATCTAGATAACGACAGGCATACCTGGCAGAGTTTTCCCTGATAAATTTTTTCGTCTTGAAATGGTTTGGCTGGTTAGTTAGCTAGCTAGTTTTAGTTAATTCAGATAAAGAGTTGTCAGTTGCTCAATTAGCCAACCAGTCAGTAGGTTAGTTAGTCAGGTTAGGTCTTATTAGTTTGTTAGTCTTGAGTTAGTCAGATGGTCATTGGATTAGAAAAGATTCTCTGCTTAGTTTCTTCGTTGATATCTTTGTATGTTTGTAGCATGGACATGTTGGTTTATTTAGATTTTATTTCAATCATTGAGTTTATTTTCTCTTCTCTTTGTTTTTTGTCTGTTGTTTTGTTGTTTGTATTGTTTCTCAACTATTGAATATGTTATTTGACATATTGTTTGTTAATTCAGTTAATAAGATAGTTATGTAGTTAGCAGTTTCTTTGCTTAGTTGCTTAGATAAATGATTGAATGGATGGATTGTAGGAAATATTGTTGCAGTTTAAAGAAGTCATAGTTGGTGACGATTGCAAATATATATATATATAGAGAGAGAGAGAGAGACAGAGACAGACAGACAGAGACAGACAGACAGACAGAGATGGGTGGATGGATGATTGCTTGCTTGTTTAGTTTTTCATGGTACTTTCAACAATTTATTGGTTTTATCAAGGCAAGAAAATAGGTGCCTTTTCTAAATGCCAATTGAAGTCGCCCACGCGGAGTGGACAGATATTGATGGATGGATGGATATATATATATAGGTAAAAAGATAGATAAATAGATAGATAGACAAAATCCATTCAGTCTGTCTCAATCATACAAATCAAAGATTTGCTTTAAAAAACACATCCAAATGGTCTTTAAACCAAACAAAAGTCTGTATAGGACTAATATTAAGGTTACACTGTCAGGAATATTTAAGAATTTAGCGTAGCTCCTTAAAGGTTAGATTTCTCTCTTCTATCCGCTTTGACCAGCAGATGTTGTGTCCAGTGCCAGTTATATTCCAGTTATCCTTACTTTAATAACAAGGTTTCTTTTAATTTGTAATTCCAGCTTTGCGCTGAAATACAAGTAACCATCCATCCTGACAAATAAATTCCTTTCCGGTACCATACAATTTTCTGTATTACATGTAAAATGTTGTTTAATTTTCAAATTCTCCCTTTTTTTACCGACTTTTACTTTGTTGGAATCAATACGATCATAACACAGGTTACATCCATTTCTACGACTCATGGTCTTAAACTATGTAACAGAAAGAAGCTAAACCAAACAGTATTGTGGATGAAATCACAAATAATCCTAAATGTTTAATCACAAGTTTTAAAGTAAAGAACGTCCGATTGAATTCCAGTAGTCATGTATGTCCCGACTTACACAGTGATACAAAGCAGTGTCTTTTAAAAAGTTCTCAGTAAATAATTCTTCTCAAATTATATTTAACCACAAGTGTTAATAATTCCACATACGGATCATAAAACAGGAATGACTAATTGTTTACCAGGTCCCCTTTATATGTATCCCCATTTGACCTACGTTGCAGCAGATGTTTTGCAAAACTCGTCATTTCCATGGAAAATTCCACTAACCATTGAAATCTAATTCTAATAAAGAGCCTGTTTACTACCCAAAAATTTTTCTATAACAAAATTAAGGTAAGCAAACTTCCAATAACAACTCAAATTCACGATCATGACAAAAGTCAGGTATACAATTCTTTTATCTACAACCCTCAGTTAATAACAAATATGAAGCACACAATATCAATTAAATTGACATAAACTAGTAAGTTCATACTTGTAAGCAATAAATAAGCATCTTGAAAGTCTTCACCATTGTTGCAAATCCGGCCGAACTGTAGTATTTTGATTTAACAATGTTGTATAACGTAGACGAAGACCATATTGATAAAACAAAATATAAAAGTGTGATGACATTCTTCAGTGACATTAAACGAGGGCAGTTTTATGTCGGCGATGATGCTGATGCTGATTGTTATGTTGTTGTTGTTATTATTATTATTATTATTATTTAGGGTACAGTCAGTAAGAATTTTTCATCTGATTAGCGAGGATTTTTGTCCATTTTTTATGGTGGCACATCACATGCTGAGATATAAAAAATATACCTGTTTTCATTCTGTGAAAAACGTAAACAAAATCCTGCAAGTCAACAGGACCAGAAACGTGAAAATACTACTGATCTTGTCCATAACCAACAGAAAAACACAAAATAAAATATGTATATCACATATCACGTTTATTAAATGTTTATTAAATTCTGGATGACTTGGCCAGTATTTACTGAATAGGACAATGATACGCAATTTCCGGCTGATCCAGAGCCAAACATAATAATGTTGTTGAGGCTTGATATCATAATCAAACAGTTGATGACCAGTGCGATCCCCATCCACTGAGTTGTTGGCACTGACAATGACAGAACTAGACGTAGCCTCCAAGCCTATGGTATTCAACGTACACCTGCTTATGAAATTAAGTTGGTATCCAACGTAGAGATATTCATAAAATTAAGCCAACCAAAAGATGAGTTTCATCTTTGGATTGCTGGAACTGGAGTTGGATCACATGCATCGATATCAGCAGAATACAGCTTAACAATTGTAGTTTGTTCAGTTCATGTATGTTTGTCATAGACTTTGTCTAATGAGTATACCGTGTTTGTTTACATGTAGCAAGAGACGGCTGCCATAATTGATTCGACCCATATCAAACATGAACTCGTCCAAGTTGAGGATGGCTGATCACATGTACACAGTCCACTCCTGAAAATTAACCAACTTACAGTATAGGATACATTTCGCTATGCTGAGGTGAACGAACTAGAATAGCATTATCGGGGTCTTGATATTCATTCAATTTCCATATTCTATGCGAATTCTGTAACAGAACTGTTGTTTTCGATCGATAGTATCATATCCATTTTAAATAGTTTTCTTTTTTTTTTTTTTGCAGCGATTGATTTTTAGTCGCTGGTGGCGGCGAGGTATCAAAATACCTCAACATGGGAACATGAAGTAGCATGTGTCGTCAGACATCGCAAAAGCGTCTTTATTTTGTGTTACAAGCATACAGTGAACGCATATTAAAGGCGAGTTGTTTATATTCTCATATAACCCAGAATGGTAATCAGTGACTATGCACTGTTATTTATATTTCGCTTATTTTTAAAAAAAATATATATTTCTATTAATACCATAAAATAGATAAACCTTCATGATTAAATTTATTCGATATGCCTAAATTTTTACTGGCACTCGCCTTTCAAGATCAGGAATGTCATCTTACTCGTAGAGACCCAAACAGGAGCCTTGCGTCAAATAGGGTCGGACGATTATAAAACCAAACGGAAACAGTGTACGATGAGTTGACGACCTGCTCATGAATGGAAAGATGATACTGCATCATACGTTTCACACCAAGAGTTAGTCATATGGTTCTATTTAGGTAGGAACTCAATATTGCCTGAATGTGTCTGTTTGTAACATGTGTGTTCTATATAAGATGAAAATGCTAGTTTGTCAGCACTCTAAATTAAATGCCGGATTTCATTTTCTTTGACTTCATAGCAAAACCAGCTTCTTTATCTCCCGTACCACCCTGTGATACCTCTTTTGAAGTTAAAATCTCTAGACTATTCTACAATATCCCTATACCTCATTTTACAAATAAATCAACCATAATCATAATCCTTATGTATCAATGACCCGTTATATACATTCCACCACCTAGTTGTTTAATATCCAGTACACATCTACCACCAGCCAGTTATGTACTATGGAAGACCTAGTTATTTACTATCCATTGTCTAGATTGTAACAACAGCACCCAGTTATCTACTATCTAACACCCATTGATCTGTTACGACAACCCAAATAACTACTATCAACACCCATTTTTCAACTATTCCACTAATTATCTGCTATCAACACCCATATATATATATATATATATATATATATATATATATATATATATATATATATATATATATATATATATATATATATTCTCTACTAGTCAGTCAGCGGCTACCAAGTTATCTACTATTAACACTCAGTTATCTGCTATCCACGGTGCCTCAGAGCGTGATGGAGGAAATATCGCATTTTGTTTTGTGTGGCAACAAGACTAACTTCTTTATCTCTTCCCCGCCCTATGATCCCCTTATAAATTTAAAATCTCTATCACAGTTGATATCTCCATTCGTTCTGTTCTAGGAAAAACAAAACTAACATGGTCGCAACCTTAACATATCAGTATCCAGTTATCAATTGTCCACCGCTTAGTTGTCTAATATCCAGTACCCGACAATGTTGCTTGTTATTGTTTTAGGTGCAATACCATTTGTTTCAGCGCAATATCGGCTATTCATGGCAACTGATAGAACTGCCGGAGGAAGAACCCGGGAAGTTGCCGGTAAGAACCACCAACCCACGAGAAGCTACTGGCAAGCTTTCTCACGTATCCACAATGGCCTAGTCTGAAACTCGATCCCACGGTCAAAGAGGCCAGATGACAATGATGGTTAAAGGCGATTGTCTTAATCCTTTCGGCTACACGAGGCTCCAGATATACTATCCATACAATTATCTACTATCAACATCCAGTTGTCTACTATACCAATCAGATATTTGCTATAAATTCACAGTTTTCCAGATCCAAAATGTCTAATATCAACATCCAGTTATCTGCTATACAACACTCAGTTATCTACTATCGACACTCAATGACCTACTTTCAAGGTACACCAGTATCCTCCATATAAATAAAGTTAAAATCTCCACCCCTAAGTATAATATTAATCCCTTCCCCATCTCTCATAATTTAAATATAACTGCCAACCGATTCACACAAGGTAGGATTTTAAAAAGCTAGTATTTTTAAAATAGAATGTACAACCCTTGTCACTAAAAACATATTCTAAGTCCACTTAGGGTCCCTACATATTATGTTAAAATCTCTACTCTCTCCAAAATGTTCATACCAAACCCGACCTTCTTATTTTGAACAAAACTACAACCCATTTATAAAAGGTTCCCCCCTGCGGGTCCGGGGTTGTAGAATTGGCCCGACATACCTCGCTACGTGTCGTAAAAGGCGACTAAGTAGAGAGCAACCTGTTTGCCGTGGGTTGCGTCCTGTGTCGGGGGAGGAAAGGATCCTGGTAGTTGAGCAGAGGCTTTCCGATGCAATACACTACTTTGGCCTCTACTTCTCTTAGACGGGTGGTCGGGATGGGCCCGGTCCCGACAAATCGGCTGGTCACGCCAAGCCCTAGGAAGTCCTTATTTACTCTCTCCCCTTCTTTCTCTTTCTCTTTGGATCTCTCTTGATACCACCGTTGCCACTATTGTCTATTCCTTTATCTTACCCATTCCCAAGTTTTAGAAGACTTCCTAGAAGACGGTGGCTTAACGGGTCAATCGGGAGGTAATTTTACTGACCCTAGAACCTGGCGACTTCACGGGTCAATCAAAGGTAATTTTATCAACTGAGTATGGCATCTGTGTATCCCTGGCACTTCAAAAGTGTCCCCTTGTTAGGCCCCATGGTGGGAGGGGAGCACGGGTGCTGAATTTTAATCAAGCCATCATGGATAATTCCACAAAAAAACCCACAAACATACCAAAACTGGATCAGATACGAATGATGAACCATGTAGTGTGGAATCCTTTCCTCGCTTCATGGTCATCCAATCAAAGACGAATCGAAACCATTTGCTGCTCTATCGCCATTTATAGTCGAAATGACTATACTTGGATTAGTCGGCAAGCCAGAAAGTGTCAAAAAACTAAAATCAGGCGGCCTACTTGTAGAGTGTGAGCGCAAAGCCCATACTAAAAATATCCAAAAATATTAAAACCTTTCACGATATTCCAGTAACCTGTTTTGCCCACTCTACACTTAATACATCAAAAGGCGTAATTCGTTGCCATGACCTAGCTGGAGTCAGCGACAAAGAAGTCGTGGAGGGGATGAAAAATGAAGGTGTCACTGCAGTCCGCGGAATTCGGATCAAACGAAACAATCTGCAGGACACCAACACTATTATACTCACCTTCAACAAGCCAACAGTACCTAAAGTGGTCAAAGTTGGATTCCTACAAGTTAAGGTTGAAATATACATACCAAATCTCCTCCGATGCTACAAATGTCAAAAATACGATCAGCATGAAGACCGATGCTCTAGAAGCCAAATATGCGGCCGATGCGGCGACCCCTGTCATCAGGAATCCGAGTGCAAAGCCACTCCGCATTGCGTCAACTGCGGCAAGGAACACCATGCTAATTCAAAGGAATGCGACACATGGAAACAGGAGAAGGAAATCCAGAGGGTTAAATACACGTCCAACATCCCCTATCCAGAGGCCAGGAAGCTTGTACAAGCTAGAACATCACACCTCGGCCCATCCTTCTCAACTGTAGTGAAGAGCAACCAAAAAGCAACGAAAGATGCCCAAACCCAAACAAACCCACCTCACTCTCCTTCCGACTCGAACATTCCACATTACAAACCCCAGAAAAACAACATTCAACAATACTCCACCACCAAGATCACCAAACAGTGAAAAACAAGTCGCAAACAAATTGGAGACTTTGAGGACATGGATGCTGAAGAAACTGCTCCATGTCCTCAAGGTGGCTTCAGACCTAACAACAAAAAATACCCCCCTCCCCGTACTTCCTCCAGATAAATAACCAAACAGACTGCCTCCGCGAAAGGTCTAACCTAGCTCCAGAATCTTCAATATAAACTTGTAATGAAGAATACCATCATACAATGGAACTGTAGAGGACTTAAAGCCAACTACCATGATATTCTTCTGCTTTTAAACGAACATGATCCTGCACTACTATGTCTTCAGGAAACATTTTTGAAAGATACGGATAACATCACACTTTAAAACTACTCCCTGTTTAACAACTACTCTCAAAATGTTGACAGGGCCTCAGGATGAGCCTCTGTTATTGTGAACAACAGAGCCCCTCATAGCGTCATCCCTTTAAACACAAATTTACAAGCCATTGCCGTAAGCGTCACTCTACATCGAGTCATTACCTTTTGTTCTATTTACATACTACCAAACACCAACGTAGTACCAACCGATTTAGACAATCTTGTTCAACAACTCCCCGCACCCTTTGTTTTACTCGGGGATTTTAATGCCCATAACATTTTATGGGGATCAAATCACATAAGTGACAGAGGCCACAAAATAGAAGACTTCATTTCCAGACACGATTTGTGTCTATATAACACCAAATTACCGACATATTTACATCCAGGAACGGGTACGTACACATGTATCGATTTGACAATTTGTTCCCCATCGCTGCTTTTGGACTATGAATGGAAGGTCGCTGATGACCTTCACAGCAGTGATCACTTTCCAATCTCTCTTAACAACACCGACGTTACAATTGACGAAGCAATTCCACATTGGAATTTAAAGAAGGCCGACTGGGCCAAATTTGAAACACTTTGAAAAACTAGACTTAACAGGGATACTGTTTTAAACGACAATAACCCTTTTGAATATTTTACTTCTGTTTTAATCGACATTGCAGAAGAATCCATTCCCAAGTCCTCACCAAACAGTAAATGAACCTCAAAACCGTGGTTCACAAAAGAATGTAAAGAGGCAATTAGACAACGCCGAGAAGCACTGAAAAATTTTAATAATCGTCCAACGCCCGAAAATTTAACTAAGTACCGTACTATTCGGGCCAAAGTCCGCCACACGATTAAAGAAAGGAAAAGAGCATCATGGAAAAAATATATTTCAACTCTAAATTCTCGTTCCTCTATAAAGAAAGTTTGGGACACGATCCGCAAAATAAATGGAAAGGGAAAATACAATTCCTTTCGACATCTCAAACTAAACAACAAGAATATCAATTCCAAACATGACATAGTTAATATACTTGCTGATAGCTTCTCACAAAATTCCTCCTGCTTTAATTATTGAGAAGCCTTTAGAAGAGTAAAAACTCAAAGAAAAGACACGGTTGAAATTCACATCGAATAACTCTGAAAGTTATAATCAACCGTTTACACTGTTTCAGCTGATGGAATCTCTGAATAAGCCCCACGATACATCCACTGGGCCTGACGAAATACATTACCAGTTTTTGAAACACCACCTTCATTAACAACCCTTCTGGAAATTTTCATTGACTTTTGGATTACTGGTAATGTACCAAACATTTGGAAAGAGGCAACAGTAATACCAGTTCCCAAACCCGGTAAAGATATCGCAGATCCTAACAGCTATCGACCAATTGCACTCACAAGCTGTGTGTGCAAAACAATGGAACGAATGATCAATTCTCGGCTTGTCTGGTACTTGGAAACTAACAATTTAATATCTCCTTTCCAAAGTGGCTTTTGATATGGCCGGAGCACAAACGATCATCTGGTTAGACTAGAAACATTCATTCGCGATGCATGTATAAAAAAGAACACTTAGTAGCGGTTTTCTTTGATTTAGAAAAGGCCTATGACACGACATGGAAGTACGGGATACTAAATGACCTGCACGATCTAGGTCTAAAAGGCTGTCTGCCCTCTTTCATATCCAGCTTTCTCTCAGACAGAGAATTCAAGGTACGAGTGGGCTCCACTCTCTCAGATCTGCACGAGCAAGAGACGGGTATGCCCCAGGACAGTATTTTATCCGTGACACTTTTTGATATCAAAATTAATAGCATCACTAAGTGTTTGACTCCTGTGGATTGCTCGCTATATGTTGATGATTTTCTCATATGTTATCGATCAAAGCACATGCTTACAATTGAAAGACAGATACAGCAAAATATAAACAAGATACAAAATTGGGCAAGTACGAACGGCTTCAAATTCTCGAAATCAAAAACGGTATGCATGCATTTCTGTCAGTTACGACGACACCACGATGAACCTAAACTCACGCTGGACGGAACACCTATTCCAGTTGTTGAGTAAACAAAATTTTTAGGTATAATCTTTGACAGAAAGCTGACTTTTATTCCACACCTAAAGAACTTGAAAGCTAAATGCTTAAAAGCACTTAACCTAGACCTTGCTCTGCAGCATAAAGAAAACAAACGTATTTTAAACAGCAGCATCTTCTCCGACTCACTATCAGTACTTCAATCACTACACAATAGAAAACTGGAGAATCCATTATTGAAAAACATACTCGTCAAAAATACCGAGATGAGTGTCTCCCACAATATAATATACTGTTGGTTACCAAGCTATATTGGTATTAAAGGTAACGAAAAAGCGGATCGCGCTGCTAAAATGGCCCTTACTCAAGAACCATCTGATTTTAAAATACCATATACTGATTTTAAACCTAGTGTCAGAAAGTCCTTACGTCGGAGGTGGCAGGCATCATGGAATGATGCATTGAATAACAAACTTCATGCAATCAAGCCAGCTCTAGGAGAATGGACTCCTTCCTACAGAACCATGCGTAGGGAGGAGGTAGTCATTGCAAGAATCCGAATTGGTCATACTTATATCACCCACTCCCACATACTAAAAGGTGAATACCCACCAGAGTGCGTTTCTTGCAATGAACCATTCACTCTCAAACGCTTTATGATAGAGTGTTTTGACCTGCAACCTACGCGCGATCAGTATTACAATGTGCATGACATGAAGGAACTTTTTGATACTATAAACATGACTCGTATTATAGAGTTCCTGAAAGCAGTGAATATTTACTCTAAGCGCTAAGTTTTATGCTATCACCTTGTGCAGTTTTATGCAATATATATACCGCCCCCTTTTAATGCCTTTCATCATTTTTCATTAGCATACAACATTTACATCCCCCGTTGACCGGAAAGCTTTATCTGTTTTTTTTATGTCGCTGGTCGATATGAGACTTTTTATAATTTTTAAAAGATTATACATATAACATTTTGTATGGCGCTGAATAGCCTAAAACAGTGCTGATGCACCGTTAAGAATAAAATCAATGAATCAATCAATCATAAAAGGTAGGTTGTAAAGAAACCAGCATAAAAAGAAAAAGAAAATAAATTCTGTGTCAATGACATTGCATTATATATCTACCCTGATTTCCGTAGGACACTATAATAAAGTTAAAATATCTACCTCATTCTATAATATCCCACTCCCAGCCCATACCCTTCCTTTCTTCAAAACCAATCGATCGTCCTCATAATTATTGCATATCAGTAGCCACTCATCGAATGACCCACACCTTTAAATGTAAGACAAACGATATATAATTTGAATCCCTTATCAACAATAGCTACCTTTCTTACCTCCCTTACTACCCTATATTCTCTGTTATCCCTCATTGCAAAAATACAGATAGTAACTGAAGATCTCTCTTATCTCATCATTTTGCACCTTGAGTGGCTGACGACCCGCGACCTCAACTCAGTCAACGATGCAAACTGCGACTCATTTCAGTCGGCGACACAGAAGAACGAACCAGTCGGCGACCCCTTCGACGACATAGTCGTTGACCCAGTGCGCCACCAGTCGACGACTCTGCGGCGTAGAGTAGAAGACCCAGTTAACCACTAGCAACCCAGTCTGCACCCCAGAGGACGACTCAGTCGATGACCAAGACGACGACCCAGAAAAAAAGACTTCGTATACGATCCAGAAGGCAGTCTAGTTGACGATCACGTGGGTGACCAGGATGGTGACAAAAAGCCGGAATTAACAAGATATCGATTGGGGGTAGAAATCTATCACACTCTGGAGCTCCGGTCCTCAGACAAATACAGCTGGGTATCACTATCATCAAGAACCCTGACAAAGCGAAACGCTTTAGCGTAGTCGAGTGAATTCCGCTACAGTATAATCGTATGGTCGAATGCGTATATCTTTGCTTGCTAAAATGTATGTGTGAGTGCGAGATAAAAAGCTGCACGAGTGCTTGATTATGAATCTATTCTTAGGATAGAATTGGACAGAATGCCATTTGCTTGCAAATATTTTAAGCTGTTCTATGTTCTCTTTTGTGCTTATATTTGTGAGAATGCATAAAACGTTCAATACTGACTGAGAATCGCCTGATTTTTATATTGATGTGCGTAGGCGTTTTTGTACGGGTAAAGTACTTTGTTTAAAGAAAATCGAGTTTGCTAAATTTGCACATACATTTGATGTGTGTGTGTGCGTGTGTGTGTGTGTGTGCGCGCGCGCGCGCGCGCGTGTGTGTGTGTGTGTGTGTAGCGTTACTATAGTACTATGCAACGTAATCTGGCTTGTATTGATACACTAGTATTTGATGCAACGATGTGTATGAAGTTTAAGAATATGGATGAGAAGGATGTTGGTTTCTTTAAGATGTTTAGCAACAGATGGACAGACAATCATGTTTAATCCCCGTGTGTGAGGAACACATTTGTGTATTCATTGAGGTTGTACTTAAAAATTATGTATCGATGTGAAAGCCGATGAAATGTGGATGTCATTCCTTAGAAAGGATGAAAACTGTTAGGAGAGTAATACGAGCAAATTATCAACTGAAAAAAATCAAACATTTTCATGATTTTTTATTCTTAGTTTTAGTCGACGTCTTATAAAAGAAAATACTCCATGAAAATAAAGTATGTATGAATACAGAATTAATACATTATTTCAAAATATAATACTAACTGATGCTAATTTTTCTAAAATGGGAATTCAGTATGATACATTATTGCACCTTTATATTTATTAAAGAGCTTTTCCCTAAATCTGTTTTTCTTTCTTTGAAAATAGGAGAAAGATAACCAGTTTTACATGTGTACTTAAATTATTAGGAGTTTAAATAATTCGGTGAGGGAGTCCGACTTGGCTGGTTTTAATTCAGTTACAACGGTATAAAGCGTTCGAGTATTCCTATTACTCTTTAAGTTTCGAACCCGTTCGGTACCACTCACTTTCTTCTACGTCCATCTCAATGTAATGGCGCTGATATCTGCATTGTTGACACTAATGTATAGTGGGGAAGAAAAAAAACTAATGTAATAAGTCTTCAGTTACACATATACCAAGATAAAGTCATTGTTACCGAGAAGCAAATTTCAAGACACTGGAACTTGTTCAAGTTTCTTTTATTATTGGGACCAATTTTAGGCTTTAAAGAAACATTGGAAAACAATCCTTGTAGGAAAGAAATATGTAGCAAGTGCACTGAAGGTACAGCTTTTGTAGCAAATGTGACGTGCGTTTAACATAAACGAAATCGTATCAACGTCTTTTCTTGGATGTTTATAAAACTTTGACAATGTAAGCTTCATAAAAGTTACACAAAGTGTCAGAGTGATGGTGAACAAATCTCGTGAAATAGGCAGAAACAATACAGTAGCTGACTGAATGGTTGTTAAACATTTGCTTTTTCAAGCGATGCATACTCAGTTATTCGCGTTAAAATGTTTGGTAGGTAGTCATTACAAGGAAAGGAAGTAAACCATTCACACAAACTGTACATCTTACAATTTTTTTTATCACAATAATTAAATGTTCCATCCTGACATTACTGTCCCTGCCAGCAAAAATATAAATCCATTTCCTCAAGAGCAAATACTTAATTTGTTCAGAAACGTTACTTTATAGATCCTTAAACAACAGAGAGAAAAAAATAGTCCCCAAAACTTTCATTTTTTATTCCAATATCGCAATTTGTTTTACTTTAAACTAATTAAATTTTTTTACAAACATTTTCTACTTGTTCAGAAACGAATTCATCATACAAAAAAAACTTAATTATAATATGACTGTTTACCAAAACACTGCAGATTTTAACGTCGATCAATCGGCAAAAAAAAAATAATTCAAAGTTGGACTCGTGCCTGCAACAAAGTTCCAAAGTTGTTAGCAGATCCCTGTCTTGTCGAGGAAGGTCACTCGGGTTCTTGACGGATGACAATGGGTTGAGATATTCCTTGTCCTCCTCCTCGTCATTGGTATCTCTTTCTTCATGTTCTGGAATAAAGTCTTGCAATACGAGCTTTCTTGTCTTATCATCAGATTTAATTTCCTTGTTACCGTTGACATTGATGTCATTTTCTTCAGATAGGAATGATCTATTGCTAGTCTCCTGTTCAGAGATCTCTCTCTCAAGTTCATGGCTGAAACACGATGACTTAAGAACATCATCCCCATCTACCTCTTTCCTTTTTCTCTTTTTTGGAGATTCTAAATCGTCCTCTTTGGGAGAGGCTGGTCCTTCATGCTCTTGGTCGGAGTATGATGGCTTAATCACAGTCTCATGAACCTTTCGTTTCTTGCTTTTTTCCTCAGGTTCTATATTTTTTCTTCTTGAATCAATGCAGACCTTATCGTGTCTCCTTCAAACTTACCTCTTTTGGCTTCTCTGTCTTTCTCCTCGCCATCATCTTCGGTCTTTCTTTATTCATGTTCTAGAATAGTGTCTTTCGATGCTAGCTTTCTTGTCTCATTATCGGATTCAATTATCTTAGTGCCGTTGACAATTCTGTCGTGACCTTCAGATATGAATAATTTATTGCTAGATTCCTGTTTAGAGATAGAAGATCTCACAGGTTCCTGACTGAAACATGTTGACTTAGGAACATCATCTTCAGCTACCTCTTTCTTCTTTCTCTATTTCCGAGATTCTAAAACCTCCTCGGAAGAAACTAGTCATTCGTGTTCCTGGCCAGACTATGATATCTTAATGTCATTCTCTTTCTCATCAACGTTTCGTTTTTTGCTTTCTTCTTCAGGTTTTATTATCTTCTCATTTTGTATCAATGCAGACTTTGTAACGACTCCTTCAAGCTCGCTTCTTTTGACGTTGTTGTCGTTGTCCTCACTATTATCATTGGTCTTTCTTTCTTTATATTCTGGAAAAATGTCTTTCGATGCTAGTTTTGTCACATTATCAGATTCAATTATCTGTCGCGATATTCAGACATGAATGATTTACTGCTAGATTCCTCTTTAGAGAGAGATCATCTCATAGGTTCCTGACTGAAGCATGATGACTTAGGAATATCATCGTCATCTAAAATCTCATCGGAAGAAACTGGTCCTTCGTGTTCCCTGCCAGTGTGATGGCTTAATGTTATTCTCACTCTCCATATTTTTTCTTGCTCTTTTCCTCTGGTTCTATAGGGGGTTTCACGGTTAGTATCTCCCTTTGAAAACACCAGAGGGTATATCGGTGCAACTCACTTCCGAATAGTTCAACCAATTAAGATAGCAGATGTAGATCAAGAAAATGTGACAGACCGCTCACATTATGCAAGCAGGATCGACATCTCACTATCTTAAAAAGAAATTCTATCAATATTTGATCAATTATTTTTTACATCTTTTATTTATATTTTCTTTCACTAGCTTGTGCTGCTCCCAGCTTTCAAATAAATATTATCTGCCCATTTCAGAACCTCATTATCCTTCCATTACTACCTTATGCTCTAGTTTGTATTATTTGATTGTGCGAAAGTGTATGGCTGCGTAAAAAGTTCTTGCAGTTTATCTCGCTTGAAGAACAATGAAAATATGTTTATTTTGTACAGCTTCAATCATAGCAGTTAATGGAGGTTGAACGACAACGAGAAAAAAAAATTATAGCTTCTTAAGGTTCTTTTATTTTTTATTTAGACTGTTGCTTTTCTATTACTGTTTATTATATTTTTCATGAAATAACTTGAGTTTTTTCAAAATGCACAAATGTTAACCACGCTTGAACAGACAGGCGCACGTAGGAGTCTCTTTGATGGTTATTTTAATTTTATTTCCTTGAACGGTTGGAAATGTAAGAGTATACAGTTTGGATAAATATCGATGTTAGACACACTATGCATGTATAGGACATTTGTGGCTCTCACCTATCTGCTTGGCTGTATGTATGTATGCCTGTCTCCTTTTATCTGGTGCATGGGTATGTATATCCTGGAATGAATGTTTGTTCGCATACGTATATTACATAAACATACTTCTGGTTAAAAAAGAGTATAAAATGATGCTAAGTTAGAAAGAGTGACTGTTAGAGAAAGACAACAAATATATTTGCGAGTATCCATTTATTTTTTTAAATCCTACTGTTTGCAATTTTACATCCGGTCACATGGATCAATATTGATTTGCAAGGCGAACCAAAGTAATATGATGGAATCTGTGAAATGGTGGCAATAAGAAATGTTGTCTAAAGACCTCAGAAAATTTGAGAGTTATTACGTGTCAGCATAAGCAAAGAAACATCATGCTGAAAGTTATTGCATATACCGTCCGATACTTGATGTTTCAAAAGTCAAAAAGAAAATGAAACAAAAAAAAAAAAACGTCATTGGTTATGTTATATTAAATCTGAATATTGTACGATATTTACACCCAAATATGAATAAATATTCCTTCTGCATTAATTACATCCATTTATCGTTATGATAGCTAATGTAATTATTGCATTGTTAAGTTCCTCTGAATACATTAAAATACTGTGTTCCATTTAATAAAAAAAATCTGGTTTAAAATATTCAGCATTACAAATCAGCTGACGTATCGAATTCGTGTTATAATTTTCTTATCGAACTTGTGTTATAACTTTCTTAACTCGTGTCATAAACGAACTATTAGCCTTGCGAAAGTAACTAAGAAAGAAGGATATATCAACATGTGAAAAATGCAAATGGTTGAGAGTGTTTTTGTTAAAGTTATATAACCAAAAATGTGCAATAAATGTTTAAAATCGGAAAGCAGAATGAAATGTTCCTAAAAATGCATCTGAAATTATGGATAGTGAATCTATATTATCAGGTATGGACAGTATATTTAATTTAATTATTTGATATCATTTAAGTACAGAAAGTCAATATTATTTAATTATCTGATATAATGTAACTATGGACTATGAATCGAATTATCTGATTAATGTCTATAATTATTTTCCTAGTATGAACAATATATGTTTGACATATATAATTGATTCATAATGATCTGTAGTACAGCTAAGATACCTTACTTTGTTGACTTTATGTTTCGCTAACCAAGTGTAGAACGGTAAACTATCCGGAACTGGAAACTTTTTGTGGGCATGCGCATTGGAGCTAAGGGAGGTAATTTTAGGCGCTACGATCAGTAACTCCGTTGCAACTGTGAAACCCCCTTTTCTCTCTTTGGATCAATGCAACCCTTGTAACGTTTCTTTCAGGCTTGCTTCTTTTGGCTCTGGTGATGTTTTCCTCGGACAAGGAAGAGCATGCGCTCTTTGTATTTTCAGAAAGTTCAGAAAAAGATGTGTGAATTCTTTGCATCATTAACAAGACTCTATTATTTTGCCTAGTTTTCTTCTTGTTCTTGTGTCTTTACTCTTTCCCCATTGTTCATGGACCCCTTAGACTCGCTTAGGGTGGACAGTAAACCTTCTGACGAAACAATTCGGTTGATCCTGTCGACACACACACAGTTGATTTATTCATGGTGAGTGAGAACGAGTTTGGTGATAACCGTAGCTAGCTTTTCTTCACACACCTTTCGGTCTCTTCCTTGAACATGACTTGGTGTTTGATTTTTCTTCTTCTATTTTGAAATCCAAATCATTTGTAACCAGTGGCCAAGTGCCATAGGAGGCCAGCTCTATTGCTGGAGCCACTATATCTCCGCCTATCATGAGGTCCGACATGAGGAGGCGGTTCTCTTTCGTAACCTGGATTTCCTTTTGATCTTTTACAAGCATTGAGTGGAGTTTCGTGCTGGCTCTGGAAAATGGTGTTCTATTATCCTTTCTGTCAAAAGTATTGTCGCAAAGACCTGGAGTGTTAGGTCTTCCACCTTTTGATTTCTCTATGCGAATCCTTCCTGTGGTATTTCTTTGTTGCCATTGGCCCTGTTGCTGAAGGAGGTCACGTGCTGTCCTTGCTTCCCTAAATATTATGAAGGAAAAAATGATCAGTAAATTCCGGATCCGTTTTCTCTCCCTATCTCTTTCACTCGTTCGTGCTATTATAGCATTTGTAGAACAACAATTCTTTCTATGTAAGATAGACTAGACTAACCCGTCATTTTTAGGAAAGTTCTTTTTTCTTTCTCTCAAGAATCTTCTATTCCCAGAGCATTACACAGCTTATTATTCAATAAGGTCTATTTTGCTATAAAGAAGAAATGAATGTATACTTGAATCTATATCTTATAAGTCATTTAAGTTGCATTGGAAACCTCGAATTTCTCATCACTCGCATCTTTAAAAACTTTGATTGATATCCGCTGAAAAGGATTTGCATATTGTTGGGAAGTTATCAGATAAAATCAAATAGACATCACTTTTTGCATAAAAAAATCAATAAGGTAAAACACTTACTTTAATAGGCGATCAATCATTGCTGTGATGCTTGAATTCTTCTGCGGTCCAACTTTGGATGCAGCTGCTTTGGGCGAGTTCGTAAGGCCTGTTGTATTATTATTTCATTCCCCTATGCAGCCGTGCCTTTCAAAAGGTGTAGTGATTCGTCTGTTTGCAAACCTTTTTGTTTCCACTCTTTTGCTTTGGTATATGCAGGATCGGATTGTTCGGATGGTGATGCGATTTCAGTAGGAATCTCATCCGTGACTTGTTTTACAGATCTCATTTTCATAATAGTCATATTCTGTGACGTTAGACGCGAATGTCTCTGTGGCAGCATTCGCAGTCGTAAAATTTTGATCCCCTGTAAATGATGGATGCCGACAGGTAGATTTTTGTTTGGCTCTTGGCAACTATAAAGCATATCATTACTTAAATCGCTATGTTTTCGCCAACTGGTAGTGTGGGTTCTGTCCGCTATATGGCCGCTTTGTTTTACAGGTCTGGTCCATTGTTGTGGGATTTGATATCCAAGTAAAACACGATCATATTTTAGCCTCATATCCGCTCCAGTTGTTCCTCCCGGCGTGGAACATGGCATCACCACCCTACGATCAGAATCTGGGAGAAGTGGAACAATTCCAGATTTTGAGATACTCATGTTGCCTCTCCTCTCAAGGCTCTGCTCCTGTGATCTGTGTCCACTGCTTAGATTTGTAGCTACAGTTGTGTCAGTTTTTTTACCATAGGAACATTACCTGAAATTGGTGCAGCAAACCCATATAATATTTATTATATATGTGTTGCTTTCTTTTTCTGGGGTTGGTGCTGTTGACATTTTTCCAGTGGTTGTAGATGTAGCTGTACTTGTTGCGTATGGTGCCTTGCGATACTGCCCTGGTCTAAATACGCGTCTACGTTTTGACTGGCCCTGCCAAGACTCATTGCTCAACGTTATACTTAATATGTTTTTGTTGTTGTTTTTTTGTATTTTGTCTGACTGATATCTTTGATTAGAGGAAATGTTAATTGTGCTGAAGGTTCTTTGTTGTTTCTCCATCTTGTTAAAAATATTGGATAGTTGTTGTTGCTGTTGTTATAGGGTTTACCGCCATTTTTCAGCACAAGATAGGCTATACATGGCGGCCAGTATTAATGGTGGAGGAAGAACCTGGGAAAACCCCACCTACCCACGAGAAGCTACCCATAAGCTTTCTCACATATCTACATTGGCCGAGGCTGAGACTCGAACCCACGCAGACAGAGGTGAGATGGCAGTGATCGGAGAGCGCTTTAAACCACTCGGCCACTCAGGCCCCCGAAATATTGGATAGAGTTTTGAAACTGATCCTCAATCGGAGGATATGTTAATGTTGAGACTTGCCTTCTCTCATTTATTTGAGCATGTATAGGGTATTCAGGTGACATCTGTTTTGTTCCATTTAGGAGCGTTTGTCTTGGGAAATGGCCGGTATAGAATACTTTATTTCTTTCTTCTTCGATTAATGGCTGTAGTCCTGATGTACGACTTGGTGGAAGTTGGTAGGAGTGTCTGTTGCAAATTTCTGGATGATTTCAGTATCCACCCTCTGGGTAGCAGAACTGTTGACATGGTTAAATATGAGTTTCCATTTGGTTTCCATATTACGTTTGGAACTGATGATAGGTAACCACTGATGGATCGGGTATTGTTGGTGCTGTTGTGATGGTGGTTGACATCTCAATGACGGTTGTCGAGAGGTTGGTAGTAACGATAGAGATCTTGGCGACGGCCGCGGTCATGTTGCTGACGGCGGTCTAGATATCGCTGATGACGGTTGAGATCTTGTTGAAGTCAGTTGAAATCTTGTTGCTGACAATGGAGACCTTGTTGATGTTGGTCTTGATACTGATGGTGGTTGAGCCTGTCGTGGTCTTGGCACACATAAATTTCCACAATTTGCAATGGACTCGTTCTTTCCATTATAACTGTGGCTGAGGTAATTGCGACCTTTATTGTCCCTTTGTGTCAGGGAACTTTCTCTTATTATTATTATTATTATTATTATTATTATTATTATTATTCGTATAAAGAGAACGGCCCAAAGGCAGTGTCCAATTTAACATCAGTAATGGACTTTTTACATCAATAAGGCTAAGCAGCAGAGAGGGTGAACAGACCTTTTGGTCAAACGTCAATTTTGAAAGCTATGACCTCATGCGAAAACAAATATAACAAAATAAGGTCACGAATGCTAAACTGAAGCCTCTAACTAAAACCGAGAGTTTTTCTAATTGGGTTAATTTCCTTGTTACTTTATTTTTATCGTTAGAGTTTTTCTAAATTTGTACGTGCGTTTTCTTTTACCCACCGGACCTTTCATTCAGGTCTCACCCTCTCTCTGCTGCTATAATTAAATCATTATTATATCAACCAAATATCTTATCAAGACCTACATGATATCTTGTTCCGTGTTCGTGTATATTTATTGTTATAAATCCGTGTGGAGCAGATTGTGCTTTTGAAAAGAATTTTTAAACTTAATCATATCATTGTCTCCACTACACCAAGTCTGATGAATATTTCGCAGAGTATTTGTATCAACGCCATTAAACACAACTAAAATATTACAGTTATCTCTGATCCCTTTAGGTATTTGTGTATGTCGTTGAGTAACATAAATCACATCAGTATTTTTATGCCTACCTTGGAAAATATCCGAGCTGGATTTAATTGTTTGTCCAGCATTACGTCTTCGTATACTACGAGATTATTAATGTTACGTATATATGATTATGATTATATATATATATATATATATATATATATATATATATATATATATATATATATATATATATATATATATATATATATATATATATATATTATATATATATATAAATTTAATTGTTTGTTTTCCAGTTTTCAATTTTTTATTTCTTACATGCTGTTGTAATGTAAATTTATTCACTAGAGATGATACTTTTTTTCAGAAAATTGTTTGACCTTGACTGTTAGTTATAAACAACAGGTGATGATCTAAATTCTGACCTAGATTCAGAATTAGTAAACAGAGTTCTATTTTAATTTAAAATGATTGATTGTTGTCAAGGTCATGATGGGACTACGTGGGTTAAAAAGTAAACACTTTTTTAAAATTTGTATTCTGGGAATAAAATCATTGGTCCAATCAAGGCCATATTCTGTGTATGTGATATAAACCTGATCATGTGACCCCCCCCCCATTTCGCAACTTGGGGGAATTTCGAATTTTGTTTTGAGAGAGATTTCTCCGTTTTTGGGCATTTACACTTGGCATCAAGTTGTTTTCTCTGTTGTTGCCAGATTTGTGAGTTAATTATCTTCAGATCATTTGGATTTCAAAAGGATTAATTCTTTATTCTCTGGAAATATTTGAAGAGTGGTTACACAGATCTTGCAAAGACAATGTTTACAAGTTTAATTTGGATTTCCAACACCGGAGTGCCATTATTTGTATTTCTACAAGGAACTGTAGATAAACACAGTACTGACTACAGCATACGTCATCGTCATCCATCTTGGATTTTACATCAGGATTCGAATTTGAAATTATTAGAACATTTATTACAAGGCCTTTTGTAATTTAATTCGTGGATTATTCTTAGATTATTTTTGGATTTGATTCTTGAAACCGTAAGTTCTTCTCCTTTTTCATTTTCACAGATTTTTCCAGGAAAATATATTATTTGTTAATTTTTTTTAATAAAAAAAAAAAACTTGTTTTCACTTTTTTTATGTTACTGCTTATTCGAGCCTAAACACGTAACAATTAATAAATCCGTCTAATTCATCTACGGACGGTGATTCGTTAATATCAGTTATAAAATTAATAGTGTCATCGCCATCTTCATTTAACAATTCTGCATTTTCATTAAAATCTTTTAAGTACATCATAACAGAACTTATCATCAACTGACTGTGCTACTAAATATAGTTTATCCCATTTCAGCCATCTCATTATCAAATTAATAATTGCGTTTTACCGGACCCAGATGGACCTATTATTATCATTCTGATGGAATTCGGTAATGCTGAACGATGTTTCACTGGCTCTTGTTTTCGTGTCACTTAGAAATTAATGACATCCTTGTTATAGAAATATAATAAATAATATGGATCTATATTGTGTTCGATATACATAATAATAACAAAAACTAAAAAGCATGCACTTACAGGTAAATGTGTAAAATGTGGTACAGATAAATATAAATTTATTTCTAATAATACCATTGGTGGTGACATCGCCACTTCATTAGAAAAATTACTAGGAACTCCATGGGTTAAATACCCAGGAAAAAACCATCTTCCAGGATATAATTATTGTGGTCCTGAAACCAGACTTGATATCCGAATTGACGAGTGAGATCAAATTTCTTTCTGCGGAGGATATGACATAATTGCTTCACATACTGTTAACAATATTAGTATTTATGCATCAAGCATATACTGTAATAAAATTGACATAACAATTCGGATGAAGATTTTCGGCAAACTTAAATTACTCGATAGAAGCGGTCCATTTATCGATACTCTTGTCATTTCGTGTGTGGGATGTCCAAATCGCTCAAATACTTAGAACTCTCTCCTATACCAAGATAACATGCAACCATATCAACTGAAATAACATCTCTATAATCGTATTCAGTATTTCATAATCTACCGTGTCCGTATTCGACGCAACTGCGTTGTATTTCTTCAAGAAAATCCAATCGTGTTGGTTTCCACGATTTATTTTTTCTCTAACAAAATGAGCAGCAACTGATGGAACGGTAAAACAATTACTCAGTAATTGTTCAGCAATGACATCGTCAGGGTCATGGGTATATTTCAACCCAAGACTTTTCATTTCTTCATTGAGAGATTCTGTGCGATAAATATCTCGATTAGGCCGTACAAACTGATCATAGTTTCCATTATCGAAACTTTAAAACAGCCACACGGATACAGGATCATTCTTACTTATTTCGTTAATAAAATGAAATAGATTTCCTTTATAAAATTTCGTTCGATTTCGTGGAAATATTATTACTGCGTTAGTCCACGCATGCGCATTATGATCAATCATTTCAATCGAAGCACCCTTAGATTTTTACTTCGATTCATACAAAAATTGCTGTTATTGTTCTTACCATTATCGGGAATTATAATTTCTTTCCTAATTCAGCGACGTTTTTTGATAGATGCTCCGGTACCTTTAACTATTTCTCCCCACTCGATTATATTACCTCTTTTATCTGTTAAACCATTTCCACGTATCGCATTTGTAAAATGTTCCGTTACTCGTTCGGCTACACAATTTATTTTTAAAAATTTGATCGGTTTTAGATAATTAACGCTAGGTTTATCATTTATCGGATAAACTCCATAAATAACGGAGGATACAGCATAAGCTCTTTAATAATACGGTTTGTCAATACCAATCAGCAATCCTGGTTTGGAATTTTTACTTAATGTGGCAATATTTTCATTATGAAGGACAGGGTAACGTTTGTCACTGATAATCCAAGTATTATCGTTTGTTTCTGCTAATACAATAAACTTTACTCTGAAAATATATCTTTGATCGTCGAGATAATTAATAATCGTTGCCGCTTGTTTGTCGTTCATTGTAGCATCGACGACTTTGTCGACACCATCGGTATTATGATTCTGAACGTCGACCACACATGACATGCATCATCTTTGCTAAAAAAAATCTTGGCGTCATGAATAGTATTAATCAGACTTTTATTCGTCAGATCAAACGGAGCTCGCATCGGTATGTCGGGGGATATTCTGACAAGATTAAATTTATTTTTAGAAGGCTTAATTATAATCTCTATCACTTCGTTCACATTATAATTAAGACAAGTATACATTTAAAATGATATATATACAATGATTCAAACAAAGAACAAATGCAGGTAGCTTATGATAGGCTCTGTAACTCCATGTGACAAAGCTTGTGTAAACGAATTCTGCGGCTATCATTTACAAAGTGTACGGAGAGGGAGTTTAGAACCTAAACCGTGTCTGAAGTGTGGTGTTAGAGTTCGAGGAGAAACGCAATTGTGTGTGCAATGTGTGGTAAAGATATAGAGAGCTCAAAAGACAGTACGAAAAAAATTAACAACGACAAGAATGACAAGGTTATAAGAAATGTGAAAAGTTAGCTAGATCTTAACAATAATGATTTAGACAAATTATTATTTAAATAAATGATATTATATATATATATATATATATATATATATATATATATATATATATATATATATATATATGGAACAAAATGAATTTGTGAGACATCATATCATAACGAAATATGAAGCATCCCGTGATGGTATCATCAAGAACAGTTGACTAAAAGGACCAGTTGCTTTGTTAATAATAATGGCTATCTCATGATCAGTATCGGTGGGAAGAAAAATTATCTTTCTCATAAGTTTATCACATGATTTTTCTGGAACATTAGCCCACGCAAATAACAGGGATTTCCAGACGGGGAGTTCCAAAATAACTTGTTACTACAAGTTTCTGAACTTCCAGAAATTGTTCTGCGTGGACTATAAAAGGCAGTGAATCGTAACCTCTCAGTTAATCTGGAAGTTTGCATTCTGAAGTGAACAAGAGGTGAGTAAATATTTATTTAGTATCTAGAGGTTGTGTTTGTGCTATATTACAGAATTGTATTATACCGTCTTGGTTGAGGTATACAATTTAAATATATATTTATAATATAATCAATTACGAAAATATTAATTATCTTATTTCTGCAGCAACATTGTTTTAAAAAGACGACATAAGAATTCACCTTGTTCTAAAAAAAATATTTCAGATTTTGAATCACTGCAAACTCGTAGATATACACTACTAGCGGGATATTGATTCATACAGATTATACAATAAGCTATATTCCAGTCTATGGCTACTGTCAAAGATACGGAAGTTAAAAAATTTCGTATCTCGCTCAAGCGTGATCGAAAAAAAAACTAGATCGGAATTAGCTCATGAATACGAAACGAAGAAAATTATTAGCACGCACGTGAGGCAGTTAAAAATGTTTCTGTCAGATCGTGTAAGCGAAAGTGCTGTCAGTGACTGTAGCAACAAGGTCACTTGTGAAAATACTGACGAAAGTGAAAATAGTGAAACTATTGACAACGTCACTGATGAAAATTACGGCAATGTCGTGACTAATTATCCTCTGACGTTTATTCTACCTGAGAAATAAATCAACCAATTCTGTCTAATTTATTTTAATCTTAGTTTTTGGTAATATACCCATCAATCTGAAGAATTAGACAATTTTTTTTAAAGCAGATCTAATTTAATGCAGGAATGTACATCATTCAGAATCTGATCTCCATCACACGTGATCATAATAATGTTTTCGCCGCAGTTCATTTAATTGTTCCTGCGTCACCAAAACGTCTTCGTTGCCGTATTCTTCAATAATTATATAAACACTAAATTGTTCTGTATTGACTGGATACTGTCATTATTATTCTGATGGCGTTTTTAAGTACGTCTTTGCCGTGTATGAAAACTCTCACATGTTGGTAAATTATATAATACCTCTTGATTAAATAATTAATTGTAAAACACTCTGCATGATCAAAAATCGTTAAGATCTTACATATAAATCTGTGCTCAGAGATTCTCCATTCGATATTTATTCTTCAATTTTTATTTTTCCATATTTATCATGACAAAAAATATCAGGATCTAAAATATTTTTATTATGATTTTTACTTTATCTTAATTTTGTTATTTGGTTTTATTTTTTTCAGTCATTTTAGTTGAAATTTCTTGTTTTTTTCTCCACTAGTTTTAGTAGTTTTTGTCAAGAAAATCCGTCAAATATTTTCCTTTCTTCTTTCGAGGGTGAAAACTCTAGCGATTCTCTAATTGATTTCGATGATTTCTTTTGACAAATTCTTGTGTAACACCTAAAAATGATCCTTTACATGTGTTTTTGTCAGTGTTTGACTAATTTTCGAGTAAAAGAAGAGAATTTATCGAAAACTGGTCAAAACCAATTAGAGAATCGATGGGGTTGTTACCCTCAAGAATTACGAAACCTGAGATTTTCTCCGACAAGTTTATCAAAATAGATACAAAATAAATAATTTTGTTATCAGAATAAAATAAATCTGATTGCACGTTGAGGTTTAACATCGTATCGTTAAGATCTTACATATAAATTTATATTCAAGTTTTCATTTGTTAAGTCAATTAAGTCTCCGCTCTGGTCAGTAAGTTTGAAATGTATTCTTGACAATAAATTATTATGACATCGTAGATAAATCGGATTAATAGGCTCTTGAACAATCAAATATCCAGGAAGTACTTGTAAAATTATATAAAATATATCCTTGCTGGGCCTGACTAGATTTTTCAAGGTATGTTTGATAGCTGCCATCAATTACATCACATACAAGATTAACTGCAATCGTTGAAGTTATATTTACAATTTCTGGTGCAATATATCTGCCGCCACAGTACTGATCAATGTTATAATTGCCGGTGGATTTATTTTTCTCAATGACTCAACAATTTTAGGAAATGTTCATTAATATTATCGTTATGTCTTCTTTGTAGTTCATCGGTTTCAAGTCCTGGTATTATAAAATTTGGTAAATCTGCTTCAGTTATTTTATAACGATCAGTAAATAGCTGTTTATAATGTATTTCTTTACTAATATTTCCTATCAGAACACTAGCATCACTTGTACGCTCAATAAGAGCCCGATTAGCATGATGGTCTGATACAATTTGATTTAAATGCTTTATTGTTTCAATTATTTTATTTTTCAGATATCATTAGGATATTCCAGAACATAATTTTTAAATAAATGCTCTAATTTTGTAGTTCCTTTACTTGGGAAATGCTATGTGAAATTAAAATTTAGACGGGAAAAAAAAGAGATAAAACTATGGAAGAGGACAAAGAGAACGAGATTTACATACATAATAATTCCATATACCTAACAGACTGGAGAAAATGACAGTTAAAGAGCTTGTTTGAAACAAATAAATTCACTTACGTAATCACTTTGAATATAGGGATCCTTGGTTTCTCAGTTCTCCTCATAAACCTCCAGATACTGGTTGTACGGTGACTGTGTCATATGTATGATATAAGGGAAAATAGATTAAGGATTTATCTCCAAGAGGTGAACTGTCTGTCTATCTAGTTTTTTTTTTTTTAAAAATCTTCTCGTCCTTAGAAACTGACAAAATAAATTTGTCATATAGGAACATTTTGTCTTAAATTGAAAATATATTCAACAGATATTATAAACAAATTTCGTCGTAACAACATAGAAAGGTGCAGGTATTGTCCTGGACATCCATTGCTCTGGATTAAGGTGAATGTGAAATTGTTCGAGTGACTGCAACTATCAAATTCAGTTCAGTTTTGCTCGTCACCCCTGCCGGGGTATAGGCCGCCCACAAAAGATCGCTAGAGGCTTCTGTCCTATGCCATCCCCTTAAGCTGACTCCAGGTGTGACCCATCTTAGTGATGTCCGCCTCAAGGTCGCGTCGCCAGGTGTTTCTTGGTCGTCCCCTTCTCCGCTTGCCTTGAGGGTTCCGTTTCAAAGGCTGTCTGGTAATGTTGGTTGGCGGCTTGCATAGGGTGTGTCCCATCCAACCCCACCTTCTCTTCTTGATCTCGTCCTCTACCGGAAGCTGGAAGGTTCTCTGCCACAGGTTGGTGTTGCTGATGGTGTCTGGCCAGCGGATCTAGATAATTCTTCTTAGGCAGTTGTTGATGACGGTCTGAACTCTCTTTACAGTCGACTTGGTGGTTCTCCAGGTCTCTGCTGCATACAGTAGGACTGACTTCACGTTGGAGTTGAACAGCCTGATCTTGGTAGTTAAGGAAATTTCTTTGGAGCTCCAGATGTTCTTGAGCTGTATGAAAGCTGCTCTTGCCTTTCCGATCCTTGCCTTGACATCTGCGTCTGTGCCACCCTGCTGGTTGATAATGCTGCCTAGGTACGTGAAGGACTCCACCTCTTCCAAGGGATTTCCTTTTAGTGTGACTGGGTTGTTACTGGCATAATTGATCTTGAGGATCTTGGTCTTGTCTTTGTTGATGTTGAGGACAACCTGTACTGATATGGCTGCCAGTACGTCGGTCTTAACCAGCATTTGCTGCTTACTATGGGACAATAGTGCTAGGTCATCGGCAAAGTCCAGGTCCTCAAGTTGTCTCCAAAATGTCCACTGGATCCTATTTCTCCGAACACTGGTGGACGTCCTCATAATCCAGTCGATGGCGAGAAGGAAGAGAAACGACGAGAGCAAGCAGCCTTGCCTCACGCCAGTCTGCACTAGGAAGCTGTCTGTGAGTTGTCCTGCATGAATGACTCTGCAGGACATTCCGTTGTAAGTGTTCTTGATCAGGTTCACCAGCTTGGTTGGGATGCCGTAGTGGCGAAGAAGTTTCCAGAGTGTCTCTTGGTCCACGCTGTCGAATGCCTTCTCATAATCGACGAAGTTGATGTAGAGTGAAGAATTCCACTCCAACGATTGTTCGATTATGATGCGAAGAGTAGCTATTTGGTCCGTACACGATCTGTTCTGCCGGAAGGCCGCTTGCTCATCTCGTAACTGTGGCTCAACGGACTCCTTCATCATCTCCAAGAGGACCCGGTTGAAGACTTTCCCTGGGACTGATAAAAGTGTGATTCCTCTGTAGTTGGAGCAGATGCTGAGGTCGCCTTTCTTTCGGATCTTGATGAGGTGTATCTCTTTCCAGTCAGTCGGAATTTCTTCTTCTTCCCAGATCTTTTCAAAGAGGTGGTATAGCATTTCCACTGAAGCATCTAAGTCTGCTCTGAAGGCTTCTGCTGGGATGCCATCAGGTCCAGATGCTTTGCCATACTTTAGCTGGGTGATGGCTTTCCTGATATCATCTCTGGTGGGAGTGTCACAGCTTATGGGGAGATCTGCGTTGACTGGGTGGATTTCTGGGGGATTTAGTACGGCTGGCCTGTTCAACAGTTCTTCAAAATATTACGCCCGTCCATTAATTTGGTGTTCTGTACTTGCTATGGTATTTCATTGCTTGTCCTTTACGGGTCTCTCTGTTTGCTGTACTTGCCTGAGAGCTACTTGGTGATGTCATACAGCTTCTACATGTTATCACTTCCGGTCGCTTCTTCTGCCTCTGCTGTCATTCCTTCAACATAGTTTCTCTTGTCTGTCTTGATGCTTCTTTTCACTTCTCTGTGGGCGTCAGTGTACTATCTTTGTACTTTTACTTTTTTAGTTCTTGTCCTACTGCTATTTACTGTTGCTTTGTCTGTTTACGTTTCTGGATTTTGCGCCATGTTTCGGCTGAAATCCATTCTTTCTGCTGGTGCTTCATGGGGCCTAGTACTTCTTGGTACTTGTTGTTAAGCGTCAGTCTGTATTCTTCTTTAGGTTTTTGCATCTTTCAACAGGTTGATGGTATACTTTGTTTTCTTCTCTTTGGCGCCCATCCAGTTCTTCTTCAGCTTAAGTTTCAGCCTTGAGACAAATAAGTGGTGGTCAGATACCACATCTGCTTCCCTCTTCACCCTCACGTCTTGCAGGGATCTTCTGAACTTCTTGGCTATGCAGATGTAGTCAATATGATTTTCTGTCACATGGTCTGGTGATATCCATGTGTTCTTGTGGATTCTCTTGTGGGGAAATATGGTACCCTCAATTTTCCATTTTCGTTCATCTCGCACAGGCCGTCGATCCACATGGCTTGTCATACCTTGTGTTGTCTGACCCAACTTTGGCACTGAAGTCACCCATGAGGATGTTGATGTCTTTGTCTGGGAAGTTCTCTACTATATTCTGTAGTCTGTTGTAAAACTGGTCCTTATCTTTTTCTTCACCGTCATTTGTTGGAGCGTAGCATTGTATGACGTTCATATTTATTTTCTCCTTCTTGGTCCTAAACGTTGCCGTGAGAATTCTGGGCCCATGTGGTTCCCATTCTATCGGTGCATTATATGCTTTGTCACGTTTGCCTGCCCGCGATTACGTAAATCAGGAACAAAGGGATGGGTTAGCGCCGTGAGTATGTCGACCCTGCACTGCCGTGGCAATTTGTGTTTGTACAAGAGCCGCTCCGTTAGATGTTAAAACTCACATGTAGACGTTGAAAGCTTTGAACAAAGGACCTCGATGCTGTTGTAAATCTCCCCGTTTTGACAGATGGCCTGAGGCTCGTCTGTTAAACTAAACCGACTGGGGTTGAATTAATATCCAATCGCAACTGAGGAAGGGTGGGGCCATCAATTCGAACCAGAATTTAACAGTCATTTGGGCTGGGAAAGAATTAGTCATTGTGAAGCATCGTGCTGACAAGTTGTAGCAATAACTCCGGGAGCCACTCCTGATTTGGCGGGAAAAACCTTGGTACATTCAAAGACAGAAAGCTTCGTAAAGGTCAGTGAGTTATTTGCTCGATTGTTGCAGAATGTTACAGCATTGTAATTGTAATTATGTGCAGTATGTATATTTACTTACTAGAATTGTTAGTACGTAGAATTACCTTTGTATTGTTTAATTTACATGCGTACTTGAGAAATGAGTTATGATTATGTAGATTGCTCGCTCGTCAGAATTAATATTGTAATTCGCTATGTAGTTACTTCGTGGTAAGCAAGTGTATTTATTTATGTGATATTCTAGATTTTGCAATTGTTGAATTAAATTGTACCTTTGGAAATGGTTGCAGTGTGTAAATTTAAATAATATGGATACACTTATTGGAGTGTAATGTACAGAAATGCGTCGGATTGTTGTGATATTGTTGAGAATAATAAGATTAAGAATATATATATATATATATATATATATATATATATATATATATATATATATATATATATATATATATATATATATATATTGATGTGACGTACTTTAGTGATGTCTGTATGTTAAGTAGGTTACCGCTCTTTTTTTTCGATGTGCACGAATGCGTGACCAAAGATGTAGATAGCCTTGATCTGATGATTGATTGATTGTTGATGTAGTGTGAGCGAGATGGCTAACAAAACATGCTAACGTCCTTGTGTTTTTCTTTGGAAGCTTTTGGGGACAGAACTACCGGGTAGTCAAGTTCCGAGTCTCAGAGAGACAGGATAGAAGTAGGCGGAGAACAAGCCTCGTTGAAGGAGAAAGAGAAAGAGAAGGAGGAGGAGAAAAGGAGACAAAAGGGGAAGAGGATAGGAAGAATCGGAGTACGGAGAACGCCGGAAGGGGGAAAGGAATTGGCGGGTTAAACACAGATGAGTAGAAACCAAGTACAGGGGAAAGTCATCTCACACTATAATCACGTGATGAAATAGGTTGTAACATGGTCGAGAGGAATAAGATTGGTTGATAAATTAATATCGTTTAATTTGTATTAAATTGTTATTCTTTGAATTTCACCTTTGTGTTCTTAATAATTTAATTGTCAGTATTGCTGACTGGGGGTTCGGAGCTGTATCTCTCTCTATCACTAATTTCACTTCCTACAAAAACGAGCCAGGGTGGGAATTCCACAGTAATTCAAATAAATATTGGGAGCATCCCACCCCAACGCATAACAGTGGGTCACATAGAACTTCACATGCTTGCTTTGACAGCAAGAACCCCACCCCCTGTGTATGAGGCGCGTTATTTCCTCATGTCCTAAATACAGTAGCATCTCTCCTATCATCAGTCTTCTTTGTCCAGATTGGGTTCATCTTGTCTCACTAATGCCCCGTAGGGATAGGTTGTAGTTCCTCATCTCTGCTGCTACCTGTGCTGTTTTTCCTGCCTCATACATTGTCCTCACATTCCATGTTGCGATGTTATTTCTCCTGTTTGATAGAAGGGTTGCCTGCTTTATGGCTTCCGATGGATCGCGGCTTTCACCACATAGCATCATAAATCTTCTAGAAGAAGGCCCTTCCTCCCTCAGCTTTCAGTTTCTGGGTTTTCTTCTGTTCGCGTTTGTGTAGCAAGTTGGGTTTTACAGGGTCGGGTTGCTAGCCCCACGCCCAACCCTTATCCTTTTGCACCTGGGCTTGGGACCTACAATGGCAGAGTTAATTAATTTTCAAAATCTGCTTAGTTAAAATAGCAGAAAGCCTGGAAGATGACGATCAACACAGTCTCGTGTAATGTATATAATAAAGCGATACTTCTGGATTTAGCAAACATTAATTATAAGTAAATAAATTATTATTTAACAAATATAGCCTGTTGATAACATATTGATAGAATGGACCTATTATTTAGACAGATTAATCATGGTCATGCAAAATACCTCGGTTTTGATTTTTACGGCTGTTAATAATCTAGGAGAGGCAGTGTAACTATGGCTCAGATGACTGGGCAACAGGTCTGCCTCTGTCTGTCACGTGGTTGTTGGGCATTGCTTATTGGTAAAATGTCTGCCTCTGTCACACGGTTGTAGGTCATTGCGTATTGGCAAAAAGTCTGCCTCTGTCTGTCACACAGTTGTAGGTCATTGCGTATTGGCAAAAAGTCTGCTTCTGTCTGTCACATGGTTGTAAGGCATTGCATATTGGCAAAATGTCTACCTCTGTCTGCTACATGGTTGTAGGGCATTGCTTACTGGCAAAATGTCTGCTTCTGTCTGTCACACGGTTGTAGGACATTGCAAGCGATAAGATCTATTTTACTATGCATTTCATACATACATGTCATTTCTAATTGATTTGTGGTTGATTTCCAAGAAACACTGTATGAGAATCTTTACCATCAGAACGGGGACACACACATATACAAAATGGGGACACACACATATACAAAATGGGGACACACATACATACATACACAGTGCTAGAAATTATACAATCAAATAGGGGACATTCAATAAATATGCATTTTGATTCTAAATCGAAATAAATTCAATCTAAATACTACATTAACCTCACCTCATGCACATAGTTCCCATCCATATTAATAAACTAAATTAAAAGTATCATGTTGAGTCTTTGTATAATGGTTGTTGTATCTATAAGTAAAAATGTACGTCCAGGAGTTTGAAGACGTTGGACTGTCAGAAATGTGAAAATACAGAGAATGTGTCCCTTTTTCTAAAATGAAATAATCAAAGATCTGCATGCTAATCTTCAGTTAAAATAATTTTATTGGAAAGACTACAAAATAACACATGTTTAACTTTGATGTACAAAGATTTGCTACTTTAGTGCATCCCCTTCATTAACAAGCCAATGCATGATAAGATCTCTTTAATATGAAACACACCAAAAGTTTATTTTGTATGATGGCATGGTTTAGTTTTAGTGAGCTCACGTCAGAGCCGCATAAATGTCACTGTTGCCAAATAGTCTCTATTAAAATCTAATTGTGTGGATTGATTGTGTGACGCCATGTGAAGTATTCATGATAGAGACTGGTAAATCGTACAATAGAACAATCGAGAAGGGACGGTCCCGTTGTCTGGAGACGCCTTTTGTTCATACTATGATGGTAAATATGGTGTAGAGTTACAGGCGCAATGAAGCTTAAAATCATGATTTGACTGACTTAAGTTAGCGTAGAAAAATAGTTCCCGGTATTTGGTGTTTGAGTTGTGAATTGTATTTTATGGTAGGTAAGTACCGGCGCTACGTTACGGAAATGTATTAAGGAGAAAAAAGGCATTTGTGAGGTAGGCAGGCAATTGTGAAGTTGTGATGTAAAGGTGTAGTTGTGATATTGGTGGTCATGCATTAATTAGAGGAAAACTATTATAGTTTGTTTCATTAGTTCACTAAAGAGACCTCTTGCTTGTAACATTATTAACGTTCTGCCTTTCTCTAAGTGAAGTCAGTTTTGAATTTAATGTTGTGCAATTGTGGTCATTGATTAATGAAAGAAAATTTGACTAGTGTTATCATCAGGTCCTTAGAAATAGGGGAAAACAAGGGACTTACAGCCAGAAAGAAGTGAAGCATGCAAGAAGGAAGACCGACAGACAGAAGTAACGAAGCCGAAAGGCCGAGAGAGAGAGAGAGAGAGAGAGAGAGAGAGAGAGAGAGAGAGAGAGACTAAACGAGGAAAGAATGTGAAATATTTGATAATTTACCTAGGAGTCAAACAAAATTTATCTGATCATTTTCTTTCACATTGTTTGTACTTCAGCCAGCATAAACATTTATGATACATCGAGAAACACTAAATATGAGTATGAAAACTAAACTTGTGTTTTGTGCTTCGAGACTGGTGCCATGTACAAGTAATTACAAAAGTTATTTTTATATCCTATTGGCTCAAGCTTAACTTGTCTGATTAACCTCTAATGCGGTTAATTGAGGAAAGAAATGGCATTATTTTTTGGTTACCATGTAGACTGTTCGTTATTATGCTTCTAACCACATTTGAATGAACTAAAATCAATGTTGATATTTTCCAGTGTATTTCTTATCCAAATGTGCATGGCTCAGAGGCAAAGTTAAACAGGAGATAAAATATACAAGCACAGATGAATTGCTTGAATCTCTTGTCCATCGTAAAAACCGTGTTTTCTTCTGTTTGTGTTTTTCATTTACTGTACGATACCCACCAATGCGGACAGAGGTGCCAGTGAGCGAGCACTTTAGACCACTCGACTCCCGAGACCACAAAACATTAAGAGTGATAATTACGATGTCGTAATGGATATTTAGTTATTAAACACAATGTCATTAGAACGTTCTGACGGGAGCTATTCACATCCTGACAGAAAATGTATGCAAGACACAAAGAACTGATACAACAACAAAAGTTTAAACAACAGCAACAACAACATCAGAAGCAACAAACAATCAAAAAAAAAAATAGAAACAAAAACAAGAACCGAATGAGAAACAAAAAGAAAAAGTAAACAGCAGAACCAACAACAAAAGCAAATGGAAGCGAGAGAACAACAACAAAAGCAACAGCAACAACAACAAAAGAAGCATATAGGAGAAACGCGAGATGAAATAGGACAACAGAATCAAAAAGAAAACCACCAAAAAGCATTAACGAATGAGGAGAAAAAAACAGGAAAATAACTCAGGGCCTCGGACAGAGTAGGGCTACTAGAACAAAATTCCGGGGGCAAACAACGGTCAGGGGGTCCACTGTCGTCACAGTTTGTAATTCATAGGGGCCTACTGGAGAATTTTCCCTAGGGCCTACACATTTTTCCTAGGGCCACCACATTTTTTCCGCGGTCTTGCAAACCTATATATATATATATATATATATATATATATATATATATATATATATATATATATATATATATATATATCGTTGGTTAGAGCGTCCGTCTCGGATATATTTTAGTACGCTATATACACTATCCAACGTAGAGTCGTGATGTTTGTAAGTGGGTAGATACTAAGTTTTGCCAAAACATTATTACAAAAAGAAGTATATATGACCTATTTTTTGATGTTTTTGTGACTACATTTAAACTGTGTTCCATGTTTATTTATTACGAGAAGTTTATATTCCAACAATCATTAAAACTGATTATTAAATGTGTTTCAGTACTATATCCCTTGCAACCAAAGAAGATGACCAGTGGAGATGGAAGTAGGAACGCCTATTCATTGGTAAATTCTCCATATTAATGACTATACAATATAGATTGTGACCGCTCCGGTGGCCTAGTGGTTAGAGCTTCCGCCTCGGATGCGGAAGGTAGTGGGCTCGATCTCTGGTCGAGTCATACCAAAGACTTACAAAAATGATACCAACAGCTGCCTCGCTTGGCGCTCAGCATTAAGATGTTAATGTTAGGACGGGTCGGCCTGGTGTCAGGATAATGTGACTGGGTGGGACATCATGCTACATGTATGTGGCATGATGCCCCAGTGCTAGACATCACTATAAACTGTCACACTGCAGATATCGTAGCGATATGACTGAAAAATTGTTAAAGCTACGGTAAAAATCCAAATCACACACACACACACACACACACACACACACACACACACATATATTGTGATATGTTTTCCTCATCATGTTAAATATATATTGTACATGAGAACGAGTATACTGCGAACTGCATGATTTGAAGGTGATACTTCATCTGTAGTGGCTAATCAACGTAATTAGCAGTGCCAGAACTATGTACTACTGGATGTCACGCCAAGATTATTCAAAGACTGCATCTTTCACAATGTAGTATCTGTCTTCTGGGATGGGCAATGATAATAGATTCTGTAGCATAATTAAAGATTTTAAAAAAAAAACTAATTATAGTACTTCTGCTTTGATAGCATACAAAGGATTATTATGTTGTTGCCTTATCTTAAAAAAAGTGTTTTATATATTTTATGCTCTCTCATAGTAACTATAAGATTCCAGACTGAATATTTTTAGTTGGTAATCTGGGACACCGTCTTATAATACAATACAATATAAAAAGACAAAATCTCTCACCTGAAGAGCGCGTATAAATATTGTGTTTATAATAAATAATGATCCTATTGTTTTGTTGACGCAGAACATGGTAGATAAATATTGCAACTCTGAAAATGAAAAAAAAAAATTTGTGTTGAAATAAAGGCATACAATTATTCTAGATCTTGAAAACATTTACAAATCAAAAATGCATGCTATTTATCTTCTACGAACACCAAATTACTGCGATAACAAACATTATACAAACAACATGAAGAAGTAACACCATGTCTACCAGTCTGTATAAAAAGAATGTCTAGAACGTCTGAGTCTCGAAAGAGCTTATGGCTAGAAAGTCTGAGTCTCGAAAGAGCTTATGACGAGAATCACGTTTGAGTCTCGAAAGAATTTTGCGTGCATAGATAAGTAATCCTATTGAAATCCACTTATCAACATTTAATACTGTTTCATGATTTTTATAATACCTTCATTTTGATGACAGCTTGATTTTATCATGCCAGTTTTGACTAGTACGATCCTTCACTCTCTGTGAGAATGCTGCCACAAATACACTTACATTTCCAATATCTTGCAATATCCATACAAGGCCAAAACCTAAAATAAATAATAAATGTCACACAAGTGATAACACGCCTGTTATCGTAATATGACTAAAACAATTTGTAACATTTTGCTGGGTATCTGCTTCCTTTTATATGTTACAATTTACACCAATCTTTAACGCACGTATATCATTATGTAACACACATACATAGGTAGTCTGCCACATAAACAACGTAATCATTCATATTACTAGAGTTACGTAGATATTGTTTGCAGAAACGGTTCTGAACATTTTCAATATACTCTGAATACGTGTGTCCCCAAATTTCAGAACCTTAGCATGATATGTTTTACCATAGTATAACATATTTTAAAGGCATCTATAAAACGAAAGTACCAAAATTTCCCTTGGTATTAAAAGACAGTCCTAACAGTTTGATATAGTACTTATATGTGTATCATATATTTGTGTATTTATATATGCATGTATGTATATACATCCGTATGTGTGTATGAATGCAGGAAGAAAAGAATGTCGTGCAATGGTATGTCAGCAAAATAATTTCGATATACTAATAATAATAATAATGAGGACTTTGTATAGCGCCTAATCTTTAGAAGCTCTTAGCGCTTTACAACATTAGACAACACCTATAAGATATAAAAAAACATATAATAATATTATTACAAAAACAAACACCATGAAATCAGAAAAACATTAAAAAATTAAAAAAAACATGCTGAGAATATTTCAGGTAGGAAACATTATTAGGTCTTTAAGTTTGTTCTTGCAGTCGAAATAAGTGAGTTTTGAGAGCCCTCTTGAATGTGATCACTGTGTCTTTGTGTCGAAGTTCAGTGGGCAATTCATTCCACGTTGCTGGGCCCTGATATGCAAAAGAACGCTGTCTATATGACTTTGTTTTCATAGTGGGAATAATGAGTATACGATTGTCAGAAGAGGAGCGTAAATATCTTGCTGGGGTGTACACATGGATGAGGTCGGATAGGTATGTTGGACTAGAGTCCGACAGTGAAACGTAGCACAGAGAACAAATTTTGTGTTTGATTCTGGATCGAATGGATAGCCAGTGTATGGTACAGAGCAGCGGGGAGGTGTGCTTTGATCGTGGTACTCTAAGTATGATCCGAGCAGATGTGTTTTGAACTTTTTGAAGTTTCTGGAGTAGATATTGAGATGAACCAGACATAATTGAGTTACAATAGTCCAGTCTTTAAAGTACTAATGAACACACAAGTGTTTTAGTGGCATCAACTGAAAGATATTTGCGAATTGAGCTGATGAGTCTCAGCTCAAGACATGTAGCCTTGCGTATGTTCATGACATGTTGGTGCAATGTGAGAGTACTGTCCAGAGTAACACCTAGGTTTCTTACTGACTGTGTGAATTTAATGATGGCGTTGCTGATATTTATTGTTTGAGGTAAAGGATGTGAATGAGAAAGTCTTTGTGTTGTGATCAGAATGGCCTCAGTTTTATCATCATTCATCTGCAGCTTGTTACATGTCATCCATGATTTCACATCAGAAATGTACCTCTCTACACCTTGGATGGTAGCATCAACTTCAGTTGGATGGCTAGATTTGTATATTTGGATGTCATCAGCGTACAATTGGTGAGACACTGGATGATGATCTATGACACTTGAGAGCAAGTGAGTGTACAGAATGAAGAGAACAGGTCCAAGAACAGACCCCTGTGGAACACCACAACATAGATCAACTGGGTTGGAGTGTATTCCATCTGCAGATACAATTTGTGTCCTTTTGACCAAGTAGGACTTGAACCATAGTAAGGCTGTATAATGACTGCCAAATACATGCTGGAGACGGTGAACTAATATATCATGGTCTATTGTGTCAAATGCTGCAGACAGATAAAGGAGGGTGAGGACTGTAATCTTTCCGGTATCCAACGCAGAGAGAATGTCATTAACTACTTTTAGAAGAGTAGTTTCAGTACTGTGGCAAGGGCGATATGCAGATTGTACATTGCTAAAAAGACTATTTGAATTTAGATGAGATACAAGCTGGGATAGAACAAACTTTTCTAAGATTTTTGAAATGAATGGTAGATTAGAAACTGGGCGGTAGTTCTTTAAATCGTTATGGTCTAGTGTTGGTTTCTTCAGCAGAGGCTTTACAATGGCAGTTTTGAAAAATGATGGGAATTCCCCGGATGAGAGAGAGGTATTAATAACATCAGCTAGTGAAGGCAATACTGGATCTAAGCACTCAAGCAGCAGTGATGTTGGAATTGGATCAAGTTCACATTACTTTGGTGCACTCTTCATCAGGATTGTACGTACGAAATCCATAGAGACAGGTTCAAATGCTGCTAATGGTTGCCGCTCAAATTCTGTATCCCAACTGTATGGTGACGACGAGTCAATTGAAATTGTGGTGTCAAGCGTATCTCTAATGGTTTGTACTTTGTCACGGAAGAAATTTACAAACATGTCCGGAAGGTCGACAGGAAAGAAGGTAGTTGGAAGTGGTGTTGATTTGTTCCTTGACATTATATTGTTAGTAATCTCGAAGAGCTCTTTGCAGCTGGAACGTTCCATGATCTTAGTAGTGTAGTGGGCTGATTTCGCTGCATGGACTATATTTGTGACATTCTTCTTAGCGACTTCATAGATTTGCTTATGAATAGTGAGTCTGGTGGAAAGCCAGAACCTCTCAGCTTTACGGCGGTCTCTTTTAGCAGTGCGAATCTGGTCAATAACACTGCTATACCATGGAGAACACTTGTGAATTGATACTCTGCACTTGGTAGCTGGGGCATTTTTGTCAAGCAATGAACGCAGACAGTTATCGAGTTGTTATGCGGTATGAGGTCAGCAAGTTGTTAGGTTAGCTTGGATGTCGTGCATTAGTTTGGTTCTATTTCTCATATGGAGGTTTCTCTTAGTAGCGGATAAAGGTGGAGGGTTAGGGACTGATATGTCAAGATGGCATATAATGCAGAGGTGATCTGATGCAAGGTCATGGGATACCAGGGAGGACCGTAGAATGTTATCATCAGGTCTATGAAGAATCCAGTCTAAAATGTGACCATGTTTATGGGTGGCTTGGTTAACTGACTGTTCGAGGTTGAAAACATTAATGGAATCTATGAGTTTTGATGTATTTGAGTTTCCGAGCCAGTCAAAGTGAAAGTTGAAATATCCAAGAATAATCAGGTTGCCACGTATCGATATTCCATAGTCCAGGAGATTCGGAAACTGCTCCAAAAAAGAGAGTCAGCTAGCTTGTTTTTTCTACTAGGAGGAGGGCGGTATAGGCAGAAAAAATGGACTGACCTTTGCTCCAGTGTGAGTGTGGTTTGGACTAGTTCAAACGATGTGTGGTCGAAATTGAATGTTGTGGTGTAGTTAAGACGTTTTATCATGGAGTTCTTTGTGATGACAGCAATTCCACCTCCGCGAAAATTACAGGGGAACGACCTGATGGAGTAACCAGTGGGTGTTAGATCCGCACACTTGGGCTCATCGCCTGATGTTTTTAGCCATGTTTCTGTCACGAAAAATATGTCAACATTCTGGTCGTTGATAAAATTAACTATTTCTGTGCGCTTTTCCGGTGGTCCTACTGAATGGGCATTGAATAATGCAATGCGCAGAGGTATTTCTTGGATAATTGACACAAATGTTGACGAATTAATAGGGATTTGAATTAGGTTATCTAAATTAACGGTCGATTTTTTTTTTAAATGGTTGTGCCTAAATAAGGGAGATAACAGGGATTCTTCTTCCTGTTCTACGCCGGCCAGCTTTAAAACAACGTTTCTTTTTTCGCTTCTGTTTACATTTTGGTAATGATGCATGTAGTCCCAGTTCGTTTAGTCTAGAGCAGAATGTAGTGTGGAAAGCCAAGGAGTGGTCATTTAAAGCAATTAATGAGGGTCCATCGTAACATAAACGGGTTGACTGGAGAATATCACGTGATGTCGGTTTGTTCAAAAACAGTGGAGCAAGACAGCTGAGAAAACGTCTAATTGTTCTCGTTTCCAAAACAAGGAGATGCAGAATACATAATGAACACAATAACGAAGATGAAAACAGGCAACAAGCACAAATATCATGAGAACGGCACTAAAAACGGAACAGCTGCTTCAAGCCGATTAAGCGATAGCGGCCATCTTGTTCATCGTGCTGATTAATAGCTATAATTTAATTTTACAAAGATGAATAGTTAAAATGCAGAGAGAAAAAAAAATGCCAGCATAACTTTGATTAGAATGTGGGCCACCGCTCTGGTGGCCTAGTGGTTAGAGCACCTGCCTCCAATGCGGGAGGTCGCGGTTTCGAACACCGACCGAGCCGTAACAAATACTTATAACAATGGTACTAACAGCTGCCTCGCTTGGCGATCAGCATTAAGAGGTTAGTATTAGGACTGGTCGGCCTGGTGTCAGGATAATGTGACTGAAAGAGACATCATGCTACCTTTCTGTGGCATGAAGCTCCAGTCCTAGACATCACTATAAACTGCCACACTGCAGACATCGTAGCGATATGACTGAAAAATTGTTAAAGCTACGTTAAAAATCTAAATCACACACACACACACACACACACACACACACACACACACACACAAATTGCAGGCCTACATTTCGTTGTCAGGATCAATTTAGTCTCAGCTTATTTTCTGCAGAATAATTACTGATTACAGTGGCTACAGGAGACCGCTAAAAAGCTTCGTAGAGGTGAGTTATGTAATCGTTGATATGCTTCCCTATATATCCGCCTGTTGGTCGCCCAGAGAAAGTTGCCTTCCTTCAGATGTATTGGATCGTCGTGTTTGAAAGCGAGTTCTAAATGCTGAAACTCCACAAAAAAACGTAGAATAGATTGTAACTGCGGCTCTGTCTAAATGTATCAGTTATCGAGAAAATTTCTCTCTAGTAGGGATCAGATTGATTGATTGACCTAGGTTCTTGTCTAATACATGCCCACGCTCTAGTGATGGATTTTGTTTAACTTATATACTCGCTTATAAGTCGAGGCAAACTACAAACAACACAGAACCTGATCTGACATATCATAATGCGCATTCTGATCGAGGTCTATGATGTTTATTATACTGATTACTCCTAACACACTGCACATATCCAGATCTGTTGATGCATTATGCGATGGCAGAGCTGGGCCTGTGCAGTTTACAGTTTGAGTAGGCTTATTCGCGAGTATGTACAGTAAGGTAACATTCAATGAAGCTACATGGTCATCTTACAAAGAGTCGATAGGCTATTTACCAAGAGAATTTACACAAAGACTTACTGAAACAAATGGTGACTGTCTGTTCAGCTTTTATATCTACGCTTCATATGTTTCCAGAAGTTACTTGTTATCTTCCATTGCTAGTCCAACCGATCGGTTTGCAAACTGGGTCTATAAACATTTCCCAGAAGTCGAACTAATAACACTGGACAACAAATTTTTACAAAAGTCATGTTACTGAAATAAAATTAGTCAATTCTTATCAATTTTTATGTGCTGAACACGAATATGACAGTCAAATTGCAAAATTGGCTCTAGTTTTTTTGTAATCTGCAAGAAATTAATGTTTACATAACGAAATGCATTCCAATAGTAAAAGGTCAACTGTAATAGCCTACCTATAAAAAATCAAGTCACTGACTACATCTTAGATTTCTTCGCCTGTCTCTTGTACAGCTGTTCGGGAGCATCTCTGAGGAGTGTCCAGCAGTAGTCAGCCAGCATTGTAGTGGACCATTTTCCCTGGTATCTTTGTTCCATTGTTGCGATATCTTGATGAAAACGTTCGCCGTGTTCATCACTAACAATACCACAGTTGCTAGGAAAGAAATCCAAATGGGAATGAAGGAAGTGAATCTTTAGAGACATATTGCAGCCAAGTTTCTTATACTTCATCAACATGTCTTCTACTAGTTCCTTATAGTTTTCTGCCCTAACATTTCCGAGGAAGTTTGTAGAAACTAGGCGAAAAGCATTCCATGCTTGTTCCGCGTCACCTTCCAGCAAGTTGTTGAACCGGTCATCTTTGAAAAGCTCTCGAATCTGAGGACCCACAAAAACTCCCTCTTTAATCTTTGCTTCGCTGAGTCGAGGGAATTTTTCATGCAGGTATCGGAATGCTGGCAAAGTCCGGTCAATGGCTTTCACGAAGTTCTTCATCAAACCTAGTTTGATGTGAAGGGGTGGTAGCAAGATTTTCTGAGCCTCAACCAGAGCTGGGTGTTGGATATTCTTCTCTCCAATGGCTACATTCTGCCTGTGAGTCCATTCCTTCCTCATGTAGTGCATTTCCCTTGCTCAGCTATCCCACTCGCATAAGAAACACATGTATTTTGTATATCCTTGCTGCAGTCCCATTAAAAGGGCAACTACCTTCAAATCACCACAGAGGTGCCAGCTGTACTTGTTATACTCAATGGAATTCAGTAGCTGCCTTAAGTTATCGTATGTCTCTTTCATGTGGACAGCATACGCTACTGGAATAGATGGAAGAATGTTTCCATTGTGCAAAAGCACAGCCTTGAGACTCAGTTTCGAAGAGTCCACAAATAGTCTCCATTCTTGTGGGTCATGAGTGATTTTTAAAGCATTCATGAGGCCCTCAATATCGGAACAGAATATCAGATTACTTTCCTTTCTGAAGAAAGGCTCCAATTGCTGGTGGCGCTTTCGATATGCAGTAATTGTGACATCTTCTTCTAGAAGATTCCATTGTTGGAGTCTTGATCCTAGCAATTCTGCCTTGTTCTTTGATAAGTCCAAATCACGAATCAGGTCATTTAGTTCTTCCTGTGTTATTCTGTGTGGGGTTGATGATGCACCACAGTGAAAATCTGGATCACTGCATGCTGATGGACCAGGAGAAGAACAGGTCGACTCACCTTTGTCTTCGTCAGATGAATCAAGAGAATATTCTGCTGGAGGTTCTGGAATAGGAAGTCCCTCACCATGTGGAACTGGTCTCAATGCAGACGGAATGTTTGGGTAGACTATTCTCGACTTCTTTCGCTTCGTTATTCCGCCGGAAAGAGGAGGAACCAAGCAGAAGTAACAGTCATTTAGGTGGTTGCTTGGCTCTCTCCACACCATTGGGACTGCAAACGGCATTGATGACCTTTTGCAATTCAACCACTGTGAAAGCTGTGTTGTACATGTAGCACAGCATATATGCGGAGCCCAAGGCTTGTCTTGGTCACCAACCTTGCATCCGAAGTAAAGATGATATGCCTTCTTCACTTGAGAATTGATACTTTTCTTCTGGTTGGCAAATGTCACTTCCCCACAAATATAGCAAAAATTGTCCGCGGTATTAACACACTTTCGAGGCATTACTCTTCTTTATTGTACGTAAATGGATAAAATAATAAGTTTTATGTAACAGTAGCTTGAACTGTCTCGCACAACGTCTAAAATATTTTAAATGCTGAACCTATCTGATTGGGCTTTATATAGTACACTGCTTACGTCAGCTTCAGCAGCCGCCTGGCATTAGTATAATAGGCCTACACATGTATAGTACACTGCTGACGTCAACTTACTTCAGCAGCCGCATGGCATTAGTATTGCACTGCATCAGAAAATGATGCAATCAACTGTGGATGATGTGAGCATGATGGTATTATGCAATGTTACATCATTATTCCGGATGTTGCTGCAGTCCTACTGGAGAAATTTACACAGTGAAACATAGAAAATGAGGTATATGAATATCTTCAAAACGAGAGCCAATACAAATTTTTCACGGTTATATTCGTGTTCGGCACACCAAAATACTACAGATTAGGGCCTTTTCAAGTCAGTAATGATTTCACTGTTGACCAGTGTAACCTTACGTGCGTTGTGTAATAATTTGACAAAAAATAGGTCTCTCTCGTGGGTCTGTGGTTCTTCCCGTGGTTTTCCCGGGTTCTTCCTCCACCATTAATACTGGCCGCCATGCATGCCATATCGTGTGCTGAAAAATGGTGTTAAACCACACAACAACAACAACAACAAAAATAGGTCTCAGTGGAAAATTATTGAACGAAAACAAGTAAAGATATACTATGAAATCATTTAGATTATTTGTAAAAGAATGAAACACCTGTCAAGAGGCATATTGGCACGTGTCTGTAGAACTTAATGAGGGTGCAATCATATTACTTCAATGTCGCTTTGCAGCGTTAAGTAAATGAGTAACATCAGTATATATCGTAATGATGCTTAAGAATCTATTGCGGTTCTCTGCCACACCGAGACAACGCATTTTTAAAAAGACCAGCAACGGTTTGCTTATCCGCTATAGTCTTTTTCAAAAATTCAAAAGCTAGCAAAAAATAAATAGGTATGCAAACTTAACAGTCCCTTTCTAGTGCAGAGACAATATTGTTCATGTTTCTTGCTAATTTCTGTCAAATTCGATATCAGTCTTTATATTCTCGTGTATTAATGATTTAACAGCAACAGCCCATGTGCTTTAATAAAGACTGTTCCGTTTGTTTTGTCTGAAACACTTTATGTGACAAGTACGCGCCACTGCTTTTCAAATTTCACGTTTAACATGGCATGCTTGTTGCGAGAAGAAGGTAAAATCGCGACATGAATAGATTTATTGTATAGAAAAGGTACGGGACCGCTCCGGTGGCTTAGTGGTTAGAGCTTCCGTCTCGGAAGCGGGAGGTTGTGGGTTCGATCCCCAGCCGAGTCATACCAAAGCCTCGAAGGGATCATTACGAACTTGGCTCTCGGCATCAAGAGGTTAGTGTTAGGACTGGTCGGCCTGGTGTCAGGATAAAGTGACTAGGTGGGACATCATGCTACATGTCTGTGGCATGATGCCCCAGTGCTGTACATCACTATAAACTGCCACACTGCAGACATCGTAACGATATGACTGAAAAATTGTTAAAGCTATGTTAAAAATCCTAATCACACACACAGAGAAACGGTACGGTACGGCACAATATATTTATTGTATTGAAACGTACGGTACGGCACACTATCCACACCGACCCGATGAAATTCTAACAAAGCCCAGACGAGTGAAATGCTGACTGAATAATAAATATGGCCATTAGAGACATTGTCCAGTAAATACTTTAGATATTAATGGTAGATACGGCAAAGTCTTACAAGCAGTGTTTTAAAGCTTGTCAGATCAGATTTGTTATTTTTTTAGTTTGTTAGCCAATATAAACAGTCTGTACCCAAATTTGCAGACTTTTGGGATTTTTGCGTTGTCTACGACCAATTCCTCTATATTCCGGCACTAATAGATTAAAGATGTGAAGTGCTGTGTTAAAGGCGATGTACTGAAACCTCGTTAATTTAGAAATTTCACTCTTAACTGGTATACATCTTGAAACTGGTAGACATCTTGAAACTCATAATATCTTAAATAGCTTTGCGGGACTGAATGTGACAAGTGTTTTAATTTGGTTTATTTTTGCTGAGATTATCAAACTCAGCAGTAAGCAGTTCCAATTTTCGAATACATTTCAACAGATACATTTTTGCTCAAATGAGTTTTACTATCTATTTCTACTTGTACAATTACTTAAAGTAGCTTTGGCAGAAATTCGAATATTCAATATAAAAATGCGAGATAACGCCCTGAAACGTACTTATTTCTTTGCAGATATTCTATGCCAACTTCAATTTATTATTACACTACGGGTCTCTCCGAGGGGAGAGTGGGGATGAGGGATACAAACTTTACAACAGTGATTATAATGTTGACCTTTGACACATAAAAACACCAGTGATGCCAAGTTCGTAATGATCCCTTCGAGGCTTTAACAACTTCTTGAGCATGGTTTTTTTTTTTCAGTGCTCGAACTTGTGTGGGGATGATTTTCATCTTTCAAAATATTTACATAGTCTTCTTGATTTCATGCTAGCGACTTAGCATTTATGACCTTCAAGTAGGCCTAGTATTCGTTGCTTTTCGTACAATCTCATCTTAACCAGAAACCCTTCGTCATAAAGTATTAAGTAGTCTAAAGTCATCAACTTTATTGGCAACTCAGGCATAACAATACTTACAGGGGATGAGTTTGAAATCTTCGTCTTGAAACCCAATCCTCATGTGTACCACCGAACTTCACCATAGTTAACCACGAGGGAGATAGCTTCACCAGTTAATATGATAGCCAATTAAGTAACTTTCTGCGCGCACAGTTCTTTTTTGCATTTAAAAAAAAAATTCCTTGCATAAAGCACATGCATTAATATTCGACAGACTTAGTTTGTGAACTCTTTCCAATTTACAATCTTTCGCCATACAATGGTCGATACAGGAACGATCTTTTGGGCGTTTAAGGCGTTTAAGTTTTAATGACGAACGATCTTTTGGGTGTTTACGACGAAGGATTTTAATGCCCAGCAAGCTGCCAAGGTCCGCACGTATCAAACTATCAAATTCAATAATTGATGAACGTTTGGAGTATAACGGTGTGCAATTAGGCAGTGTATTGGTTCAGTAGAAAAAGTGAGTATTTATCACATTATCAGCGAGGGGAATCGAAGCTGCTCTTGGCGATACACAGCTTCTTTTTGTGTTTCGAATGCAGCTATTGTTTTCACACACAAGAACATACCAAGTTTTGGTTCCGGGGTGCCAAGTACTTTGCTGTAGTCACTTCAGAGCGACAGATCTCTGAACACCGGGAACAGTCTGGAACAAGAAATTTGGTATTTAGTATTGATATGGAATTGACTTTAAATTTTGACAGTTAGTTTGGGGATATTTGTTCCGAGTTCTAATCGAAATGCATGGGATTATGTATTGTATTATAGCTTGCATAGCATATGATCTATGTTGGGCGCAAGATTCCACAAAGAAATGCAGTTATGAATTTTTGACCAAAAGTGATACTGTAAGAATCAGTTGTTCCGAGGGAGCTGTGTTGAATATACGAGATCAGTTCGGGAATTTACTGCTCTCGAGTGAAACGGAAAGTAAAACAGACCGTCCAATTATACTGCAATTAAACACGTCGTCTGTGACAACAATACGAGATGAAGGTGAAAAGACGATGGAGAAACTCAAAGATGCCGCGGTTTTACTCAGAAAAGCAAGGGAAAGGATGAGCAGCCAAATTAATAAACTAAATAATTTGACAACATTGTTACAAAAAGGAGATTCAGAACTAAAACGCGATCTTGATACCCTACGAGAAAAAGATCTGTCCTCACCGTTAGTCAGAGAGTCTATAATTGCTGCCATTCAAAATCAGTACAATTTTGTTAGAATGGGACTCCTCACCCAGAACGCACAGTTGACGGAGCTAATTTCAGCAACGGTGACGCTCACGACGTCCATTTTGAAAACTGCACGAGCGTCACTGAGTCAGGCGGGACTGACAGACGTAAGATTCGATCTATTGAACCAGACACTACAAAATATTAGCAGCATGATGCCGGGTGGATTCGGAAAAGGAATTTTCTTCGGAGAACATACGGGTATTTTACATGTATTTAAATTGTTATATCTACTAAATATCTTATGGAAACGGAACAAAGTTTGCTGGTTTGAAAAACTAATGTTGGCATAAACGTTTATGAATTTATTACTTGCGGTAGGTTAGATATGTTTCTCGTTTACACATCCACCATTTAAAATTAAAAATAATTAAAATTCACTTTCGACACTAATAACAGTTCATCACTATCACCAATAACCCTTTTTCCATGAGAAGAAAATGGCAGTTAGGACATTTTTTTTTTCTCGCGAAGAGTTCAACTCTTTATCCTTTGCTTGCTAAATACAACAGTTGACATTATATTTTTGATACATTCCTTCGTTGATTCTTCCAATGAATTTAAAGATGTTTTCATTTGTAGGTATGATAATGTAAGTTATCGTCTCAACACTTTGTACTGGAAATATAATTATTGCGAACAACTGATTTCTGTAATCTCAAGGATGTTTACTACATTTGTATTTGTAACTAAACAGGAAAGAAAATAACTGTGACTGTAATAATTATGAGTGATGAACACCGGGTCTTGTTAAAAAAAACAATTGTTATTTGATTCTCTCAGAAACGTTTGTTTATACCTTAGTACGAGCTATACAAAGTGAATTTAAAACAAAGCTTCAAAACGAACAAATATTTACTCAAATGCATTTGTTCAAGGTGAACACCCGTAATGTAAGGCACTTTGTTCATATCTTTGATGTTTTAAACGTTGCGTTTGGAGTGGTTTCCAGGACATTTGATCACTTAGAGGTTACATCCATGCTAGTCTGTCTCGAAGTAAATTTGCATCAATGATATAAGAGTTCCTTTATAAATATCAGTCATTTTCTTTCCATCACCATGACATATTTTCACTCGCATTTACCATGTGCACTGGATATGTTGGATATGCTTCGTTGCCAACTTAAATTCTTATGTAATTTCCATTCTTTATCAAACAAATTACCTTTTGATTATATGGTTCGATTATGTTTGTAACCCTAAACCTTAATGCCAGCCAAGTACACTGATGAGGGAAATTTGGAACCAGGGTTGCAGATCCTGAAGGCAACACCCAAAACACCATCTCATGCTGGCTACTAGATACTGAATTCACTTGTTTTGTCATATTAATAGTTGTAAACTTTGTATTGAGTCTTCTATAAATTTTTATAAAAAAAACAACATTATTTATATTCCCATTGTACACCGAATGCATTGCATAACCTTACGTTTGACACTATATTAATATTCCTACTTCTACTGAAACAAATTTAGCACATAAGAAGAAATCTCAAACACCGAACAGTTTCATGAAAGAAGGAAAAATTGATGGTTAATGCCCTTTCCGATCAGAAGAATCGGTCAGTATCCATGATTGACAGGTGAAAGCATATGATAAGAACGCGATGGCATAGCAAGTCGGTTGTGACAAGCCTGACATGGTGTCGGCTTCAACGAATAAAACTCTGTGTGTGTGTGTGTGTGTGTGTGTGTGTGTGTGTGTGTGTGTGTGTGAGAGAGAGAGAGAGAGAGAGAGAGAGAGGAAGAGAGAGAGATTATATTGCATCCGGCGCTAACTTATTGTAAGCATTTGTTTTCATATTCTTTTAAGGTTTTGAACCAGTTTTATTAGTCTTCCGTTAATTATTCCTTCAGTCACTGTAATAATTCGAATGCTATATACAGTGTATTACCCAAAGCATTTACTGCCAAATCTGAAGTTGATTACAGAGCAACTTCTTCAAGCCGCTTTCAGAATTAGTTAGACTTTTTATGCAGTCGTGATGATATGATTCTATTTGCTTTTCTGTATGCACACGAAAGTTGATTAGAGACCATCTCCTTCAAACCGCTTTCAGTATTTTTTACAGACTTTTTTTATACAGTCGTGGTGATATATCTTCTTCTGGTATATGAATCGCTTCTTCAAGACCACAAAGCATCGACTATTGATTTCTGTATGGCTGGTAATGGAGACCAATTGCCTGTTAAACAGATTATTTCAATCATAAAGTGCAATAATATGACATTGGAAAGAGAAACACCGTAATTTGAAATGACTAACGCGGGAGGCAGTAAACAAAATAGATAGTTGTAAAAAACAATATGAAAATATTGTGGCTCGCTCACTAAAGTACTTATAATAATGCAACCGCAATTTTTTTTATTTCTAATAAAATATAACCAGGCTAATTTCTTCTCAACTCAGTTTGTACTGATATTAACAAAAGTCACTGTATCTGATATAACACAACACGCGTTGCTCTCTCTCTCTCTCTCTCTCTCTGAACAGGAGACATTAGGCTGCCTATCAGAATTGGTGCTGTTTGCTTTCCTTTAGTTTGCTGAGTAAATCATGAATACGTTTAACTATATATTGTACATGAGAACGAGTATACTGCGAACTGCATGATTTGAAGGTGATGCCTCATCGGTAGTGGCTAATCAACGTAACTAGCAATGCCAGAACTATGTACTATTGGATGTCACGCCAAGATTATTCAAAGACTGCATCTTTCACAATGTAATATCTGTCTTCTGGGATGAGCACTGATAATAGATTCAGTAGCATAATTAAAGATTTAAAAAAAAAAAACAGAACAACATTACTCTTGTGTTTATTAACTAATTATAGTGCTTCTACTTTGATAGCATACAAAGGATTATTTTTGTTGCCTTCTCTTTAAAAAAATGTTTTATGTATTTTATGCTCTCTCATAGTAACTATAAGATTCCAGACTGAATATTTTTAGTTGGTAATCTGGGACACCGTCTTATAATACAATACAAAATAAAAAGACAAAATCTCTCACCTGAAAAGCGCATATAAATATTGTGTTTATAATAAATAATGATCCCATTGTCTTGTTGACGCAGAAAATGGTATATATATATATATATATATATATATATATATATATATATATATATATATATATATATATATATATATATATATGCAACTTTGAAAATGAAAAGAAGGAAAAGATTTTGTGCTTGCATAAAACCATATAATTATTCTTGAGATGTGTTATTAGACAAACTTTTGTCTAATTACTTTTTCTCTTAGAACTTGATAATGTTTACAAATAAATATTATACTTTAAGATATCTAGGGTCTTTTCGTGACATCACTAATATATGTACATTTCAACATGAATTCCGATGTTTGACTTACTTATCGAATACATCTACCCAGGTATAATTAAATTTTACCGAAACCAATCAACCCTAAACAAATTTGCATATATCTTTCATGAGATTGCTGCAGATTCAAAGACGTTTTGATTCTTTGGTGATTTGGTGTTTTGCAGCATATCAGGACGAGTATGTATTTATTATCGAGGCAACTGGAGTAAAGTGACCTGGCTAAGGACATCATTGTATCCAACCCAGGCTACTCAGATAGGATTCCTACCTGCGGCCTAACTGTCGCGATTCCGTCAGGTTAACATCGTAGCGAATGCGGTTCCTTATAGGCAGTTTGAAGAAACTGAGCAAGTTTAAAGCAAAATGTTTACACTTTGGGGGTGGTGTGTTCCTGGTGACATTTCCAGACCTGTAGTTTCTGTCTATAGTCAACGTTTTCTTGTCCATTTGGGACAGCGCTTTTGTTTTCGGTATATTGACTTTACTCAGGATTGTGCAGAGCGCAATCGACTTTAGGATAATGCCATTTAATGAAGAAAATATAAATACTAAATATAACTTAAACTCAATCCGTGCAACCACTCTCAAACTCTGACAAAATTCTCGCATTGAAATCCAGATTAGTCGTTAAGAATTATTAGTCTAAACATCAATTTTGAAAAGACAACTGTACTGCTGAAATCAGACAAGCAACACACGTTTTTCTGCTGTTCAGTCGGTTGTCAAAATGTTGAGATGTTGTTGTTTAACAATGCATTTGCCGTATCATAAAACAGTCAAACTCTTAAAAACTTTTCTGAACTTTTGCAGTATTTTGCCCTCAAGAGCTTGTCAGCATCAGCAAGGTTGGAACAATCGTGGTAATAGGCACAGAACAAGGGGCCATCATGAGGGACCCATTTACAATCGATAAGATGTGGGTGACTTTCGGGTACACGGACATCAATCAGATTACAGAGTATAATTCCCTCAAGGACCTCAAATTCGAGCTTGTTGGGAAAACTTACGAACTCCCATTTTTCTGTGTCGGCACTGGCCATGTTGTGTTCAAGAAGGCACTTTTTTGCCAGAAAATGTTCACGAGTAAGATTGTAAAATATGACCTAGCGCAGAATCGTTGGATGGGGGAGCGTCAGTTAGAAAACGTTGGCGTCCATAATACATATCCATATCAGTCTGGCAAATTCAGCGACATCGACTTCGCCGTGGACGAGCTTGGACTCTGGATGATATACGCTACAAACGAATCTAAAGGCAACATCGTAATCAGCAAAATAAACCCGGATGACTTGAGCTTCGAGCAAACCTGGATTACCGAAATCCCGAAAAGATCAGTTGGTAACACATTTATGATTTGCGGGATTCTCTATGCCACCGATTCCTACGAGCAAATTCCCACGTTCATCAAATATATGTACGACACAAATACTGTGAAGGAAAAGATTCTGACAGAAAAGCAGCTCCCGTTCCGGAATTCTCTCAAGTCAGAATATGCCCGAGTTTACACGCTGGACTACAGTCCTGCTGACCGAGTCTTGTACTCCTGGAACCACGGTCATGTGGAGATATTCCCAGTTTCTTTCTCAAGGGAAGACGAACCATAATCGTTATTAGGAGGTTTAAGCAACCATGACTGACATCAAATAGCTTGTAGTGCGCATTGATATTCTTATTAGGAAATATTTATCGCAACTTTAATATTCAGACTTAATATGTAGGATGTGGATGGTGTTGTAGTACAACATATATCTGATGGTTAAAATTATATTATTTTGTTATTGCCTTCACCCAAGGAACTGTTTTCCTTTGCTGTTGTCTAGTGAGTATAATGCCTGAACTGAATGTGATTCTATAGGCCACCACACTGCGACCAGGTTAGCATTTTACCTATTTGTGAGCCTTCTACACCAGGCCACCAAAAAACCATGTACGAATTTAACTGGCCGATGACATCAACAATATATTAGCAAGCTGTTGCCCGTCATTTATCAGTCATGTATACATGGAAGCATTACCAAGAAAGTTGAGAGACTTCATGACAGAATCAAGCATAATCACATAACACGGAATTTATTGCATGCTCTTTAAATGTTCAGTCGACGAATAAAGCTTGTGAATGCAGTAAATTTACATAATTGATATAGACCGTTTCGTGTCACTTTTTAATGAAACATTTCTTCTGTATTAAAACAGCAGTTTTTGTCATAATTTTTTACTTTCTTATTTAACCTATTTGTTACAAAAGAATTCCACATTGCATTACTTTACTAGTTCGTGTAATGTAACATAGTTATAAAAAATAATATTTAGTAAAGGAAAACATCAAGGAGTAACTTTTTTCTTGTTCAAATCAGTGATATTTCATTATGTAAAATTGTTTATTCGTCTATGGTTCAATTGTTTACGTATCAGTTCGCAAATCTTGCCAACCGATACTCGACTGTTACATAGTAAGGGACGTAGACTTGCCTGGGATCGTTTGGAATTTCCCGTTGAGGAACTCTCCATGCTGAGGCACCGACCCATCGGTTTACCTTCGGAGATTAAAATTAGCACCTCAGTATACAACACAATTATCTTTTAATCAGTCCAGTTTGGTAATACAATTTAGACCTTAGGTTTTATATAAAAAGCTGTCAACGAAAACAAATGCCATCTTACGAGTTTCAAAGACAAGTAAATCGTGTTAACTTTTATCTGGCCTAGTTTTATGCACTTGCTACATAAAGAGTCACAAGTAACAGCTGTTTAGTAATTTGTGACATAGATCTATAAATAAGCGACATAAAAATAATTTGTGACATATTCTTAAGTAACGTCTTTTCCAAGCTTTTGGCATGAGCTGTACAACAAGGTCACAGTGATACACTGTTTAGTAATTTCTGGCCTAGTTTAAAGTATGACCTCCGGTGACTCGCAGCAGAGGAATTGTTCACGTGGATCTGCGCATGCGCCACGTAAAATGTCACTGTGAAGCAGTGCTGAGTTATTTCCGACCTAGTATTATTGGGTCCATGACAAGCCACCGAGTCACCTATCGTCGAATAAACAACTTGTTAATGCGTCATATTGCCAAACTGAAATTTCGTCGATTGGAGATCTCGCCGAAAAATAAACTCGCCAATGTGACACCCTGCCGAACAACAAACTCGCAACTAAGTAAGTTTAAAGTCGGCGAATATTGCCTTAACCTTTGCCAAAATTAGTATTATTAAAACGGTTAATAAATAAACATAGGGTTCCAAAGAATTGTTTCTCACCTGCGACCCGTGTAATAATTATATTTGTTTAACAATGCATATTGAGAAATGCCCGAGATAGCTGTAGCATCCTCCAGCTCAAGAACTAGTTCAAAGAAGCTTTAACATTAACTGAATGACACTTTTATCATCCCGCACACACACACACACACACACACACACACACAGATATATATATATATATATATATATATATATATATATATATATATATATATATATATATATATATATATATATATATATATATATATATATTTTAAAGTCACTGATGAAACTATTTTTAATGACTTTCTGACTTTCGTATTGCTACAGTTAAAGGAATTAAAACTGTTTAGATTATATTGGAATTTGCTGATGAACGCCTGCGTCAATAATGTATTCCCAGGTATTAGGTATTTTAAGGTTAAACATCCTTACACATGTTTAAGCAGGCCGTAAACACAATTACCCTATTATGGTTAGCCGTTATTACATGAAGATGAGAAAGTGAGCCGAACAAGGAAGTACTCTTCTATTTTAAGTAATGAAAACAGCCACCCAACACCTGTATGTAGTAAACGAAATCTAATAAAATGGACGCTCTAGATTTATCTAATACGGCTAATGAGTCTTAAAAAATATTTGAAACTTAAAATGTGCTTTCAGATTGCAGTGAAGGTTTGGGGGCGAGGAGTGTTAGCACGAGTTGCGCGACAATGGATTGGGACTGTCAAAGTACAAGAGGAATTGAAAATGGGACTATCTAGGGACAAGAGGACCTTGAACATGGATGGAATTCTCTAGGGACAAAAGAGAAATTGTATGGGGCCTATCTAGGGACAAAGATGGTAGAGGGCCAAATACAACAGAGACAGAGACAGCCATATTATAATACTATCCCGAGATTGTTATATACAGCATTACCTAGACCTGAAAGGATGCTGGTGGCGCAATTGTAACGATACTTTAAATAGCTATAATTAAGGAAAAAAACCAACGACAAAATGGATGTGACTAAAAGTAATGTTAACATTACTAAATTGTCCCAGAATTTAACGGAGATTAAACATATCCCTGAGCATGAGGCTACATTGGTTAACACTAAAATGGATAAACCTAGTAACTATTTATAGTCTCAACTTATGTGATGATCCTGTTTAAAAACCCTAGTATCTATCTATAGCTACAACCTGTGGAAATTCCTATGAAAACCCCACTATCTATTTATATTTGCAACTTGTGGAAATTCCTGCTGTAAAATGCAATTATCTATTTATTGCTGCAACTTGTGGAAAATTCTATGGATAAACCACAATCTATATGTATAGCCTCAATATTTCTAGCTTCAAGGACGTCACTATACTGGACGCTAGGAGAATAATGACAACACTCCCAATTCCTCTTGTCCCTATACAGTCCCAGCCTTTGTTAATCTTTCCCTTGTCCTGCTATAGTCCCTAGACATGCACATGTTAAATTTCCCCTTGTCCGTATATCGTCCCTGGGTGTTTTGTAATGGTAATTCCCGTTGTCCGTAAAGTGGATATAAAATTCACTATAAACTGCCACACTGCAGACATCGTAGTGATATCACTGAGAAATTGTTGAAGCTACGTTAAAAATCCTAATCACACACACACACACACACACACACACTGTTGAGAGAGAATCTCCACCTGGATTTGTCGCGTTCAGTGAACTACTTTAGCGTCTATTAGTTCTTACAAAACTATGCTGATTGCTTTGTCCCTCAGTGAGTCATGCACATTATTAGTTAGTAGTATTTGTTTTAATCCTGTTCGGGCTAAATTTCCAGAGCCTAAAGTGACGTAGTGTTACACTTGCAAAAAAGCTCATCACCCCATTTCGGATCAAATCCATGCTCTTTTGACTTAAATATTTACATTTTGACCTAATTCGGATATTTGATAAGGCCTATGTATACCTACTTATTTAATAGACCTCTCTTTGTGTGTGTATATATCCTGTCGTTGTATTACGCACATGCAGCAGTTTAATCTATGAGCTACAATGCAATACAATGTAGTGCCAGCACAAGGAGCAAGTGTATTATTTCAATCGGGATTTATATATTTTATTTTTGGATTTTTGTAATTTGCATTGTAACTTTTTACTTGATTCCTAAAATGTATGACGATTCAGAACATAAGAGCATCTTCTCGTTCTTTTGTACACACCACGCTGAAATATTTGGGATTTTGTGACGACATTGTTTTTTGTCGTGAAAATCGAGAGGATCATATTTGCGTAAAATACTTTTCATTTTTGTAAACTATGTACGATGCGAGCACTGTGTTAATTTATACGTGAATATGTCTTTAGATAAATAAACTCAAAGGTGGCATAATCTTCACCAATGTTTTACCTCTTTGGTTTTTGCTTCAGCTGTGTGATATTAGTCATTAGTTATTATTACTAATGAAAAGAAAAAAAAAATACCACCCCAAGCAAACAAACCCACAAAACCTATTTATTGAAAACACATGATTCAGCTCTTTGTAACCTAGCACAAATTAAAAACCTCGCTTTTGTATGAGCTAAAAGGACTCACCTTAATGTACTGCTAACCTAGTTTTTGTACTAGCTAAAAAGACTCGCCTTGGTGTACTGCTAACCTAGTTTTAGTATCAGCCAAAGAGACTCACCTTGATGTACTTGCTAACCTAGTTTTAGTATCAGCCAAAGAGACTCACCTTGATGTACTTGCTAACCTAGTTTTTGTATGAGCTAAAGAGACTCACCTTGATGTACTGCAAACCTAGTGTTTTTATGAGCTGCATCAAACCATCTCACCTATCTTTATGCACTATCCTCATAAAATGACACAGTAATGCAAGTTCTTAGTGATTTCCAACCAAGCTCTATGCATGAGTTTCATTAAAACCCACAATGAACATGCTATCTGAGCATTGCCTGAACTATTACTATATACGATTTGTATTAGAACACACTAGGAACATGTTCCTGAATATTCCCTAAACTGGCTATATGCATAAGATTTGTTCAGACTCACAATGCACATATTCCTGAGCATTGTCTGAACTATTTATATACACGAGTTTTTTTAAACTCACCAGACACATATTCCTGAGTATTGCCTGAACTAGCTATATGCACTAGTTTAATTAAAACGAACCAGGCACATGTTATTCAGTTTTGCGTGAACTAACTATTTGCACAAATTGTAATAAAGCTCACCAGAAGCATGTTCCTGACCACTGCCTGAATTATTTTTTATGCATGAGGTTTATTAGAACACATTAGGCACATATTCCTGAGTACTGACTGTATTAGCTATATGCACGATTTTGTTCAGACTCACAAAACAAATAATCTTGCGTATTTCCTGAACTAGCTGTATGCATAAGTTATATTAAAACTCAACAGGCACGTTTCCTGAGTATTGCCTGAACTAGCTATATGAGGGAGGATTTTTTAAAGCTCACGAGGCACATGTTACTGTGTATTGCCTGAACAAGCTAGATGAGCGAGGTTTTATTACAATTAACGAGGCAAATGTTACTGAGTATTGCCTGAACTAACTATTTGAGCGAGTTTTTATTAAAACTCACGAGGCACATGTTACTGGGTATTACCTGAACTAGCTATATGAGCGAGTTTTTTTAATGCTCGCGAGGCACATGTCTCTGAGCATTGCCTGAACTAGCTATATGAGCGAGTTCTATTAAAGCTCGCGAGGCATGTGTCTCTGAGTATTGCCTCAACCCGCTATATGAGCGAGTTTTTATTTAAACTCACGAGGCACATGTTACTGAGTATTGGCGCAACTAGCGGTAACCTGAGGTATTATAGAAATAATCACCAGGAAGCCGTACCGATTATTGCCTGCTCTAACTGTATCAACAAGTTAAATAACAAAATATTTAGAAATTGCTAACGTTAATATTGCTGAAGGCAACGGACTTTTACACTACATGCCGTATCCTCGCTTATATGTAGTATGTGTGTTTGTGTGATTTGGATTTGTAACGTAGCTTTAAAAAAAATTCAGTCATATCGCTACGATGTCTGCAGTGTGGCAGTTTATACTGATGTTTAGCACTGGGGCATCATGCCGAAGAAATGTAGTGTTACGTGTTTAGTCTCGAATAAACAGCAACACAAGAAAGCGTGAAAACAACAAGCTTTGCAAAATTTAAATAATTTATTTCCCTGGAAAAATTCTGTAAACATGAAAAATAAAAACTTACAGTTTCAAGAATTAAATCCAAAAAATAATCCAAGAATAATCCACGAATAAGGTTTTAGAAGTCTTAATAATAAAATGTTCTAATCAAGTTCGAGTCCCAACGAAGTATCCGAGATGGAAGGCGATGACGTATGCTGTATCCTGTTCAATGTTGTTGTCTAGAGTTCCTTGTAGGAACACAATAAATAATCCACCGGTTTTGGAAATCCAAATAAATATTTTAAGAAATGTCTGTGTTCAAGAAATCTGTATGAGCACAAAAATATTTTCAGAGAAACGAATTAATTTTTTAGCATCCAAATAATCTGAAGACAAATTAACTTATAACTCGAAAACTGGTTACAACAGAAGGAAACGACTTCACATCAAGCGTAGTTAAGCCCAGACTGTGAGATCCTCTCTAAACATAAATATTACAACTAAGTAATGTGCAAGTTTGGAAATGCCTAATTGCGAAATAGAGGATCACGTGATCATGTTTACATATAAAAAGTCACGTAGCTCCAGTTTGACCTTGATAAAAACCAATCATTTTACTCGGAGAACACACGTTGTTTACTTCACTAAAACTAATAACAAGTCTAGGGTTACGTATTCAACATAGCCTCGATCTCAACCTTATTATTCACACAATAAAAATAAATTAAAAATAATTTGTTCACGTGGCTGTTACTAATTTTCAATTAAGGTAGGGAACCAGGTCAGTGTTATGTTTACAAAAATGAACAGTCACGGTCAAACTATTTTCTGGAAAAAGTATGAGTTCCTAGTAAATGAAACTACATTATTTTGACATATAATGAAATTAAAAAATAAAAAGATTTTAAAGCTTACAAACAATTAAAAAATATACATAACATGTAGTATCATTTCCAATCCAGTCACATCATCCCGACACCAGGCCGACCAGCCCTAACACTAATCTGTTAATCATGAGCGCCTAACGAGGCAGCCGTTTGTAGCATTTTTTTAAAAATACGTCTTTGGTATGACTCAGCCGGGGTTCGAACTCTTGACATCCCGCATCCGAGGCGAGCGCTCTAACCTCTAGACCACCGGTGCAGTCTGCTTATATGTAGTATCCAACCTAAATCAACATAGATTCTGATCTTCCATCCCATTATGCGCCTTGAGATTCGGGGTCTTTATCGTTTTATTCCATTGACTACTTCTAGAACACTGAATAGAAACTGATCTGCCTGTGCATTATGAGAGGGCAAATCTGGTTATATGCAGTTTGCAGTTGGACACAACTTAGTACATTCAGTACCTTAATTTTTACTGGCGAACACGTCGTTTTAGTAAATTCTTCCCAGGCTTTATAGATATAACGAAACTAGTTTTATCAAAGCTAATAAGTTAAAGATGCTAATTTGAATTGGAGCAAACTTTCGGGAAGGCGTTTGGCGCCAGCTTCAATGTCGCTAGTAACAAATACATCAAACTGCAGATAAAACAAATGAGGATGAAACAGAAGTCAAGAAAATATAGCGTATTTCAAGCAGTATGTTAAAATGGTTTCAATTAAAATCCATCTCAGGCCCTTTCATGTCATTATGTAAACTGATTATATTCCAGTTTCCTCCAGTTTAGAATGCAATATTATTGAGTCGGTCTCGATGCGACACCACAAATGTCTGTCTCAACCATTATATATTCCCCTAAGACAGAGAGCTTTATTTTTTCTATAAACCTTCAAACACAAAGCTATATTCCAGATGGTAAACTGTATCTATTAAAATCTCTCGCAAGTTATAGTAGAGAAGATTGTCTATTTGGATTTCTCGCCATCATTGAACTCTTTTAGCAACATCACAAAGCTGTGGTATCTAACATACTTATAGCGTAATATCCTTTAATGTAAGATGTAAATGATGACTAGTATAGCATTAAGGCTTTTTATATTTAATTTTGTTGATCTGTAATTTCCAACGTGAATTAAATGGCCTTGACAAACTTGCATTTCATTTCAGTACCAGAGGCTACACCCAAATTTCGATTGTCACCTAATTTTGTTTGTCGGTCACCATTCATCTATTCACGATTTCTCTTTCGCTTTCCGATATCAGTATGTTTGCGACAAACGTTAAAAATATCTACTTAAATTTTTTTTATTGCTGTATTTAATTATGCTTATTTTCCATAAAACTTGTACCATTTGTTGTTGAGAGTAACATGAAAACGGGGCTGTAAAGCTATCACTGAACATCGTAATACAAACGGGTCATGTTAAATTCAGTCACTGAAAATTTGTGCGATTCCTGTGGTTGTTGCTGCTGTATCGAGCTTAACATCATTGTTAGTACATGATACGCTATAGGTGGCGGCTGGTGTATTTGGTAGAGGAAGAACGCGGAAAACCCATTGGAAGAACCAACGATTCACGTGAGGCTACTGGCAATGTTTCTCATACCCATGTTGGAGGAAATCGAGAATCGAACCCGCGCAGACAGAAGTAAGATACTCAGACAGAAGTGAGATACGCAGACAGAAGTGAGATGTCAGTGGGACATCAGGGTTTCTGGAGAAGAGAGCAGTTCAAAGATATTTATTGCCACAGTTCTGATATCAAAATTATTCACTGATACATTTCAATATCTCATTATGAATATATAATAAATATATAATAATAAATAACAATAAGTACTCTTATTAACTCTTAGTGCTGCTTGGTTATTTGGGATGCTTGCCAACACAAACACGTGATGTATAAGGAAAAGAAGTGTTCCACGACAAAACACTATCCCCCCCCCCCAAACAAAAACAAAAAAAAAAACAAACTTTAAAACCAATCCATGCTCTGGGTGTACATGACTGCGTTGCATCATATGGACTCTACGCATTTTTGTCAGGCAGGGGCGTAAGATTCTTTGACTTATAACATGAATTGACACCTTTTATTCAGTTCGCAAAAGTTGTTAGTACTTTCACTCTGAAAGCATCTTCTCCAGTTCCTTTCGTCCACGCAGCCACGACACACGCCATATTGAATTATTTTATGATTATAGTATTTTGTTGTCGTTGAAGAGGAAAAGACCCATATGGTATAACGGTACCAATTGCGCAAGTCTAGGTGGGCGGAGCTTAAGGTGTATGGAACATTTCATTCAGAATTAAAGAACAACACTAGCTGTGATTGGTGCATTATGTAAGAGTTGTACTTTCTGTTTGGCTTTTAAAAAAAGTTGAGCCTCTTATCAACATGAGAGTTTGTGTTAATTTCTATCTAGATCATATTTTGTATTTTTTATGATTTTTTTAAAATATGGTACACATGGCTGAAAATGTGCTTGTTGTGACTAGATAACTCTTACCCCTGTCTAGTTCCAGTAGAGTTATCTCTCTTAAATGCAATGGAGTACCTGGTTATGTCATTGTCAAATTGACAACCTAGCATTGTTCTATATGACAGTGTGTGACATACATGCCCAAGTAGGACAGAAAGTATATTTATTTCACAAAACATTAGCATTGAGGTATATGGGAAAACAATTGGTACCGTGATACCATATAGACCTACTCTTCACTTTTGTAAACCATGTGCATACCGTGTGCATACCGTGTGCATACCATGTGCATACCGTGTGGGCATGGTCTATATTATTACATCAGTGGGACGGTTTTAATACAGTGGGTACGTTTATTGGATGACATGGATATAGAATAACAGTACCGAAAGGAAAAAAGCTAATAAATTCATTATTAAGCTAACGATTTCAATCATTCCCTTACATTTACGGCTGACATTTACCACACAAACTGGAGACAAAACCTAAACACTGTCGAGATAAAATCTGTACATACATCAAACCCACCGGCAAATACATTATCTCCTTCCATACAGCAATGACCCTCAACACTTCACTCATAACATACAGCAAAACCAGCACTGAGAATAAATTATGATTTGCTCTGACTGAGACGTTAGTCAGTAGATTCAAATAACTGTCTCAACGAACGATAACACAGGCTATAATATATTAAGGGTGAAACAAGAAAAAATACAGATCTTTCAAAAAGCAAAGAAAGGAATACATTCAGTGAGTACCACTTATCCAGTCCTATGACAAAGGGTGCTTGGTCCGCTCAGACTGAGCAGGAATCTTCAGGCTCTGTTATCATCTCCTTGTCAACAAAATGAAACAGTGCTGTTAATCTAAACATTTTCTCCAGCAGTTATGTAACAATATACCTCAAATGTTAAGGCTGCATTTATAGCATGACTGTTTTATTCATTCCATTTTCAGTGATGCCTCCAATATTAGGGCTGGGAGAATAAACATTGCACAACATCGAAGTGTTGTTATTGATATTGTCAACGTATTTGTAGTAACAAAATACAAGCATATGTATATATGCATACAACATGTATATTTTTTCGTTATTTTGTTCCCATAATGATACCAGAAGACTGAGAAGCACAAGGCTACACAAGTTAATTATTTCTTATTTTATAAACATTGTAACACTTAAAATGTAGTAGTAGTAGTAGTAGTAGTAGTAGTTGTTGTTGTTGTTGTAGGGTTTAACGCCATTTTTCAGCACACGATAGGCTATACACGTCGGCCAGTATTAGTGGTGGAGGAAGAACCCGGGAAATCCCCGGAAAGAACCACCGACCCACGAGAAGCTATTAGCAAGCTTTCTCACATACCCACATTGGTCGAATCCTAGACTCGAACCCACGCAGACAGAGGTGAGATTGGCAGTGATCCGTAACGGAGAGCGCTTTAGACCAGACGGCCACTCGGGGCCCCGTTAAGTTTTGTACAAGAGTATAAAATGCTAGTTTAAGATAATAAGAGTGTAACGAGAGCGCTTTAGGCCACTCGGCCACTCGGGGCCCCCAATTAAAATGTATAGTTTTACATTATTATTACTGCTCCATTTTCTTTTTACATTCCTTAATTGTATGCGCATAGCATACATTCCTTAAGTGTATGACATTTCCTAGCCTCTTTTATTCTGTATAGATCTTATTAGAGTCCGAAATTAAAATTAATCTGGGTAATTTAAAATTATTTACAAATAATTTACATAGCGTATAGTTATACAAAATCCTTATTAGTAAACTCAAACTGAATAATTCTGACATTCTTCTTAACCATAATAGCATTGGCACTTTGTTATGTATCATTATCTATGTTTTTATTACTCACTGTCTTTAATTCATTTATCTATGTTTTTATTACTCATTTTCTTTAATTAATTTATCTATGTTTTTATTACTCACTGTCTTTAATTCATTTATCTATGTTTTTATTACTCATTTTCTTTAATTAATTTATCTGTACATATATAATATAAGATGCGGAGCTGAAATTTACAAAAGTGCAACAAATACATTTTAATGACATTTGCAAATAAAGGCCATTATAGTGGTGCAAATACAATAACGGTTTTCAAGTTTAAAATATAATATTATGCATTTATGTTGAGACTAGAAATTAGATGTAAAGTAATTTTTTATCTAAAGTATCTGGTTAACCCTTCCAAGGCATTAAGATATCTATTTTAAACCACATTTACGTTTTTTCTCAACAATACATGTTTAAATATGAATAAAACCAGTTGATGTGCGTACATTGTTGTCAAGATAGTGTCATATTCAGTTGAATTAATGATAAAATCGAAATGCATTCAATGAATCCATGTTTTATGTGATGCACCCAAGTATAAGAAGAATAAGTATCATGAAATATTTCATCGAAGTCACTGAATTATTTGTTTTCTGCATCATTGGAATTTTTTTTTCAGAAATTCTCCTGAACTATGTCTACAAAAGTGACCTCGCTGAAAAACCTACAGGTTTCTGTCCTTGATGGAGTTTGCTACATTCAGTCTGAAGATGTTTTAAAACAATTTAAAGATAACCATACAAGGAAGACTGAAAAAGAATTGCGTGCTGCAAATATTCTAAAAGAAATAAACGGATACAAAACCTCCAAGAAAGTAGTTGATGGTAAAACCTATTTTTCATTATGAGCAATATTGCCTTAATGTTTTGCACATAAATATGGCAGATTGCATATGAATATGATAGATTACACATTAATATGATAGATTACACATGAATATAATAGATTATACATCAATATGATATATTTCACATAAATATAATAGATAACACATGAATATGATAGATTACACATGAATATGATAGATTGCACATAAATATAATAGATTACACATAAATATGATAGACTGCATATGAATATGATAGATTAGATTGCACATGAATATGATAGATTGCACATGAATACGATAGACTGCATATGAATATGATAGATTCCACATAAATATGATAGATTCCACATGAATATGATAGTTTACACATGAATATGATAGACTGCACAGGAATATGATAGACTGCACATGAATATGATAGATTACACATAAATATGATACATTGCACATTAATATAATATATTGCACATAAATATGATAGATTGCACATGAATATGATAGATTACACATAAATATGATAGACTGCACATAAATATGATAGACCGCACATCAATGTGATAGATTGCACATAAATATGATAGATTGCACATAAATATGATAGATTGATAAATTGCACATAAATATGATAGTTTACACATAAATATGAAAGATTGCACATAAATATGATAGATTACACATAAATATGATAGATTGCACATAAATATGATAGATTACACATGAATATGATAGATTGCACATGAATATGATAGATTGCACACAAATATGATAGATTACACATACATATGATAGACTGAACATGAATATGATAGATTGCACATGAATATGATAAATTGCACATAAATATGATAGATTGCACATGAATATGATAGATTATACATGAATATGATATATTGCACATAAATATGATAGATTACACATGAATATCATAGATTACACATGAATATGATAGATTACACATGAATACGATAGGTTGCACATAAATACGATAGACTGCACATGAATATGATAGATTGCATATGAATATGATAGATTGCACATAAATATGATATATTACACATGAATATGATAGATTACGATAGATTACACATGAATATGATAGATTACACATGAATATGATTACACATGAACATGATAGATTACACATGAATATGATGGATTGCACATAAATTTTATAGTTTACACATGAATATGATAGATTACACATAAATATGATAGATTGCACATGAATATGTTAGATTGCACATCAATATGATAGATTGCACATAAATATGACAGATTGCACATCAATATGATAGATTACACATGAATATGATAGATTGCACATGAATATGATAGATTGCACATGAATATGATAGATTGCACATGAATATGATAGAATGCACATAAATATGATAGTTTACACATAAATATGATAGATTGCATATAAATATGATAGATTACACATAAATATGATAGTTTGCACACGAATATAATAGATTGCACATAAATATGATAGATTGCACATAAATATGATAGATTCCACATAAATATGATGGTTTACACATAAATATGATAGATTCCACATAAATATGATGGTTTACACATAAATATGATATATTCCACATAAATATGATAGATTCCACATAAATATGATAGATTCCACATAAATATGATGGTTTACACATAAATATGATGGTTTGCACATAAATATGATAGATTACACATAAATAGGATAGATTACACATAACTATGATAGATTGCACATACATATGATAGATTGCACATACATATGATGGTTTACACATAAATATGATGGTTTACATATAAATATGATAGATTGCACATAAATATGACAGATTGCACATAAATATGATTGATTGCACATACATATGATAGATTATACATAAATATGATAAATTGCACATAAATATTATAAATTACACATACATATGATAGATTGCACATAAAATATGATAGATTGCACATGAATATGATAGATTACCCATGAATATGATATATTGCACATGAATATGATAGATTGCACGTGCATATGACAGACCGCACGTAGATATGATAGATTACACATAAATATGATAGATTGCACATAAATATGATAGATTACACATAAATATGATAGATTACACATGAATATGATAGATTGCACATAAATATGATAGATTACACATAAATATGATAGATTGAACATGAATATTATATACTGCACATGAATATGATAGATTGCACATAAATATGATAGACTGCACACGAATATGATAGATTACACATGAATATGATATATTGCACATGAATATGATAGATTGCACATAAATATGATAGATTGCAAATGAATATGATAGATTATACATGAATATGATATCTTCTTGGCATCCGTCCGTCTACGAGAGACGATGGCATAGCTCCAAAGTACGCTTTTGCTTATCCTTCTTTTTAGCTCTCTTTTCAGCTTGCTTTATTCTTCTCTTTTCCTCTGCGTTTTGAACTCCCTGCCTGACAGCTAGACGCCAGCTGGAACGGTTGTTTGCACAGCTCTCCCAGTCGTTGACATTGATGTTTGCTGTCTTCATATCCTTCTTGCAAACATCTTTGTAGCGCAGATGTGGTCGTCCAGTTGGTCGTGCACCTTCTGCTAACTCCCCATATAACAGGTCCTTGGGAATGCGACCTGGGTCCATTCTCTTGACATGGCCGAGCCAGCGAAGGCGCCTCTCGCTGAGGATGGAGAACATGCTGTTCATGTTGGCGCGTTCTAGAACCTCTGTGTTGGGTACTTTGTCCTGCCACTGGATGTGCAGAATGCGCCGCAGACATCTCAGATGGAAGCTGTTGAGTTTCCTCTCGTGTCTTGCATAGGTGGTCCATGTTTCGCTGCTGTAGAGAAGTGAGCTGAGCACGCACGCTTGGTAGACACGCAGTTTGGTCTTCTCTGTGAGGTTGGGGTTGTTCCAGACCCTCTGGTTAAGTCTGGCCATCACTGCTGCTGCCTTGGCAATCCTGCCGCCCACCTCAGAGTCAATGGAGAGTGAGCTGGAGATGTTAGACCCGAGGTATGTGAAGTTCTCGACAACTTCCAAATTGTACCCATCGATGGAGACAGAGGGAGGGGAGTCTGTGTCCTGTGCCATGACATTTGTTTTCTTCAAACTGATGGTCAGTCCAAATTCCTTACATGCATGGGAGAGGCAGCATACCAGCTGCTGAAGTCCATCTTCCGTGTGTGATGTCAAGGCTGCATCGTCGGCAAAGAGCAATTCACGGATGAGTACCTCTGTGACTTTAGTCTTAGCACGGAGACGGGCGATGTTGAACAGCTTGCCGTCAGCCCTGGTATGGATGTACACTCCCTCGCTGCAGTCCTTGAATGCGTACTGGAGAAGCATGGAGAAGAAGATGGCAAAGAGCGTCGGTGCAAGGACACAGCCTTGTTTGACTCCGCTAATGACTGGGAATGCTTCAGATGTTGCGCCATTGAAGCACACTGTGCTGTGCATGTTCTCGTGGAACGACATAATGACAGCAAGCAGACGTGGGGGGCAGCCGATCTTCTGCAGGAGTCTGAAGAGTCCGCTCCGACTAACCATGTCAAACGCCTTCGTCAGGTCTATGAAGGCAATGTAGAGGGGCATCCGCTGCTCGCGACACTTCTCCTGCAGCTGACGTAGTGAGAAGATCATGTCTACAGTTGACCTGCCGGCTCGAAATCCACACTGGGATTCTGGGTAGACGCGGGAGGCTAGGATCTGCAAGCGTGCCAAGGCAACACGGGCGAAGGCTTTCCGACGATGCTGAGGAGGGAGATGCCCCGATAGTTGTTGAAGTCGCTACGGTCTCCTTTGTTTTTGTACAAAGTGACGATGTTGGCGTCACGCATGTCCTGTGGGATGTATCCCTGTTCCCAGCAAAGGCAGAGGAGTGTGTGTAGGGGCTGGAGCAGTGCTGGTTTTCCGCTCTTGAGGACTTCAGGCGGAATGCGGTCGCTTCCAGGAGCCTTCCCACAGGCAAGGCAATCGATGTCTTTTCCGAGCTCTTCCAGGGTGGGCTGTGTGTCTAGCTCCTCCATGACAGGCAGGTCTGGAATGGCGTCCAGGGCAGTTCCAGTGACATTGTTTTGGGTTGCATATAGCTCGAGATAGTGCTCAATCCATCACTGCAGTTGTTTCCCCTGGTCTGTGATGACTTCATCCGTCTTGGACTTGAGGGGGGCGGTCTTGTAGCTGGGGGGGACTGTCGCCTTTTTGATACCCTCATACATTCCTCTTGTATCCCCGGTGTCAGCAGCTGTCTGTATACTGTTGCAAAGGTTCAGCCAGTAGGTGTTGGCACAGCGGCGGGCAGTCTTCTGGGCGTTATTCCTTGCAATCCTGAGGGCTTGTAGTGTTCTGGGGCTAGGTGCAGCCTTGTATGCCAGGAGGGCTTTCCTCTTTGCCTCAGTCACGGGCTCCATCTCCTCCCAGTTTGCCTCATACCAGTCGACATTCTTTCGCTCCCTCTTCCCGTAAGCTGTGATAGCTGAATTGTACACAGAGTCACGGATATGGAACCACTTGGAATCAATGGTGTCATCAGGTGTCACTTTGGTGAGGGCTTCCTTCAGTTTGCTGATGAACTGCTGTGTTTTCTCTGGGTTGCTTGCACAGCAGGTGTTGATACGTGGGTGACCCTTCTTCTTGGCGTGGTGCAGCTTCTTGGGTAATATTCGCACCTTGCTGGCCACGAGGGAATGGTCCGTGTCACAATCGGCACTGTGGTAGCTGCGGATAAGGAGGACACTGGCCAGTTCTGCACGACTGGTGATGACGAGGTCTAGCTGGTGCCAGTGGCGTGAACGTGGGTGTCTCCACGACACCTGGTGGATCTCCTTGCATTTGAAGAAAGTGTTGGTCACACATAGGCTGTGGGAGCAGCACATCTCCAGCAGTCGCTGACCATTCTCGTTGATCTTGCCCCTTCCGTGAAAGCCGAGACAGGTGGACCAGGCCTCATGGTCAGCTCCCACTCTAGCATTGAAGTCTCCTAGTAAGTAAAGGCTTTCATTGTTGGGGATACTGGATATTGCCTGATCCAGAGCCTCATAAAACTTGTCTTTCTCTTCGTAGGTGGAGTAGAGGGTTGGGGCGTACACACTGAAGATGTTGACCGGGCCTAAGGATGTTGACAGCCGGAGGGCAAGGATTCTCTCAGTACCTGATGATGGAGGTTCAATGAAGGCGATTAGCGTATTCTTGACGGCAAAGCCTACACCATGCTGCCTAGGTTCATCCAAGGGCTTCCCCTGCCAAAAGAATGTGTAATTGGCTTCCCTGATGGTGCCGCTGTCAGCCAGTCGGGTCTCCTGGAGGCAGGCAATGTCGATGTTTAGTCGGGAGAGTTCTCTGTCAATGACGGCAGTCTTCCGTGCATCGTCGATCTGCTGTAGGTCAGTGGTCAATCCAGGACACATGGTCCTGATGTTCCAGGTTGCAAAACGAAGAGTTGGAGTCTTTTTATTTCTTCTTTTAGTCTTTCCTGGTGCAGAGTTTTGTGGCCCACTTGTCGAGATGGTTCTCTAAGCTCCACGCACCCATTGAAGCAGGCAGGCCATGGCGGGCAGCACCTTACTGACTGGGGGCTGCCCAGCTTGAGGCGGGCGGTAGCTGTCCAGTGAGACCTGATGATCTCTCCCACCGTCAGAAGTAACCCCTGGCGCCAAGCTCTACGCCAATCGAGCTTTGACTTAGAACCGGTAAAATGCTACTTCTCGTGTTGTGCCGACGCCGTACGACGACGCTGGAGTGTCCTCTCCAGTGGAGCTATGAAGCCTGGGCAGGGTGGTATGGAGAATCAGCTGTTGCCCATGCAGCAGATCCCCCCTCTCCACGCAGCTGGTGTGCCCAAGGGAACGACGAATGCCGATACAGCTTGGCACCAACGGTGTCGCAGGAGTTGCCGGAATGACGTTGAAGTCAATGTCATACCGCCTTAGGGACTCCATCTCCGGATTTTCTGTCGGGGTTTACTCCCTTAGCCTTTCCCATGCGTGGGTATAGCCACAAGGCAGCAGAGGTTTGGAATCGGAGTTTTCCTTCTCCTAGATGAGCTACCATCCAAGGTTTACGAGTCCCATCTACCCGAAGCAACTGGTTTTAAGGCGCCAGTGGGCCGCCTTCACCCCTTCTCCTGTTAGTAGAAAAACATGGTCTGCCGGGCTTCAAATCTAAGCCACTCGCGAAGGCCAGGAGCTGGATTTTAGTTGACAGAGGCAGTAAGAGACGCAGGCCGTATGGGGCATTTTGGAGGATTGGGGCGCTTGTCTCCCACTCCCACCCAGGGCAATGTCAACCTTAGACCATAAAAAAAAAGAATATGATATATTGCACATAAATATGATAGATTACACATAAATATGATAGATTACACATCAATATGATAGATTACACATGAATATGATGGACTGCACATAAATTTTATAGTTTACACATGAATATAATAGATTACACATAAATATGATAGATTGCACATGAATATGATAGATTGCACATAAATATTATAGATTGCAGATGAATATGATAGATTGCACATGAATATGATAGATTACACATGAATATGATAGACTGCACATAAATATGATAGATTACACATAAATACGATAGTTTGCACACGAATATAATAGATTGCACATAAATATGATAGATTGCACACAAATATGATAGATTCCACATAAATATGATAGATTCCACATAAATATGATGGTTTACACATAAATATGATAGATTACACATAAATATGATGGATTGCACATAAATATGATAGATTGCACATAAATATAATAGATTCCACATAAATATGATGGTTTACACATAAATATGATAGATTGCACATGAATATGATAGATTGCACATAAATATGATAGATTGCACATAAAAATGATAGATTGCACATACATATGACAGAATAACACATAAATATGATAGATTGCACATAAATATGATAGATTGCACATAAATATGATAGACTGCACATGAATATGATAGATTGCACATAAATATGATAGATTGCACATAAAAATGATAGATTGCACATACATATGACAGAATAACACATAAATATGATAGATTGCACATAAATATGATAGATTGCACATAAATATGATAGATTACATATAAATATGATAGATTGCACATAAATATGATGGTTTACACATAAATATGATGTTTTACACATAAATATGATAGATTACTAATAAATATGATAGATTGCACATAAATATGATAGATTACACATGAATATGATGGATTGCACATAAATATGATGGTTTACACATAAATATGATAGAATGCACATAAATATGATAGATTCCACATAAATATGATGGTTTACACATAAATATGATGGTTTACACATAAATATGATAGATTACACATAAATATGATGGATTGCACATAAATATGATAGATTGCACATAAATATGATAGATTACACATAAATATGATGGTTTACGCATAAATATGATAGATTGCACATAAATATGATAGATTCCACATAAATATGATGGTTTACACATAGATATGATGGTTTACACATAAATATGATAGATTGCACATAAATATGATAGATTCCACATAAATATGATGGTTTACACATAAATATGATGGTTTACACATAATATGATAGATTGCACATAAATATGATAGATTGCACATACGTATGATAGATTACACATAAATATGATAGATTGCACATAAATATGATAGATTCCACATAAATATGATGGTTTACACATGAATATGATAGATTGCACATAAATATGGTAGTTTACACATAAATATGATAGATTACACATAAATATGATAGAGTCATTTGTAAAAACATTGTTGATATTTTTAAACCTTTGTTTTACAAACACAAAATAAAGAATGTGATCAAACAATTTTAAATTTATACAAAACTGTTGCTTATGGTCAGTTGAAGGATACACATCTTGAAGAACATTTGTGTTCAGAATTTAGAGTCGAAGAAGATATTTCATCCCTGTACAGTAAATGCAGAGCACTGTTTTCTGCAAAGGAATGGAATAAAATGTGTCTCTTTGAGTACCGTTTTAGTCGCAGACATCAGTATATTTCAAATACATATGAAAATGACGTAGAAGGAAATGGAAGTTCTATGATTAAATCAAATTAGCTCATGGACTAAATACAACTGTGACAGAGTCAAGCCGAGTAATTAATGAACGCAAGCAGAGAAAGTCAGTTGCAGAAAAACTTGATGGAGTTAAGATTTTCACAGGCCAGTACCACTATGCAGAAGTAATAGAGACTGTACTATTGAAAAAAGCGGATCTCTTCTACCTCGGCCAAATAAAACTGGTATCTTGTGTTGAATGTTCCCCTTGCTGTACTCACCCACCTGATATTCGGGTTTTTGTGGAATTCGGCAGCGATTTTGATTCAGTTGCATATGTTTCATCCGTAATTAGACATATATTGTTTAGTGACCATAATAGATTCTGTCCAAGACTCGTATTCTTCCGCGTGGTCTTGACAAATGCAAACTTGGAACAAGTTTCAGCGGATTTTTTTATATCCAAGATGACATCATGCTAGGTAAAATTCAAGAACATATCGTCTTTGAGAGTACAATTACGGGACATGTCTCAGCTGCACCAGATGAAGAAAGTGTGTGCGCTGCATATCAGAACACACTTTCAAACAAATCTTTGCACTGGAAGACATCTAATTTATTACAAGAGTGGAATTTAGATATACCTTTGCTGATTCAAATTATACTGGAGGGCTTCATTAATCGCAAAAGCTTGTGGAAGGCAAAGCATCCGGTGATTTTGCTGAAAACCAAGCTTTTCCAGCTGTACCAAGAATATGATAGATTTTTTAAATATCTTCAACAGAACACACACAGGAATCATTCAAGACAGGGATACAATATAACTTGCCATACATTATCATAGCATAAGCACCGTGCTTGACATAACAGCTGAAGCAGGAAAAACAAGAAGCTTAAGAGAGGCAGAGAGATTGTTGAAAGCAAAGGCAGAACATGACATGTGCTATTCCAACTCATACATTAAGCGCTACTCTGTTTTTTGTTTTTGTGTGAAACAGAAGATGGAGTACGCCAGAAGAAAATTAGAATAAGAGATTGTGTCCAAATCTATATGAGAGACAACCTTATACGACTCAAACACAAAAGTGATCCCAATGCTGGTGAAAGCAGATCACTACAGTTATGCACATTGCCAATTCCCTTACAGGGAATACCCTGGGATGCTGCTATTGTAAAAACTTGGCATGCCGATGAATGCAGCCACAACAATGCATTTGCATGTACTTGCATGAAGGAAATTGAGCTAACACAAGATGAAGGACGAATGTGCATTCTAGAAGAATTCCCAGATGAGTCAGGCGTTAGACAGCGGCATGAACGGTTGCGAAGATCGTTTATACCTTGGTGGTATAAGATTTCAGAAGGTAATAAATATCACTCATTATTAGCTTACGTTGTAACAATATTGTTATGAGATGAATCATATTATGTTCAGTTTATAATAAGTAACAAGTAATGTACAAAAATGAATATGATTTGAAATTCAGTAGAATGATTAATCTCCATTGTTACTAAATAGCAAACATTTCATCTCATATGCTTCAGTCATGTTTTCAGAAAATGGAAGAAGAACATGAGTTGATTTAGTAATCATTACCTCAGAAACTGACTGAGAATGCCAGATAATTTGCATTATTTGCTCTTCCTTTAACACTTTCAGAAATATTTGGATTGTAGCGATCAACATAATTTCCAGCAGGGGATGACAAGGAGGAGGATGACATAACTTCCGAAATGTTACCTGTTGGTACTACAGAAATGTTACCTGTTGGTACTACAGAAATGATACCTGTTGGTACTACAGAAATGTTACCTGTTGGTACTACAGAAATGTTACCTGTTGGTACTACAGAAGGAAGCAGTAGTATGCCACTTCTTGAACTCGAAAAATCCTTCCTGACAATGTCTCTAGATACAACAATTGACATATAAACTGCATCGGAGTCTTCACAATGAATCAGATAACACCTTTTTAGTATCAAAGTTGAAATTTCAAAATATGTGCAGGTATTATCAATAGTTCAAACAAATTCCTCACAAAATAATGAAGTTAATTTATCAATCACGAAGTTTCTTTATGTCAATATCTTTCCAAAAGGGTAATGTGTGAAGACTCATCTGAACGACACAAGTGACATTACTTGATCACACTGCTAACTCACAGATAAATGTTCCTAGTATAAAGTATTAGTGAAATTTGACTTGTAATCAATGTAAGACAAAAACCTTTTATTCCTATGCTATATTTATGACAGTTGTCAAAAGGGATACATAAATAAACTCACACCATATGGATTGAAATAAACAAATAGAATAAAAACCATTTCAGTGAAACACGTATTTAATTTTGCATTTGAATGCTAGTAATGTTTTTCTTTTCTTTTTAAAGGCTGGAGAGACGGGTGATGACCTTGAAGCATATCTTCTGCATGATAATGATGACCCAGACGTTGTTGGTGCTGTGGATGAGGACGAAATTGATTTGAACCAGTTACTGTAAGGTGTGTCATTAGAATCATAAAACCATTTTTAATGAGAAGATGTCACATTTTGAGAAAAGTGCAAGTCATCAAGTCCAGATGGGTCCTGAAGAAGAAACTGTGCTTGATTTAAATGACTGCAAGTCTGTTACTGGTACTGAAGATGATTTAATTCAGTAAATGTATTTGTTCGTTAGTTTGGATTTACGCAATTTCGGTCTCTTGATATACATTAGATAAAGGAAGTATTTGATGACGTGCTATTGAAAAGTGGAAACCTAAAACCAGATTATGCAGTGGGTGACACAAAAATAGTGTTAGGGCCAGATAACAAGATTATGCAGTGGGTGACACAAAAATAGTGTTAGGGCCAGATAACAAGATTATGCAGTGGGTGACACAAAAATAGTGTTAGGGCCAGATAACAAGATTGGAAAATGTCTCGTTGATCTTATGGAACTAAACTACAAGTATTAACGTTTTCTCTCAGAATTTCCACTTTTCCACCTCCGAAAATCAAACATCACCAATCCTTTTTGCTGCCTTCAAAGACACGGGTCTCCTGCTGCTGTTAAAGTTCATTGTTGATGACCAAACACCCTTTGTCATAGAACTGTACCAGAGAAGGTTGATGACCAAACACCCTTTGTCATAGAACTGTGCCAGAGATGGTTGATGACCAAACACCCTTTGTCATAGAACTGTACCAGAGAATCATCATTCTGCTAAAGTTCATGGTTGATGACCAAACACCCTTTGTCATAGAACTGTACCAGACATGGTTGATGACCAAACACCCTTTGTCATAGAACTGTACCAGAGATGGTTGATGACCAAACACCCATTGTCACAAAACTGTACCAGAGATGGTTGATGACCAAACACCCTTTGTCATAGAAATGTACCAGAGAACCATCATTCTGCTCACAGATGCTTGTCTCGCTTTCCGTCTCTTTACCTCTGCAACCTCTGTCTGCATTAATTAGTAACTCCGGCAGAGCTCTTTTCCAAAAATGCTGGTCAGCGGACTATTTTCTCTAAAATATCTTGGAATAATCCAAAACCTATATCAGAGACATAACTCTCAGAACATTTGGCATTTTTTGATTATAATGCCTTATAATGACTATGAGGAGTTTTTGACAATGATTAAAATTCGCAGAGGTGATTGCAAAATGTGCCGGAAACGTAATCGGTGGAAGATGTATATTTTCATTTTCTAAGTCAATCATTATTATTTGATCAATCGATTAGCACCAATCAAGTGTTACACTCACACGCATGCATGCTCTCTCTCTCTCTCTCTCTCTCTCTCACACACACACACACACCAAAGTTCGTCAAATTTCATTGCATTTTTAATTGCAGAATGTAGATAAATCAAACTGTGAAAAGAGCGAAACGGTCGTTGTTAGTTGTAATGAAATACCTGTGCCATATATATGACAACGTCCATAACCCTTGTTTTTGACTATACGTATGTATGTATGTATGCATGCATGTATGTATGTATGTATGTATGTATTGTGTGTGTTTGTGTGTGTGTGTGTGTGTGTGTTTTCTTGTATCGTCAAAAGTCATATTGAAGTGATATTAGCTATGTTGATAGCAGGCACAAATCTCTACAAAAGAAAACAAACTTAGTCGGAACCGGGAACAAGTTTTCAAATAGTATGGTTCCCTGACCTCTCTCCACTCCGTTATAACGGAGTGGAGAGAGGTCAGGGAACCAGACTGGTTTTCAAATAATACACACTTTAATATTTAAGTATATGGCGGTCACTTGCAGCAATCTAATTATTTTCTCCTGATTTTTAATACGTCACTGATAAGGAAAACAAAACTGAAGCATTTTGAAAAAAATGTTAGGATTCAATAAAAGAAAGTGATTTGCTGACATTTTCGATTTAAGTATTCAACGTAATTGCTGGTATTTTCGATTTAAATATTCAATGTAATTGCTGGTAGTTTCTACATAAGTATTCAACGTAAATATCCACATCTTAATAACTACATTTGAAATTTTAAAGGCAAAACCAGATTAAAATGAAAGGATAATTTTAAAACAAATTTTCATTAAATTAAACACGGTACATTTTCTTCTGTGAGTAAATTCATCGTAAATTCAATTCTTCAAAATGGTACAGTGGCATAGGAAAACGATGTATCTGATTTGAAATTTAAATTTAAAGAATATTACAATTTATTAACTAATTTCAATTCTTATCATTTGTGTTTTAGATCTATCCAATCAAGTGTGCAAACATATATTACAATTTTCATATTTCTTCTTGATTGCCTCAAAATTACTTCCCGCTTTAAAGAATTCTCTTGTATGCACCGTGAGAAAACTTTAACCTAAGGTGTGTGTGTGTTTGTGTGTGTGTGTGTGTGTGTGATATTTTGTATGAGATTATCACGACTCATGAATATTAATGATCTGTGAGAAATTACACCCCTTGAAAATCTTCAAGCTTAAATATCTTAAAGACCTTAAGAAATGTTGACGAAACGTTTACTAATGTTTATAACGTGTTCTCAGCTGTTTTTATTTAAAGGTGAATGCACATTGACTACAAATCTGAAAAATGTAAATAGGGCAGCTTAATCAGTACATGCTTAGAGTCATTTCATGTATCAAGAAGTTCCTGAAGTTTTATGTGGAAACACATTTATTGCAAATCTGTATTGGTCCTATTTTAATAATATCATGGAAACTGCAACGAACTTTTGAGAGAGAGAGAGAGAGAGAGAGAGAGAGAGAGAGAGAATGAATACACACGAAACTTTAAACATTGTATTCACTTTAAGGAAAGTAACTCCTCAAATAAGATAACAACGATATATTTAGATCATTTCCCTTGCTTTGAAAGGATGTCTAGAGATATCGATTATCATTCTCGAAGACAGAAATAGAAATATGTCGATGTGGAAATTGATAGAGTACCAGTTTATGCTTCACTGTCACCGATCATTTTGCATCGTGTTGCTAGGGCAAGTGTCCGTAAAACAAAGACCAAATGATAGAATTGGCAAGAAAATTTAGACTTAAATACTAGATCAATGCGACCTATATTTGAAATTAGTCCATGCATGCTGACTTCAAATCTGAGAAAGGGCTGCTAAATAGCAAACATTACGTACCACATACCTACTTCTGAGTGATGAAATAGTAGTTCCGATTGTGTACAATTTACACACTTAAGAGAGAAGGAATCAGAGAGTTTCAGTGTGTGCATGGGTTAAATGTTATTGATGTACGCACGACGGTGTCATCAACACGATACCGATGGCCAAACTTTTCATCACAAGGTTTACGACCAGACACTTAACAAAGATAAATATCAGAATAGGTAATTATTGCTTTTCCTATATGCATAAACAAAAGAAAATGCTGACATCACAGCCCGTCAAATTTGTATCCAATTTTATACACGTGAAAGAAGAGAAGAAGAAGAGAAAAATGTTTCATGCAATACTTTGCTCCCGTCCTTAATGGTACAAATGTTTGTTATTGATCTTATTTATATCTAGGCAAAGTCTATAACGCTGTTTAGCGCATAATAATTTGGAGCGCCTCGTTTTTAGCCTAATTTGTTCCCTTTTTGTGCATCAGACACATTTTTGGCTCTCTAATATCTAGGGATGAAAGCCGAAGCAGTCCGGGTCACTAAAGCTAGATATTATGGGGGCAGAGTCCAGTTTTTATGTACAAGTTTAATGTCTCATGCACCTGCCTAATATAAAAACTAACTATAAAGATAATGAGCAAGGTAAAAAAAAGTCCATATTTTTTTAATAGGTATTATGTAGCGGAACATAATAATATCACACAATTGACCTAACAAGTATATTGAAGTTCTTAGAATAAAATGTTTATGCACCCTAATCCCTATTGTATACATGCCTTTTTCACATCCGAAGCCCATTTTTGACAGCATGTGATGCTCACAGTGCAAACGCAAGGCCTTTCCCTGCGTGAAACTTTTGAAAAACGTTGTCTACTAAATAGATTGATGCAATTCAGAATAGTTTTCATCTAAGCCATTTTTTAGATATTCTACTTGCCTTGAACCCATGTGTCTACTGCTATGGGAGGCTAGCTCTTCTTCCTAGCCGACTGTTGGTATTTCACTATCAACATACTGCAGAGTAACTATGGAAGGTGTACATGTCTGACATCAATTTCAAGAACAACACAAACCCAAAAACATACTAATTCATAAATATATCAATATTACACAATAATAGCTCAAACACTGACACCATACCCATAAGTTAAGAAATTTGCCGGCAAATTTACGAAACTGGACCCTGACACCTTAAGAAAACAAGTATCTCAACCATTTATTAAAAATAATTGCACTTCTTGTACGAGTACATGTTAATTTTCTTCTTTTCATAATGAAAGTACAAACTATGAGTTTGAAGAGTTACCCTAACTTGAAAGTCTAACAAGAATGTTAACTTAAACTGTTATCATCACGAGCCGGTTCAATTAGCAACAGAGACGACGTTAGAATTTGCAAGTTCCTAAACTCCCGACTCAAAGAAACAGTGACAGTTAAACAGACGAATTTTAAAATTTCTACCAAAACCACACCCCGACGTTGCTGGGGCTCGGTAGTTAACATTACGTACTCAAGATTGAAAGGTGCGGGTTCAAATCCTACGGTCAGACTAGTACTAGTACTAGTCTTTGGAAAGGCACTTACTCATATTGCCTTGGCACTAAATAACCTATTTGTGCTGCTGTGTCGTAAATTATCGAACCAAACCAAAACCGGACACGTTGGGCTTAGTATGTGATATAATTAAAGTTTCAACTGCAGATTGTTAAAAACAAATGACTCAAATCAGTTTTAATTATCTACGTCCCGTAATCGTTTTGATTCTGTAATCACTCTCTTCTGTCACTTATATAGGTCACAGACAACTAATTAGCGTATGAACAGCCGTTATGTGGTGGTATAATTAGATACCGTATTTAAATGAATGTCGCTTATTGGCTCAAAATAGTTGTTGCGATTTTTCAGAGAAAGCGTGAGTATACGTATATTGTACGCATCAGTAGGCTTCAATATAGAGCCATTTTTGCTTTCAGCGCTGTCACCGCACTGGTTCTATATAGGGTTTCAAGAGCGCGAACTCAACACCATATCTTTTAATAGCGGGTACCTACAATGGAATTGTTCTCGCAACATATTATTTTCATCGGATAAAATTATTCCTCATGGATATAACATTCATAGCTTGATCTGCCGGTCTTCCAACAAAAGTATACCAATTTGGTCAAATATTAGCACCAAGGTCTATGGGAATACAATTAACTGTCTGTGCCCATTACATGTTTACTGCGTTTAGTTGTATAATAGTCACCACCAATAATACTTACGATACTAATAATATGGAAAAATGGAAACCAGTCTTGAAATGGGTAAAGATAAAATAGGGTATATACGGGTTTGGCTGGCAAGAATTGGTTAATAACGAAAGTTTGAGTAAGTGAAAATTAACTTTTGAGAGCTCCTCCTGGTTGTACTTAAACAAATACAAAGACTTTGTTTTATTAATGGGATTTCAGCCCTTTGACACACTTGAGTTAGGAATACTCATTACTGAAATTATCACCTGCTTCTTTGGTATGGGACTGAAATCGTTTGTATACGTTTACTATGGGAACTGAATTAGTACCACGAGTCCTATAGGACACACGGTACTAATTGTATGGAAAAAAGGGATGCAACCGGGAAATGGGTAAAGATAAAATAGAGCATATATGGGTTTGGCTGGCAAGGATTGGTTAATAACGTAAGTTATTTTGTAGGAAAACTAATCTTTTGAGAGCTTATCCAAGTTGTAAATGATCACAATAGAGACATTATTTTATAGGGAATTTCAGTCCTTTAACAGTCATAAGTTGGACCACTCGTTACTAAAATTAGCATCTGACTCTTTGGTGCGGAATTGAAAGCTCATGTTTCAAATACATGTAGGTCCAGAAAATGCCTCGGCTCATATCCTTTCCTCTACACAGAAGCTGACATCCAGGTTTTATCTATACTGATAAATATAGGTTTAATCATGAGCGCTCATACATTTAATGTGATTGAATTTTTAATATCATGGTCGTTTGCATAGGTTTACTATGGGAACTGAATTAGTATGGCGAGCCCTATAATGATCTTGAGGAGTTTTCAACGTATACTTTAGCCGTATAACAATGTATTTTGACATATTTACGGCTTTAACATAATTGGTCAATACACTAGAACGAGTGTGTTGAAAATGTAATGTTTTGGTTTCTTTTTTTCTTTTGGAATTCATTCTAGTTATTTTTAACCTGTTTCCTCGAACCTTGCAAAATTAAATTTTCTTTGCATTATTAACGTTATAATAGGAATTCACGCGCGGTAGTATTATGCAGTAAATCGTGAGAAGAAAAACAAACCCATTAGAAAATCCCGAAAGTTAGTTGTTCGGTTTCAAGCAACAATTTTGTTTGGATATACCATGCCAAAAAAAGAAGAGCTAAGTGCACTTATCAAGGATACACTGAGGCAGCGGACACAGGCTGACCTATGCGTTTATCGAGCCCTCCACCACATGAGCCAGAATTTTTGTTTCTTGATTACCGATCGTAGATGAATCATAAATTTTGATCTTATCATACGACATCGTCTGTCTGAGAATACCGCAAACTATTTCCTCAGAATCGGAAAATTTGATTACAATCTCGGCATATTGCATTGTCTATTTTATGTCGAGCTTTACTAATAATTTCCGTATGTTCAGACATTATTTTATTTTTATTGTAAGCCTGGGTTAGCTTAAGTTCAAGTACGAGTATGATAAGCAGATGTTTAATTGTAGGGAAAATGAATCCTCACTGTGGATCTTATACGTATCCATCACACATTTCAGCGTTCAATACATGAATAATTAGATCGTACTGATTGTTTTCCGCACGCAAGTATTTCATTAGTAAGCACATTTATTCGTTTGTGTCGAAGAAACACAGAAGTCCGGGCAATAATAACCCGATGGGTCTGTAACAAGGAAGATTGGAGATTCTTTTTAAAAGAGCATCATAAAAAGCTGAAGGCATGTGAGAGGACTGTCAATATATGTATGCATGTTTTATCAGAAGAACGTGAATTAGTGACTGTCTTCATGAATTTATCAAAACCTTCATTCATTCGGGGTTTTTTTTGGGTCAGAACTCAATGGCGAAATTACGACATCAACTTGCAGCAGCTAATACAAACAAAGCTATATTCTTGTTTTATTTTGAGTCGGGGAGAGAATGATTTTGATATGGTATAAGGGATACGTTGATGACATACGCCATACCAAACGAGTTTTTTAAAAAATATTTTATCTCTCCACTGGGAGGAAATACATAAATGCGGCTTTGTATTTATTACATGTCACTTCTTTGACCTTTTCTCCCAAAATTTTAACCGTTTAAATTCGCTTTTAGCATATCGACGCGCGAAAGTCGGAGAAATTACCGAAATGGTTCCAATCTGGGTACGAGATACGATCTACGGATTGAACATTCGTATCCAAGGACAGTTTAGCTATGTCAGATTAAATGGGTACGTAATACTAATAGAATCTATGTTGGGGTTTGGGCCGAGACAAGGAAATCCCAGTCAAAATCATTTGATATTATTAATGTAGTATCACATTTAATCGATGGATGTCATATGAAATTGACAATAAATAATCAATATATTTAATATAGTTTTAACTTTCTTCTGTTCTGATTTGGAAAACGTTATGTGGTAGAAAACGGTACGATACGGTACAGTAGGCCTTTAAAAATTTGATGCTTCGTGATATATAGTACATTTATAGTGTAAATATACATTTTTGTACTATAAAACAAGATATATACAACAATTATATGGGTCATCACGTGACCCTTTACGTCTATTGTACGCCATTATTAGAAACTACTTTGTTGTTTCTTTTTACAGAGGATGTGGAAAAATCAGCACTTTTTCCTAGTTTTAAATAACCGTAAATAAACCTAAGATTTTGTTCAGGAAAGATTAGCATCTTTGATTGGATATATCTTAATACATTCGTCAGGTGGAAAGTCAAGATAGAATCGTAACGATTATTCTAGGGAACTAAAGCAGTTCTTTAAAATGAAATACGCGATATTTCAGCGAAAGTGTGCGTGGCAAAATAACGTTTAAAACATTTCTGATATTATTCCTGCATATGCAAATCATTGTGTCAAGAAACTTGCACTGTTACATTTCAAAGCCGATAAAACTGGGATAGGCCATACAAAGTTCTGACTACCGTTCGTACTCGCTTATTAGACGAGTACAACTGCACACTGCATAAAACCAGATCTAGCATAATGCGCCGGCAGATCCGAGTTTGTGCATTTTCTTAAGAATAATCGGTAGAACAAACAAATAGGGCCTGATCAGCAGGCGCGTTATGCTGCGTCACACCAGGGTCTTTGTTATCTGCTATTTGACTCAACTTATCATTGAATATATACTGCAATTAGATCGCCTTGACAGTATTTATTGCTCAGCAAGATACAAAGGACAAGACAGTGTTTTCTCCATTTCGTTCTAATCAACAAATAACATGCAAAGGAAATTAATGACCGCATTAGTTTTCTATTTTTAGATTTCTTAAGCCCCCATTTGCTCCAAGTAATTTTTATAGCTACTAATATTTCTGTTAAAATCAGTACCGACAATGCCGTTTTATCTTCAGCCATTGTGTTAAATTGTAATAAATGCAGTAATTGTAATTATTGTAATAATCATGTCGGGGTACACTGTCTTAGAACGTATGAGCGAATAGTCCGGATGATGGACGTCTATATAATATACGTTTTACTGTAGTTGTGTTTGTCATTTAGCAAAATAATTATTTGTCTTAATTTCATGAGATGTTATGCGGGTGACCCATACTTTTTCTGTTTCCAAAACCAACAGAAGATAAAGCACCGAACCCATTTTCTGTCTTTGTATTGATCTGGCACTGTCTACACATTACATTCAAGGGATATATCAGTTTAGATGGTATTTTCAGCATTTGATGGACTAACTAGCTTTTGTAACTCACGTGCAGTAGGTAAACATGCTTTTAAGAGTTTACTAATATGTGGACACATAGTAATTACACAAACTTAAATTTCCTTCCTACTGTTGTTGATATGATATTAGTTTTTATGAAAATAAAAAGACATGTTTATAAAGATGGAAAAGATATATGCGCTTGAGTGGCATCGCATATTATAGCATTTATATATAAACAAAATATCTACTCTGTCAAATAATTTTGATATAACAGATTCAAAATTATTGGTATAGGTTACAAATATATAACAAATTTGGATGATAAATCAGCCCTACATCCGTGATGATATTCACTGGCGGTTTAGGGGATGATATCGCCTATCAATTAAAACGTGCAAAAATATAGTCTCTACATTTCCGCCATATTCTTTGTCAAGCGTTTTTATTGTTTCCGAAAAAAAACCCACATCAATCTGAAATGATGTCCTTATTCTATTTCCATTTTTCTAATTTAGCATCTATCATTCTTTATAACTTACTTTTGAAATCCACCGCAACTTGACATCTGATAAATAGTGTTGAATATGATCTTTTAGTCGTTATACCCTGAATATACCTTTGCCAATAATGTAATCGCATGTAATAATACTAATAGCAACAATAATAACTGACTTTATTTATTCTTGACGGAGTCTTGTGCCAAAGATTCGTCGCACAGAGTAGAGAGATGCATAAAAATGTATTATACTCGCATTATTTCGAATAAAATACATGAACTACATAATATAATTATTATCACATACTAGATGCAGTAAAATACGGCATAATTGTGTGTGTGTGTGTGTGTGTGTGATTTGTATTTTTAACGTAGCTTTAAAAACATTTCAATCATACCGTTACCATGTCTGCAGTATGGCAGTTTATAGTGATGTCTAGCATTGGGGCATCATGCTGCACACAAGTAGCATGATGTCCCACCCAGTCACATTATCCTGAAAACAGGCAGACCAGTCCTAACACAAATTTCTTAATGCTGAACGCCAAGCGAGGCAGATGTAAGTACCATTTTTGTAAGTCTTTGGTATGACTCGGCCGGGGATTGAACCCAAGACCTCCCGCATCCGAAGCGAACGCTCTAACCACAAGGCAGAATTGTAATATAAATTACATGTGGGGTAAAAAAGATTACAGAGTATTTAAATACAGCAATGATTTTGCAAAATTTAATATCATTGAATAAGATATTCCATATTAAATGACCATTGTATACAAAATGACTTCTTAACATTTCAGTCGTGTTTTGGGATACTTAGTTGATTTTTACTAGAAGAGGGCTTGATTTGACTATGAACTTGGGAGTAAAACTATTTAGATTATCTGATGCCAGGCTCTAGTGAGGCTTGTTCACGAGGGCCGATTCGTTGTTTGTTACAGTGTCTTTAAAAGGTGATCATCTGAGTTTTTCAAACGAAGTTTCATAGTTTCATCCAGAAGAGTTCCAGCAAAATTCTTTTGTATGCATTCAATGCTTTTTACAAGATAAGACGAACTATGTTCCCAAATATTAGAACAATAATCAAAATAAGATGAAAATGAAACAATTGCAAAGGGTAAATCTTGATTTGGACGTTACGAAAAATGCTTAACGGTTTTTAAACGAAACAGTCGGAACGAATTATTGATACTTACAGAGTCAATTTACTTCACGTTAGTGTAGTTAGCTGTGACTCATATAATCTTTTCATGAGTAAGACACTCAAACGAATCATGTTTGCTTCATACACAATTATCATTTTTCATTCTCCTTTTCTTTCTGATCGATAAAATTTGTCTTTTGGAGAACTTATCCGCATAACATTAATTTGATATGCCAGAACTGACCTGAATTTCAAGTTTATAAATTCGTGTACTTGCAGCTGAAGCAGTTGTGTCATCTGCATTCACAAGCATAACGGTATGGTCAGATACCAACAAGATTTGATAAACAGTCAAGAGGAAAGTGGTTCAAATCGTGGCCCTTGAGGAACTCTTACAGCAGTAGCTCCCCTGGGGGCGGATGGATTACCGGGGGGAGGGAGGCGCTAATGCTGAATAATGCTATTTACGGGGGGGAGGGAAGGGATTACCGGTGGGCGGGGCGCTAATGCTAAATAATGCTATATACGGATTAGGTAGGGGGATGCTGAGGATAACCTAGGAGGCGGTTGCCCGAAAAGGTTTTGGAACCACTGTCCTACAGTAACGAGTTCTATGGCTCACTAAAGTGGCTAATGAAACAAATAGCTTGATATTTTACTTTTGAATATGGGCCAAACAATGAAAGTACTAGATGTGAACATCCATAAATTGTTAATTTTTGTAGTAGTAGATAATTGTCATTAACCAGGTGATATCTTCATTAAAGTCTAATAGCAATAAAGCCTTAAGATTTTTCCTTTTATTTATCTCACGATATTAAGAATCAGCTGTGTTTGATGACAGAAATGGAATTTTCTTAAGCCTGGTTGATTTTTGAACAACAAATTATGTTTTGATAAAAATGAATAAAAATATTTATTGACACGTGATTCAGGTAGTTGTGTCTCTATGAATATAGACGAATGATTCAATTAAATTTTGACAGTATGGGAAAAATATAATTTGTGTTATAATACATCTCGTGCTTCGTTTTTGAAGAGAGGCAGGACTTCAGAAGATTTCCTTTGGTCAGTAAAGCTATGGGGACCACTCACAAGGAAGCATTTTGATCATTTGGAGTAAGATAGGATTTTATGGTTCAAAATATTGAGTTACATTTTATAAGGGAGGGGACCGTGTCATATCTTTAAGAAACGCGAAAAGAAAGAAAGATTGAATGTTAGTCGTTTTGAAATCTGATCTTGCTGAATAGGTATCGGGGCCTTTTTGTTTTTCATGGCGATTGTAACGGCCACCATAAATTTTGGGGCAGTAACGATGTCAACGAGATAGCGAAATTATAAAAGTCTTTGTTTTAAAACGCAATATTTGCCTTCTTAATGATTATTCGAATACATGCGTGCATCCTGTCACGTGATACTACTCGTTCTTTGGTTTTTGACTATCTGCAATCGATCTCTTTTACTTGGCTTCCCTTTGGAAGTTGAGAATGATTTTTGTGGTAATCACCACATTCCAAAATGTTTTTGAGAAGTGATATTCCCAGACCTCAAGGACTCGGGCAATGATGAAATTTAAACAAGTCATATTGGGAAGGGCGTAATCCCTCAGCTGATCGTGTTGACAACGAAGTGGATACAATATTCCGATTTACAAAGATAATCCAGGATGCTGCTGAGAATACAATGCAAATACTTCGGCGATTATTAAACGTGTCAATATGCACTGTTTTGATGATGTATGTAATGTCGCCATCAGAAAATAAGTAAAGATCCATCAGCATCTCAATGCCAGTTCAACAACTTAAAATCTGAATAAATACCGTATACACAGAGCAAAATACCGTATACACAGAGTTAATACCGTATACACAGAGCTAAATACCGTATACACAGAGCTAAATACCGTATACACAGAGCTAAAGCTCGTCACGCCATTAGAGACGGCAAAAGGAAAACATGCTGTACCTATGTCTCATGGCTAAATTTCCCTCCTCTACTAAACTGATATTGACGATGGCACGAAAAATCATTGGCAACCATAAAAGCATCTATATCAATCATTAAATAAATCTGATGAAAAGTTACGATCGTACGAGTAATCTAAAATAGATGCCGAGACATTATCGGAGAACTTTTCACAAGTAAAAGAGTCTGAAAATTTCCGCCGTCTCAAAAACTTGAAAGAAAAGGTTGCTCCTCAAATCTGCTAATTCTGATAATTACAATAAACCTTTCAATCAGAGTGAATTTCAAGTTTCACTTGTCCTCTTCGTGTCAAAGTTATCTCTCTTTTTCCCTTCCAGGATGCAAACTACACTGTATATAGCTGTCTAAGCATGTATACTGACCGATATATCATCTGTTGGATGGACAATGTTTGACCAGGCAATTAATCATAATTGTTCAAGTGGACACATATATTTTTTCTAGAATTGCCATGATTAACTCCCAGTCATGAAAATAAGTCATCCATTTATACATGAATTAGAGTTTGATTCCTCAGTTGCAAACAAATAAAAGCGATGTTAGATCACCAGGGCAAGACGATGACCACCGTCAACTTTTAAAACACATCTGATACAGCTCTAAATGGACTGCTAAACATTTTATTAAAAAGTTGAAAACTGGCGACTACCAGGATCCAAACTTTGAAAGGACCAAACCGATCCTTCCTCCTACCGTTCCAAAGCATTAAGAAGCTGTAATTGTAAAACCACAGATCTGATGATAAATGATAGACTATTCTGGTATCTCTGACCCAACAAACTACTATCAGACGTTCAGTGTGGAATCAGATATCAGAGACATATAACAGATCATCTTGTCAGAATTGAAGCATTTATTAGAGAGACTTTTACAAAGAAAAACATATAGTTGCCGTCTTGAAGAAAGCTTATGACACTACATAGAAAGTACGGAATAAGAAATGCTCAGTTATACATAAGTCTAATCATGGCAATTCTAGAAAAAGATATATGTGTCCACTTGAACAATTATGATTAATTGCCTGGTCAAACATTGTCCATCCAACAGATGATATATCGGTCAGTATACATGCTTAGACGGCTATATACAGTTATATATCCAATATATCTGTGCATTCTTATGTGAATATATCGTTATTATTTATGATTTTCTTTGTGTTATAGTCACTCTGTAGCCAGCACTCGAAACTGAAAAGGATAAGCATGAAAACTACAGAAATGACCTTTATTGTCGCCGCATTTGCCTTTGAGGACATGTGACATGCATACGGCCTGCCCCTTGTCAGCCTTCGATGAAGAGGGTTTCGTTTCTGGTAGATGGTTGTGTTTAGTTGAATGATATATATTTATAATTTTGTTTGCGACATCATCTTAATTAACATCAAGACATACTAAAAACATTTCAAATTTGAAAATGGTTTAAAACATTTAATATATTTCAGTTTCGAATGAGGTTATGGTATGTCTCCACAAACACACACACACATATATATCGATACTTTGTCAAAACGGTTTGTGTATAGTATTTGACTGGCTTCTTATTTTCCATATTCCTTATTTGTGCCGTTTTGAACCATAATGTCTTTCAATTTTTCAATTATTTAAAAAAAATAGTTTCCTTTTTCGGGTTGCATAGAGTCTCGAGTTACACAACGGGCGGAGAGGAACATAGGTTCATATAGTTTGACATGTGTTTTTTAAATACTAATTCCCCGGTCACCCGTGCATCATAAACGTAGATACAAGCTATTGCATGTTTATGCGTTTGAGTTTATTGGCCCTCCTCGTCCATGTTGTTTCCCAAATCAAAATTTAGTTTCTTTGTTCTACTTTTTCTACGTATGTTGTTTTCACAATCTCTAGTTAATTTACATGCTTCATCATTTTCATTTGTCCTGATCTCTATGTTTAAAAGTTACTTCTATAATTCCATTTTATTTTCCATGCTGGCGTTAGTATTTTAGCTAACGTATTGCTCGTGTATATTCCTAGTATACTGATCAGTGAAAACGAGATCAAGAATATGTAAAATGCAGTCTAACGATCTGTCCTTTCATTTGTGCAATTTCTAAGCTTCTTTTTTGTTTTTACTCTTTAGGTTGGGTACCTTTTCTTTTATGGGGCCCCGAGTGGCCGAGTGGTCTAAAGCGCTCTGCGTTACGGATCACTACCATCTTACCTCCGTCTGAGTGGATTCGGCCAATGTGGATATGTGAGAAAGCTTGCCAGTAGCTTCTCGTGGGTCGGTGGTTCTTTCTGGGGTTTTCCCTGATTCTTCCTCCACCATTAATTCTGGCCGCCATGTATAGCCTATCGTGTGCTGAAAAATGGTGTCAAACCCTACAACAACAACAACAACAACAACTTTTATTTTATACAAAGTATCTATTTTTAAATAAGGTGCTTCTCACCTACAAAAGCCCACCAGTACCTAATCGTGTTAGAGAGAAGAAAAACAAAGATTGCAAATATTCGCAATGCTTTGAGAATAAACGCAGAGCGTTGCTAATAAACACAATGTCTATTGCGAATACTTGCAATACTTTTACGAATTAATGCAATACTTTTGTGAATAACATAATAACATAGCAACTAAACGCAACAGTTATTGCGAATAAATGCAAATGCATTGTGAATAAATGCAATACTCTTTGATAATAAACAATAATTCGTTTCAAATTGTTTGCAAAACTTATTGTGACTATTTCTTACATTCAATCTGAAGAGGATGTTTTTGAATTTCTATCGTGATAGAATCATTTGCGTTTATTGGTCAGTTGTAAGTGAAAATGCCAATAGTATTACCTTATTGCTTAATTTTTGGACTGAATTTAAGTTTCGTTTGACAATTTATTATTTAATAAGAAGGCACAATATGAAGGCATAAGTGGCGTAGCTACCTCCCAAGGCCAACCAAACCCCGCAACTGCGGGATCAATTGATAATTAAGCCACTGAAATAATATTTGAGCAGAACTGCATACAATACATCGATCCACATTAATTAAAATTTAGTGTATTCCTTTTAGAGTACACTGTCGACATTCACAGACCTGGTACTGCCAAATCTGATTTGTATACATATGTTTTAGCTTAACTTGGCTTCGGGTTCAATATAATTTCAGGAAACGATTGACGATGGAGCCAGAACTAATCGATTGAGATGGAGCCAGAACTAATCGAATTTATAAACAGCTTATACTGCTATGATACAAGGAGCAGGAAAATGTATTTCAGGGCAAACTAAAACAAGAGTTGCTGCTGCTGTTGTTGTTGTTGTTGTTGTAGGGTTTAACGCCATTTTTCAGCACACGATAGGCTATACATGGCGGCCAGTATTAATGGTGGAGGAAGAACCAGGGAAATCCCCGGAAAGAACCAGCGACCATCGAGAAGCTACTGGCAAGCTTTCTAACATACCCACATTAGCCGAATCCGAGACTCGAACCTACGCAGACGGAGGTGAGATGTCAGTGATCCGTAACAGAGAGCGCTCTAGACCACTCGGCCATTCTGGGCCCTTGAAACAAGAGAGGGCAGCAATTAATGCAACGTTATTCCTCCATCACAACCTAAGTTTAGATCCATCAAAATGTTGTTTAAATATGGAATATATTTTCCCACTGCTTTGAGTAATTTATTATTTCGTTCATATGGCTAGCATTTTAGAATTGGATAGTGTATATATTATTTTAAATATTATTTGTTTGCTTTTCTTGTTGATTATATGTTATATACATTTGTATTTTGTACGTGTCAAAATCAAGTTCACTGTAAACCTTACCAGGGACATTTATTTTGCAATCAACATAATACATAACTAATATATCTCTATGAGTATGGATTAAATATTAAGATCATTATCAATGGAGGTAAACATGTTTATTTGGATCTGGGTACATGATATATGTTTTTCACTTGAAAATTCCCAAACTTGTCGAAAACTTTGAATGTTTTAGAGAGAGGTCTGACCTACAACCGGGTTCTAGTATGGTGACTCAGCATTTTACTTGAGAAATTATTCATTCTTGCGCTTAACATCTTGAATCAGAATCAATCACTTTGCTGTGTTCAGTTTCTCATTTGGGTCAATTTATTTATTCAGTTTTTTTTTTCCACTGCAAATACAAAGTCCTTTTCAATAATATTTTTCGAATGAAACATTAATTTGGATTAGCAGTGTATTCAGACAAGAACATTTTTGGATTATATTATTATGATATAATGACTATTATCACATTGTCACAATCCAGGCCATTGACACGCTAACGCGTTCGAGACTACAGGCACAACAACACATTCAACACAAAAAATTATTTGGAATACCACTGAAACTGAAATTCAATTGAAACTTTATAAATTTGGATATGTGATAAAACATTTAGTACTATTTGGGATTTAATTAACAATGCTGTACTTTCTTTTTAAATTTTAAATTTGTATTATAATGAAATAACTTATTTGTTGAATTTTACATAACATGTTGGAACAATAGTCTGTCTATATTTATCAAAGATATATGTCTCCAGTTCTTGAGTTTAGTTATTTCAACTTTCTCCTTATACAGTAGAGGAATTATACCTTTATTCATCGAATGTGGCATTTCATTTTTGACAAACGTAGTGTTATATACGTCAATTGTATTTCGATTTTTAAAAAATCCGAATTCTCTAAGATTTCTCTCTATTAAATTATTTTATTACTTTTGATTTCTTGGCTTTGTTATGGTACATTTAGTTATATATTTGAAATCAGTGCTTTCAAAATATGCATTATTGGTTTCTTTAATTATATTTTGCATGGTGTGTATATTTTGATAGTATTCGTAAATTTCCTTTATGATTTCCTTGTTGTCTGTCATTTTCCTTACGATGACGCGGTTTCGCTTCATTCCCTTTTCGCTACTTTTTTATAGTCAAGATGTTGTTTATTATGCTTTTTGTTTAAGCTTTCTTGTAGCTTGTTTTCTTGTGCTTAATTTTGTTTTGACACTGCCTCGGGTCTACTGGAGTTTTTGTTTGATTCCCTCCATATGTTTCAAGCGATTGTGTCATAATGGCTGTTTTTCTTTGTTGTGTTTCGCCTCTTCGTTTTCATACATATTCTAGTGTGCTAGGTGCTCTTTGCCTCTTACTAATCTATCTCATGGAAGAATCCTGCTCAATTTGAGCACACTCTTCTTTAGTCCCAATGGCATGTAAGTAGGTGGCTGTTTATCAAGCAATTATTTGCTTTTCTTTTCAATTTCTAGAACAGGATAGTCAAGTTCTTCTTTTTGATATTCGCACCTCACCCTACAGGTTTGTTATTGTTTTTTTGTTGTTGTTTATTTTGTGGGTTTTTTTTTGCTTCCTCTTTTCTTTAATGTATTTTCAAAAGGGGAAAGACCTCTACTCTTAAAAGAAAATAAGAGAAGGTGGGATCAAAGTCCATCACATCATCTCTATCAACATTTCCCTTTTCTCCTTTTTGTCTGTAATTTTACTTTTCCCCTATTTCTTCGTTTTCATTTACTGATACAGATGTGTCTTCTATCATATCAATAACGGTGACCATTGGTACATACCTGGCCCTTTTGGATTTAACCTGATCCTGCTCGGCTTTGCAATCTATGGTCATGAGGTAAAAGAGTTGTTACCTTCTGGGAATCCTTCTTTTGTATTTGAAAAAATCCCACCCCTTTACACTATCGTTCCATGGTGAGTCGCTAATTCGCTGGATTCTCGCCCGTATGTGGAATCTAATTTCTGATCTCGTCATTGGGAATTATATATATATATATATATATATATATATATATATATATATATATATATATATATATATATATATATATGTATGTATGTATGTATTTATATATATATATATATATATATATATATATATATATATATATATATATATATATATATATATATATATATATATATATATATATATATATATATATATATATATATATATATATATATATTCTACATTTTCGCCCACTCAGTTTGTTTGGAGGTGGTGGGTGGTGAGTGGGGAGAGAGATTTTCTTGTACTCTGCCATATGGTTCAAAGTGTCCTCTGCTGATGTTCTGCAAACGTTTGATTTCATTGACTGTGACCATTCTTACTACCAGTGCCGACAGTATTACTGTCACTCCTGGTCGTTTTTTAAAATTATTCTTACAAAGGGTTAAGCACTCGTATACTAGGGTGTTTATGTGCATTCAGTAACCACCCCATCCCCCATTTTTTTCTCCAGGTCAGTTTTGAAGAATTCTTTGAGCTACCTCCTTCCATAATGCTTGTTTTTTTCTCTCACTCCATCCCCCATTTGTTTCGCCAGGTCAGTTTGTGCCAGTGAAAAAGTTTCTTTGTTACAAGTATTTTTCCTTCAAAAGTTAAATAATGCAAAACCAAAGAAAAATCCACACATAATAATTTTTCTTTTACATACTGAAAATACTATATCATAACAAAACGAAAATGAAACTGTCCCATTCAGGAGGAATTGTAATATGCTAATAAAGCGTATATATCCAGTTTATGGAGAAAAATATTCGCCATAGGATCAGTTCTGCTCTACCCATCTGTGATCAGTATTAAAGGGATTACGTTAATCTATATGACCAGTGTATATAAGCTCTTATCCACCCCAACTCCCCTCAGTTCAGTTACCTCTTTTTTAGGCATACCATCTACTTGTCCTTTTCTTTCAATAATTTATTAAACTGAGACATTTCAGATTCAAACTTAGATTTCAAAGTTTGAAAACTTCTCCCTAATTTAGCAGAACAGCAAACATTTGGTTAATTTGCACTGTATTTGAAGGTTTCTGTCCTTACTTCCGTGTTTCCGGTTTAATTTGGAAATAAGAATTAATGACCGTTTTGTCAGAATAAATGATTATAAGTTATGAAGCAGATAAAGACCATGGAATGGAATCTATTAAGAAATATAGGACGTATATTATGAAACAGAAAATAAAATAAAATGAGATAGAACAAATAAAGATTATGACAAAATGTTGACTAAAGTATCAAAAAATCTAAGATCATAGCCATTACAGTAAAATTTTCAATGAATTTGATTTGTCCTTGTAATTTGCAGTATACATAAAACAATGACCTGGTCCCATTATCATCTAACTGTGAACAATAAACGGAACATGTGATTAGGTTTCAAAACATTTGGATCCCTTAAGACTTTGTTCAAGACGAAGTTATAATTACGATCATTTTAGGATTATTGTAGTGTATTTGCCTCTAGATGCCTCCTAATTTTGGGTTAATATTTCAATATGATTAGAAAGAGTTCTAGTTTTTGAGGTTTTAGTCTGAGATCAGTTAGTGTGCTCACTTAGTTTCGTGACTACAAGGTATGACTTGGAGGTCATAATGCAGCTGAGGCCGAGTTTGAACTTAAGATTTTCTCTTAGTCAATCCAGAAGGGTCTTATGAAAGGTTATGGCTGATTGTCTGTGAACAAAATGCAAATCCGAAGCTCACTCTTAGTTATGGCATGATACAGTTTGGCGGTGAAAACAATTCTTTCTTAAAATTAAAAGTACAGAATTTACTATTAAAGGAATTACCTGCCTCAAAATTCGATAAAGGTTTCTGCTATTGTTCCCACAAACGACTGCAAGCTCATGTTGTTCCGGGAATTATGCACCGCCAGATCTGGGATTAACTTGTTAGCAGATGAGTGCGCGTTATACACGAAATAAGATAGCGATATGTACAACAACAAACAATTAAATAATGGTCTAGACAGCCAAGATAACCGAGGGAATAATGTTCCATAAAATGCCGACAATAATTCAAACTCCAGCTTAGCAATGATATACGAATGGCTTGAGAGATTCAGCGATTGATATCATACAACACTGTTAAGAGATTAATTGATGCACAAATACAAACAGCTTCAAATACACATGTTTGCTCACATTACATGACGCATTTCTTAATTATAGGACTTGAACTGGAATACATTCAGTCTTGTGTTACGTGTTTAGGCTCGAATAAACAGTAACAAAAGAAAGAAAGAAAACAACAAGCTTTAAAAAATTTAACAAATTATTTATTTCCCTGGTAAAAGACTGAAAGCGACCCACGGTCCACTTTGTATAAACTTTACACGAAGTCCCATCTTCTTGCAAGAGGTTTGTGGGTTGGCGGATTGTACCCTCTTTCAAGGTGTCCGCTTAATTTAGTTATCGTTATCTAGAGGTTGACCGCCCTCGATGTTATACCCGGTTCTAGTAAATGTAAATATAAGTGGTGAAATAGATAGAGATCTGAGCAGATATATAGAACAGACCAACACGAGCTCCGGTACATGTAAACAACAATTTAATCAATTACATAAAACAACTGTGAGAATTCATTACATCAGGATTATAATCTGCTTCTAGAAATAAAACTTTCACCGAATTACAAAACACAAATATATTTAAATAAAGTAGCCGATCTGTTTTACTGATAGAATTAGTTCATCATAGGATCGAGTGAACAATCGAAGTCAATACCTTGTACAATTGCATGACCTGCTTCTCCGGTTCACATCACTTCCGCTGTAGCTGTTCCTTCGACTTCCCTCTGTCTTGCCACTTTCGGCCCTCAACTCTGTGCGTAACACGTAGATTCACAGGTACCTGGATCTCAGGATAATACGTCTCACTATACGTCTCAGAGATAATACGTCACAGGATACGTCTCGGAATACGTCTCAGAGATATTACGTCACGGGAGCTATTTTCTCCCTTTAAAAAAATAGAGACAACCTAAATTTTCTGTAGTTTATGATACAGGGGTTTGCATTATCCCATCTCCTTATCAGATCTTACTATCGGTGCTAAACAGATGCCACGGCTATCAATCAGCCACGCACGTCCTATAACGACCCTAGTTAGTTTAATGGCTAATTCATCACGCATTAACACCACACGAGGCATAACGGTTCCGAGGCAGCTTCAAGTTACACAAGTGAATGAATGAAATACATTACATCTTTACTACGTCATGTTTAGCGAATGCACACATGCAAGTCTATACATACATGAAATAACGCTTCATGGTTTAACAACGTTAATTTCAGTCAATACACACTCAACCTTCATCATACGTGAAATCTTTTAAATTCGGTGAATTCACACGGATTCTCGTAACTCATATTAACTAATGTAATGCATGAAATTCTTAGAACCTGATTCTTAAGCAAACAAGACGATAAATTAAAACAATTCGTCAAACTTATCTACAGAAGATTAATGTACGACTTCCTATGCATAAACTCAACACAACTATACTTCATAAAGTAAATTGATATACGAAGGTAGCAAATAGATTCATGCAAATATAAGTAAATAAATTCAGCAAAGCAGCATATATGGGCATCAACAAATTACATGGAACTGTCACGGATATCTTTGAGCTTTCAAGCATTCCTCGCTTCTACCGCCAAATTTGTTCTTCGGTTTTCCTCGATAACAGTCCTTTTGGACAACAGTTTTACAAGAGAATTTCTCCCAAATTTACTCTCGAGGTCTTCTTACGCTTGTTTTCTCTTGCAGAAAAGCTTAGACTGATATGAATTTCGATGAAGACAATTTTTGATGCCCAAAGAGTTTCGTTTGAAAGACGCGACTTTAATTTAGCGTAACCAATCAGAATCAAATATATCTGCCGCCTTTTTTCCCGAGGCACCAAAGTCGTGGTAAACTTGACCTTGTAGTTTGAGTAACAGTGTTCTGGAATCTTTCAATTCTGACATTTACACTATGGAATCGAAGTTAGCTTTTGTCTCCACCAGTCTTCTGTTGGCTAAATAAACGAATGCTTAATTAAGAATAAAATTCTCCCCTCGAAAAGACATTACCGATCATGGCAGTATAGCAATTTGATACGCGCCTGTCCCCATAAATCTAATTAATTGTTCTCTGGCCCAAGTTAATGTGTACTTCATAGATCGCCAGAAATTTGCCCCTTCACAAAGACTGTAAAAAAATGAAAGAATAAGACCTTACGGTTTTAAGAATCAAATCCAAAAATAATCCAAGAATAATCCACGAATAAAACTTTAGAAGTCCTAATAATGAAATGTTCTAATGAATTCAAGTTCGAGTCCTGACGAAGAATCCAAGATGGAAGGCGATGACGTATAATGTATCCTTATGGTGTTGGAATGTCTACAACTCTGTGTTATTCATAAATAGTAATCCGGTGTTGGAAATCCGAATACAATTTTTTAGAAATGTCTTTGTTCAAGAATCCTGTATGAGCACTCAAAATATTTCCAGGTAAAAAGAATTAATCCTTTAGAATCCAAATAATTAGAACAAACATTAAAATGTAATTCCCAAAATGACACAACGAAAGAAGCCCGACTGAGATTATTTCTTTAAAACAATGGTTATACAGTAATTTTTGAGGCGTAGAATGAGTGCCCGTATGAGTTTCACGTGATCATGTTTACATCACGTATTCAAAAGATTGCCCTGACGAAAACCAAGAAACAAGGATCTTGAATCAAGCTTCTCCGAAGTTTGATTTTAAGAAGTTGTGCCAGTCTGAATTTTAGAAGGGCTTGTATTAGGCTGAATACGTTTCTGCCAATAGACTGTTAAGTAGAAGTCTTATTTACAAAAGAAACTTTATGAGCTAAAGCATAATTATCAGCAGCACGAGCAATATTACATGAGCACACGTATTTTCCTGAAAAAAATCCCAGAATTAATCCTTTTGAATCCAAGTAATTTGAAATAACTCCAAACCAAGTAATTTGAAATAACTCCAAACAGCACAACATACAACAGTTTAACAGCCCAGCTTCTACTGATTAATTCTCCAAAACGTGGGTTATATGGGCTTTCTGAAACGTAAACAAGGGTCACGTGATCATCTTCTAGAAGTCTATAGAAACAAGTACTTATTACAGCTCACGTTTACTCAGTGCGACCCTGACGAAAACCAATCATTTTTACTCTAAGAAATAAAATTTTAAAAATTCTTTATATCTTAAAGACAAGGTCCCATCATGACCTTGGAAACAACCAATGATTTTAAAATAAAATAGAACATGTTTACGAAGGTTGCTACAAATTCTGAAACAAGATCAGGATTTAGATCAACACCTGGTGTTTATAAACTAAAAATCAAGGTCAAACTATTTTCTAAAAAATAGTATCATCTCTAATGAATACATTTGCATTATAATATCATGTAATGAAAAATAATACAAAAATTAAAACTGACAAAAAATTAAATTGCAATAAATATATATTAATATCAGATATATTTAAATCAAATATACATAGCAATTTACATATGTCGTGTCTGAGTTATATCCTTTTTGTTTAAACAACTTAAAGATGTTTCATTCCTTGTTACCGTTTTGTCTGTACGTTTATCAAACAAAATATCTAATCATTTTTCATGCATATGTATAAGGTTAATGCATCCATATTTATATCATCACAATTTTCACTTCATTTCGATCGCTATTCAGGTATAGAAATATTCATTAAGAATGTTTACGACTCTTTTATATATCTAAATTTTCATGCATCTTACTCTATACATATATATGCGTGTTGAAATACTTATTATACACTCCATAAAGGGATGGTCACCGAACCTTATTTTGACATTAACATTATGGATAATTACATTTTTAAAACATTTTGCATGATATAATTGATTTTGCAATTTGTTTGCTCCGACGGTTTTAAAGTACGGAGCGTTAGATTGGAAGAAGTCAATAAGATGCTAAAGTGACCAAATATCGTGCGTGAAATCCAAGTCGTGTCATAAAATGAACATGGATATCGACTCCAAAAACCTCAGATATGTGATGCATTTGGATTTAGATCGATACACATACTGTGAATAATACTGGCCCCATATGTCCTCTTGTACAGTCTAGTTGCAGTGACTCGAATTGAATCGTTTTCATAATGATTCGGGCCGTTGGGGTATTCGGTTGACGCTACAGCAATAGTATGCATCGCATTCGATGGGAAGCTGGTGTTATTTAAAAAAATAAATGCTGAAAATGGATAGGAAAATTAATTAGATCCAGTTTGTTTATGTTTCCAAACCCAGCAGAAGATAAAACGTCGAATAGATTCAGCAGTTATTTGTTTGAATAATTGGTTTGGCAACTTCTACAAAGAGGCTGAGAAAATAGATTTATCAAGACAGATAATTTTATTCAGTCTACGACGATCTAGTTAGATGTATAACTGCACCTGTAGTAGGTAAACATACTTTCAATAGCCTACTAATTGGTGGACATATCCTGCTAAATACACAAATTTCCATCTCCCTCCAAATCTTGATCATGTTGCGTTATGCTTTGTAAAATAAAAAGGACGTGTTTATAAAATGATGGTAGAGGTATCCTATTCTTAATTGGCATCGTAAAATTGATATATAATGAATAAGCACAGAGGTAACAGAGGCAAATTTAAGGGATAACAAATCTAGATTTTTGTGTAAGACGCATTTAGTATAGCGGTGGCTGTAATTTCCCCCTTTCATCGTCTCTCATTTGTACAACAATTGCTTTGTACCAAAAGTCATGCTTTTTTGTTGTTGTTCTTGCCAGCAAACAAAAGAAACAATAAATTATTTTCGAATGACATCATCAATCTGAAATGATAGACTTATTCCATTTTTTATTCTAATTTAGCCTATATTTCTTATTTGTAACTCGTTTTTAGAATCCACAAAAACTTTTTACTACGGCCAATTATGCTGATAGCGGGAACACGTACGCTGTTGAGTTACACTGTTTAAGAAGAAATAACTGAAGACTTGTCGTATTCGAGTTATCCACTGTTTAGGCACTATACTATGATATATTAGTTTTGTACCCTGAATTTACCGTCTGTAATAATAATAATAATAATAATAATTTTGACTTTATTTTTTCCTGATGGACTGTTGAGCCGAAATCGTGCCACACAAGTGATTGAAATGCATTAAAATATTTGATATTCCTTATTATGTTAAAAAAAATACATGAGCTGCATAAAATAAGTAATATGCCTAACATAATGCGATAATATAGATTCGTAAGAAAAGAATATATCTACAATAATAATAATACTAATAATAATGCATATATATATATATATATATATATATATATATATATATATATATATATATATATATATATATATATATATATATATATATATATATATATATATATATATATATATAAAGAATGTTATGTTTTACATCTGTGTTTTGAAGTAGCAAAAGTGGTACAAGTTTTAATATCATAAAGTAAGAAATTCCATTTTATGACACCAATATATGTAAAACTATTAAACATTTGACTGGAGTACAATTAATGAGATAATCTGGTGCCAGCTTGTACTGTACATTGTAAACGAAGACACATTCGTGGTATTTTATCTTTAAAGATAATCAGTTGAGTTTATCAAGTAAAGTTTCAATGAATATTTTCATCCAGAGAAGTTCTAACCACATTTTGTTTGGTATGCTTTCAGTGTTGTTTACAAGATATTACAAACAATGTTCCAAATGTTAGAACGATAAGCAAAGTGAGGTAAGATGAAACAATAGCAAAAATCAATTCTTGATTTAAGCCTTACGAAAAAGACTTACTTTGCGAAATAATCTGAAGGTAGTTTTGCTGCTTACTAAGTCGATATTTCAATTTCGTGATGGAGTGCTGTCAACTGTGACTTCTAAATGTTTTTGATGATATAAACACATTGAAACTTGTCATTTTTGCTGCGTAATGATGGATCATACTTACACATAGGCGTTACATGAAGTTTCATAAATATGTTTGCTTTCAGCTTGAGCATGTGCGTCAAATCAGTATGGTGAGATAGCAAAGGGAAGGTAATTGATAAATAGCGAAGAGAAAAACGGTTCTAAGCGTGAATACCAGAAACAAGTGGTGATTATTACTAAAACGTCACTGAAACAAATGTTTAAATATAAGCTTAAACATGGTGCTAAATGTGAGCCTACATAACTTTCACATTTTTGTAGTAGTAGAATATTGCCATCGACCTCGTTAAATATCAACATGACAATAATTCCCAATATCAATAATTACTATTTTCTGTTAACGTGGCTTTATAGGAATGGAATTATATAAAACCCGATTGTTTTTTTTTAACAATTACTTAGATTTTAGTAAAAAAGGAATGAAAGTGGGTATAGGTTTTGATTCGAGTAGAATTTTCTATATGAGAAGAACTTAAATTGGTCGTAAATTGATAAAGCAGGTAGTTCGAACAATTTCGTGTCTCGGTATACCGCGACATTTCTGAACATACCATAGTATATCGTAATTATCTTAGGGACATTTATTATTCTGGGTAAAGGGCTTCACACTTTTCCCCTTTTTTCCTTCGAAATTTATTCTATCAACAGCTCAAAAATATCTTGCTCTGATTTGTAGGAAAATAACAACATATTTTATATAAATTATGTTGATGTAAAAATATTCTCCCGAGATAAAATAAATGTCTCAGTTGAAAAGAAAATCGCATCCCTTCCGAAAATTAAGTGGTCAGTAATTTATGGTTCTTGCATATGCTTTGTGTATGTCAATTGTTGAATACATTGTAATCTAAAAACCGTACCTAAAATGAGATGATTACTCATTCACTCTAGCTTACACTCTCTGAAAGAAATGGTGCAGACATCAGAGTTATTCTTGAAGGCTGCACTTTACTAGCCACTATTTAATAGACAGGGGACCATGGAGTGGGATGGAACATCCGTCCAAGATATTTATCAGAGAGGGCCAATAAATATAAAAACAATTACTCAACAAATAGTTAGTGGACTTGAGAAATTATGTAAACGTTAAACAGAAAAACTACTATAGTAAAAATATTTGTTCGATTCGCAGCGTTAGAACGGAATTCGTTACAAAACAAGATTACTCAGGCATTTCCGTACATACCGTACTGATCGAAACTACGGAAGTACGGGTACAGTAAAAAGTACCGTGGTACCATCTGAATAAACACAACCACAATAAATTGGCTTATAATTTCATTTATCGTCTCTTGCGTATATTTTAAGAGGCGAGTGATTGTAGTAGATTTTCATTAGTCTTGAGAAGAAACAGGTTTGAAATCGTATTTCACATTGGAGGCGATGCCCTAATGGATGTGGTCAGAACCAGGTATTTTTAAAATTTGTATACTGATCCCATTTAATCAAATACGAAATGAACTGGATTAAATTGTCTTAAAGAGGCGACTAACAATGAATCTGGAATATATGTTCGCAGTCGATCTTGGATATTTGCTCAGGTTGAATATGTGATATTTGCTCACGTAGAATTTCAGAGATTGGCATCAAACGAATCTGTTTTTCTTTTTTTTTTACTTTAGTAGTATCAAATTGGAAAGCTAGATTAAAGATGTACGTACCTTTGGAAAATTGCAACACCATAGCCTTTCCTATTGTCATTGTACCAGTCTTAACTTAAGACTCCACTCAGAGTGCTTTTTTCCTTTACATTTAGAAAAAATATTTTAGATGATCATTTTTTGGTATAGTGTTTGCTGCTCTAGGAGAAAATATATCCGGCAGAAGAAGGGAGACCATTTTTCGTTGGATCGGGCGGGGGATGTACTCTGAGTCTTTTGCACCGGCTGTTCATTTCATAGAGGGCTGGAAGAAGCTTATGGCTCGCGACCCAAACGTGTACTCTGTGATGAAATAGTTGAATATAGAGTCATAGCGCAATAATATACTGAGGACGGTCACAACAAGTGCTCACATACAATTTTCACCATGGTTGCCATTCACGCGTGTCATCTGATATTGATGCAAAGCGTATCTCATCTTGTTATTATAGTCATAGGTGTGTCAGAAAACCGTCCATATTTTGACTAAAAATTTGTTAGCAGCTTCTGAGTGAAATATTTGACTTTGAATTATTAAACTTTCCATTATAACAGAATCTTGATTAATAAGATTTCCATTATATGTTAAAAATCGGGTAGTCGTCCAATCGCCCATCATAAATCGATTTTTCTTTACAAATCAAACTTCAAACGGACATATGTCTTTACTTGTGAAGATTATCAAATTTTTTAATTTATATCCTAATCTCCTAACTGTACCGGATGGAGGTAAATATGTTTAGTATGTTTGTTTCTTACCTTTCTACAGTATTGGATACATAATGCCGAGGAAATGGGAAATAAGTAACTTTCCCAATGACACGTAGATGCAGCAAACTCCAGGCTGCCAGTCTTGGATTATAAGTCAGACGCTCGAGCAACTGAGTATGTTATTTTAAATGACCACTGAGAAATACGAATATATTGTTTTCATGCCCTAAATTGATAAGGATTACGAGTCTTTCATTTTTGACCCCACATTGTGCTTTACATTGTCATAAGAACATCCGCCATTTTAGGATGAAAAATAATTATTTGACATGACGGACGAAATATTGCATCTATGTTTGGCATCGTATCCTAGTCAAGGAAATATCTATAAACATGCTTTGTTAAATGTTTGTTATATTGTTTAGCTAGTCTTGGCAATAATGTCATCGTCATCATCGTTTCCTCTCTCTTTGTCTCTCTGGTATGTGTCAATCCAACATTTTCTTCCAAAAAGTGTTGTCTGGAGTCGAAGTAAAAGTGACACTGTCCGAACAGAATAACTTTAGAGAAAAAAAAATTAATCTTCATTCTATTTCCAAATTTAAATGTTGCCATTTTTTTGAAAGCCTGCCTCTAGATTCAATTGCAATTACAACCATTATTCAAGTTCTGTTGCGTGAGTGCATGTGCGGGTGACTTTTCTGAAACAGGAATACAGCACGTCATCTATAAAAGGTGCATTAAAACGGTAAATTTATTTAACTGGAATTTTATACAGATTTGGACCCGTCCTTTATTTACTTGCATCGTTGCTCTCATAATACATCTTTGTCAATTATATTGTAAACGTTTGGTCGCAATGTATTTCCCATATATGGTGATAGTGACTCCTATGGTACTCATATGATTATTTCTATGTTCATTTTCGATTCTTGCTATAAACAAAATAAAACAGACAAGATAAAGCGCTAGCCTATGCAGAGATTCACGTCGTATGGTAGCTAATTGTACCGATCAAGTGTGTTGATGAAACACCATTTTTAAATAATAAAGACCCTCATTTATCATGTTGGTGCCAAAGTTAGATGTCGGTTCAAGTAGAGAGAATAAATTATCCCAATTTAAGCATATTGTCGGACTAATGTATCATGTCTAAGACAGAAAGTAATTGAAAAGCAACAAATTGTCAGTAGTTCGAAAGGTAAATTACCAGAATTACCACGGTGAACTCCAACGTTTTAAAATAATTAATCATTTAAGCAAGAGTGAGACAGTGAGCGTAGATTTACCTTAACATGGTTGGTTTAAATGCAAGATCTGAATTCTTGTTTATCTATAAATATTTGGTTTAATGACATCTTCGGGTGTTGAGAATAAAGCTAAATCATTGTTAAAATCTGCCAGCCAGATCTTCAGTGTTATTTGAGAGGTATATTAAATAATGAAAGAATAAAACTATTGGAAAGGTGTTGAATGCCTCACTAATTCTTTGACGGAAAATGTAGATTGTATGTTCTTTAGTAGCCATTCTAAATAATAAATGTAATGGGAGGGGTTTCCTTTACGTAGAAGTTAAACTCTATTAAAATCATATAAATTTGGTAGTTTAAACTGTTTGATGGACACTTAGTTGTGTTCTTATATCATCCTACTCAGAATTTTGTTAAAATCTGGGTTATCGTGGAGGAATCCTTTCACCGTCAAATGACTATTTTACGGATGAATTATGTCGATAAACCATTTAAAAATCAGTTGGTTTCTTGGACTTTGAGCAGATTATTGGCCCATATTTCCTGACTATAAGGAGATAAGGGTCTTTTGTAATGGTATATCGAGGCTAAAGTGTTAGACCAACACACATCTTCCACGAGCCTAAGTTATCTCTCGTTTCGTCTCCAGTATGTACTCTACATCATGTATCTCTGTAAGTATTGTTTCGAACATATATATTATCCCTGAGGCGGAAAGTGTTGGAAAAAAAAAACATACTACAAGGAACCATAAATTTTAAAGTTTCCAAATATATTTAGCAGAATCGCTATTATTATCTTCTTGATATGAAATTATGCACCCATTGATGCATACGTTAAATTTTGGATTTTGAGCCAATGAAAACTGATGTTACAAAACAGAGTCCCTTGCAGCTAAACAAAAATGATGTTATAAAATAGAATCCTTTATAAGAGGTCAATTTCAGCACAAAATCTCGTGCTCACCCTGAAGCTCAGAATTCCGGTGTTGTGTTTCTCAGGGTGTCTCAGCGCGAAACGCAAACAGAAGCTCAAAGTAGTAATATTGGCATAATTTATCATAAAATTAAGTTTGAGAAAAAGAAATTTTAGAACTTCAAAAATTTGGATCTCTTTCATGGATCACTATATTTCACTGGCCTATATGTGGGGCTAGAGAACTAGGTCATTTCCTATAGAGCGTAATTTTAATGTTTGCTCAAATTGGTAAACGTTTGAGGTAAAACAGGCTGGCCATGCGTACGTTCTGTGAAATATCTATCTGAACGGCAACATTTAAAATGATCAAAATTATATGTTGCGGCGCTAGTTTAACAGAGAATATTTTCTTGTCGGCACACATACATACATACATACATACATACATACATACATACATACATATGTGAACTGTGTTTTACATCTTCGTAGATCGATACCCTGTCAAACTGGTTGATGTAGAGTATTCGAGTATTTGATTTCCGTTGTATTTTCCATATTCTTTACTTAAAGTATCTATGTCTGGTTTCTGCCATTTTTTCACATTGAAACATATTATTGTAATTTTTAAAAAAATTGTATTCCTTATCAAAGAATATGTATTTATTCGTTTCTTTCCAGGGGATGGAGTATGAGCGTTACAAAGAGCATGGAGGAAAAAAGGTTCACAAAATTTGACATGCGTCATTTGTATACTAATTTCCCTGTCATCCATACATCATGCAAGCAGCTAAAATTACTGCTTCTAGATGTGTTTTGTTATATTGGCCCTCATGTTCTAATTGTTTGCCATCTGAAAACTGATTTCTTTTTTGTTAAACCTTTTTCTTTGCCTCTATATTTAGAAGCGAATTTCTTTTTTTAAATTTCATTTTGTTTCTTAGGCGGCGCAAGTATTTTAGCTAACTTATTGCTCCTGTAGATATCTGGTATATTCCTCAATTGTTGTTACTACCAAAACTTTTGCGAAGAAATACAATGGCTATTGCGAGTATACGCAATACTTTTGCGACCTAGTGCAATTGTTTTGTGATGAAAGGAAATAACATTTTGAATAAACGCAATTGCATTGTGAATAGAACACTTTTGCAAATATTTGTAAACATTATAGAGAATATTCGCAATATTTTTGTGAATTCTCCTACATTCAACCTGAATAAGAGGTTTTGAATTTCTATCGTGGCTAAATTATCTGCGTTTATTGTTTAATAAGAAGGCGTAATTAGAAGGCATCAGTGGCGTAGCATCCTCCCAAGACCCAGAAAATCCCCCAGCTGCGGGAGGGTAAATATACATAAATTGACAATTAAATCACTGAAGTACTATTTGAGGAGAAGTGCGTACAGCACCTCGACCCACATTAATATCTAGTGTACTCATGGTAGAATACACTGCCGACATACGCAAAAAACGGTACTGCTACCAAATCTAACGTGTACACATATGTTATAACGTAACTTAGCTTCCGGTTTGATTTAGTTTCAGAAAATGACTGACGATGGAGCCAGAATTAAGTGAATTTACATGCGGTCTTTGATGCTACGAAGCAGTTGAAAATATGGAGCATCAAAAGGTATTTCTGGCCAAACTGCAATATGAGAGATCAGCAGTACAGGCAATATTTTCCGAAAATAAACCTAGAGCCATAATAATATTGTTTATGCTTTCAGTTTCAAACACGTTTTCCGAGGAAATATATATAGATGGTGTGTAATTAGCAAAGATATAGGTTTTCAGTTCTTTTTTTTTTGTTATATTTGCTTATCTGAGTAATTTCCTTTTTTTAATAGAAAGTGGCGTTTCCTTATTCAAAACTATATTATTATATACAATATCGAGAATAGATGATATTCTATTCCGACCGTTTTATCGAAATATTCGGAGATTTTACTTTATTTGCGTTGTTCCTTGTTTGATTCTTCAGTTGTTGTGATACAAATTATTTTAGATATTTCAGTTATATATTTGAAACGAAAGATATCACAATATTCATCACTGGTTTCTTATGGCATATTTTGTACGGTTATATTTATTTTGATAGTATTCGTAAATTGCCTTATGTTTTACTTTTACCGCTGTTATTTTCTTATCCTCCCCTATTAAATGCTCTGATGTTTATTTCTTCTCTCTTATTTATTTTATTTGGTCTTCATATATATTTATAAATTTTCACGCTATAATTTTCATTCCATTTGCTTAATATTGCTCCAAAGTTTTGCATCTTTAATTAATATTTTGCCTTCTGTGTACGTCTGTTAATATTCTGTTCAAAACATATTCTTAATGTTTTAATAAAAGCTTATCTTTTCCATTGAAGGATTTTCTTCTGTAAATTTTATTTTCCATGGAGTGAACATCCTCATGTATTGTTATACATTCTATGCTGCAAGTACTTGTTTGGACTATTTATAAATTTAACTTTAAAGTTTCCATTTGGAAGTTGCATGGACATAAACGAGATTGGCAATTATTAATTTTAAATGGACTTTGCTGCCTTTGAAATATCTTCAGTACTTACATTCTGACATTGTGTATTTATTATTTATTAGCATCCTACTCATAATTTCCTATTTTCTTTACTTTCATTTTTGAATATAATTCCATTAAATGTTTTCTCCATATGACATCTTTACTCTTCTCATATACAGCTTGTTTCCAGTCGAAATAATCAATCGTAATGTATCCAATTCGTCTTTTTTCTACCAATTCATTTTGTATGTATAGAGATTATTTCTAACGTGCACCTTTCTATAACAAAGGAGTTAAGTTTTATCATCTACTCTATCAAAACTAATTATTCTGAATAGAATAATCTGTGATATTTTCTTGATTTCGCTGTTTTGCTTCATTCTCTTGATTGCTATTTTTCATTTTTCGAGTTGTTGCTTATCATGTATGTTCAGTCCTTTTCCTAACTTGTTTAGCGCTTTGTTCTACTTTGACGTTGGCATTGAGCCAACTGATGTTTTTGTTTTATTCTTTTCGAATCTTTCCAGCGAACGCATTCTAATTGAAGCTTTTCTTTCTCTTTTGTGTTTTGCCTCATTGTTTTCATATATATTCACTTGTGTCAGGTGCTCTTTGCCTCTTACTAATTTATCTCATGGAAGGATCCTGCTCAGTTTTAATACCCTCTTCTTCACTCGCAGATGGAATAGGAGTACATGGCCGTTTTATCAAGAAATTATTTGTTTTCCATTTCTTGATCAGGAAAGGCGGGTTCTTTTTCATGTTTCCCTACTTTCAGCCCTAATAGCTTCTTTATTCATAACCATTTTCCTATTATTAATTAAAACTTTTTCTTTCAAAATGGCAAATGCAAGTTCTCTTACAGTCCGTCACATCTTTTGTGTGAACTTCCGCTCTGTTCCTTTTTATGTTATTTTCTTCTTCTTTCTTTTACCATGTCTCCTCGTAGTCATCTCCTGATACTGAGGTGTGACCACTGCTGCATAACTGTCACTGTTGGATTTAACCTGATCCAGCTCGGCTTTACAATTTTTAGTCATTTGATCTGCTTCTTATTTCTCCCTAACGGTCTATGCTGTACAAAACCATTGTCAAGTTTTAAAGAGGAAGCCAATGACGTATACATTGTTGTTCCCTTTTTGTATTTGAAAATTTCCATTCTTTACCTTTTCGCCCCTATTTGTACTCGACTTTCAAATTTCTTTATGATCTCGTCTTTGGAATTTCCAGATGCAGGTCAGTTACGTGTATTTCTATATGTTTGTTTTCTATTTCCATTTCATTTGAGGCTTCTTCTTCTACTCTACGCTCTTCATATCTCTGTTTATCCTGGAGGGAGGAGGTTGTTGTGTCCTTTGTCCTAAAGTCCAATATGTCATTCGGCGATTTAATGCAAACCTTCGATCTGCATACCACTTCTACTCTTGGCATGATACTTTTTGTCGGTGAGTATAGTCCTCTTTTGAAATTCAAGATACAGAATGTACTAGTGTATTAGGTCTCTGCTGTTGAAACATGCGTGGGTAATGTTCCATAAAGTGCCGACAATAATTCACGCTCTCTGAGATTAGAAGCATTAACAACGATACATGAATGCCTTGATATTTTCAGCAACTGATACCAAACAACACTATTAAGAGTTTAGTGTTGTGTACAATTACAAACAGCTTAAAATATAATACGTTACTCACATTTCATGACGCATTTGATAATTATAGGGCTTGAAAAATAATACATTAAGTTGGACACATTATTTTTTTGATCAAGCAAATTGTTATTGGTGACATTAGTGCATAGTGAGAAGTAATATGTGAAGTGTTGTTTTCGGAAGACAGTAAAACTGACGCTTAGCTTATTTACACAAATATGATCCAACTGTCTAGAAAATCATTTTCATAAGTGGCTAGGTCTTACGTTGTAAAATACTAATTATCCACCTCGTGCGAACTGGATTCAGTCCAATCAACCGAAAGCTTCCTGATCTATTAGTTTCCTAATTTTCTCTCTCTCTCTCTCTCTCTCTCTCTCTCTCTCTCAGCATCACTATTAAAACTAAGTAATGCACAATTTCGGAAATGCCTAATTGCGAAATAGATGATCACGTGATCATGTTTACATATAAAAAATCTCGTAGCCCCAGTATGACATTGATAAAAACCAATCATTTTACTCCAAGAAAAAAAGTTGTTTACTTCACTAAAAAAAAGTATTTACAAGTCGAGGGTCACGTATCAAACATAGCCTCGGTATCAGCCTTATTATTCCCGCAATAAAAATAAATTTTAAGAAAACTTGTTCACGTGAGTGTTACCAGGTTAGTCTTATGTGCTTACAAAAATGAACAGGTCAAACTATTTTCTGGTAATAGTATCGAGTTCCTAGTAAACAGAGCTACATTAATTTGGCATATATATATATATATATATATATATATATATATATATATATATATATATATATATATATATATATATATATATATATATATATATATAATGTGTGTGTGTCTCCTTGTCTGCTCATTTACGCCTTAGTAGAGATATTTCGTTCCACGATACCGTTTTTTCTACGATTATCAGAGTGATTAATCTATTATCATGTACATGTATAAGGTTAATGGGTTCATATCTCTATCATCATAATTTCTCTTAATTTCTATCGCTATTCAGGTTTAGACGGATTCATCAAGAATGCTCATCACTCTTAGAGATCTAAAGTTTCATAATTTGTACGTGCATCTTCATGTTGATGTATTTTTTTTTATAAACTCCATGAAGTGTAGAACGTCTAACCCTATTTAGTGACTAATATGACACATCATTCTTTTAGTAAAACATTTTAGCATGAATTTAGTGTTTTATTTTTTTTTCTCTTGAGGTTTTGTGACTACCGGGCATTAGACTAGATAAAGTCAATAAGCTGTTAAACTGCAAACATATCGCTGTTAGACTCAATGTTGTGTCAAAAAATGAGTTTTGACACTGACTCCTAGAAACACAAATATGTGATAAATTTATATTCCGATCGATACACGTTACTGTGAATAATACTAGTTTCAATATGTCTGTCTGTACGTTATATTAGCATTGACTCTCGTTAAATCGTTTTCATAATGATTCTTGCCGTCGAGATATTCTTTAAATGGTAGAGCATGACTATGCAACGGAGTCTATGGAAAATTTACACTTGGTCAAATAAATGCTAAGAATGGACAGTAATATTGGGTAGGCCCATTTTAACTGTGTTTCCAAAGCCAGCAGACGATCAAACGGCAAAAACATTCAAAGTTTGTTTTAACAATTACCTTGGCACTTTCTACAAACGGGCTGAGGGAATATGTTTATCAATACAGACGAACTGATTCAGTATATGACGGTCTAAGTAGCTTTATAACTGCACCTGCCGTAGGTAAAGATGCGTTTAATAGATTACTAACTGGTGGCATATTCTACTAAATACACAAACTTCAATCTCATTCCAACTCTCGCTCATATCATGGTCTATTTTACGAAAATAAAACGGACGTGTTTACAATGATGGTAGCTTGATCGTGTCCTTAATTGCTATCTTACACACTAACATTTACATATAATGAACATATTTACTGTGTACAATAGTTTTGATATAACATTAGCAAATTTATTTGTATCTGTTACGTATCAAGAACTTTATGTAAGACCATTTAGTACAGTGGCGGCTGTAACTTGCCATTTCCTTGTCTCTCATTTGTTCACCTTTAATGTGCACGAAAGCACTTGCTTGTGGTGGCGGTCTTGTTCTTCCCAGTATTCAACTTCATTTGTGAAAACAACATCAATGTGAAATCTGCAATGATAGACTTGTTCTACTTCTAATTTTACTATTTTAGCTTATATTTTTCTTAATAACTCACATTTGAAATCCTCCACATTGTTTTTTTTTTTGTTTTTTTGTTTTGTTTTTTTTTTTTTTTTTTTTAATCAGGCCAATTTTGCTGATAGCTGGAACTCACACGCTGTTGATTCGTACTGTTCAAGACGAAATAACTTATTGAATTTATCCGCCCATTGAGCACTATAGTATGATATATCAGTTGTTGTATCCTAAATTTAGCGTTGCCAAATATGGAATTGTCTTTGGTGGTGATGGTAGTAGTATTAGCAGCAATAGTAGTAGTTGTACTAATAGTACTACTACTTCTATTTACTAAGTATTCTTCAAAGATTCTTGAAACGAAATCTCATTATAATTTTTCCTGATGCTGATTAGTACAAATCTTTTTCTCATGGTGTGTGTGTGTGTGTGTGTGTGTGTGCGCGTGAGTTAGGAATCTCTTCACTTACTGGATTTTTAATGTTATACACATGTATTCTTTTATCATATAACTTATAATGCATATCCGTGTCGTACATGTGCTTTGGGATCGTCAGATTCGGGCAAGATGGTCTACTATACATGCTCCATTTTTTCAAATCAGAATAGAAACGAACAGTTCGATTGCGGTCCTCACCACATATAGGGGAGTCTGCGAATCATTGAATAAACAACCTCTTTTACAAAATCTTGATAGCCCTCGATTGTTTGTGTGTACGTACGTATGTGTGTCTGCATACCGGATACATACACACGTGAATATATATAATTTCTTCTTATGCATGAACTCCATATTGATGGACATATAAAACATTTTGGACATTTTCATGCCAGAAATTTGGCCAAATTTCCTGTTTAAGTGTTCGCTTTAACATTAAAAAGTGGTGTTCGTCTTTTCATGCGTTTGTTCTATGTTTACTTGCTTACAATGAGACATAATAAAATGTCAGCTTAAAATTCAACGCCTAATAAGCTAGTTTTTTGAGGTACAGGGGTTCGAGAGTACAAACTTCACAAAGATCATATGCTATTGTGTATTATTGTATATTTATAATGCACAATCCTTAATTTCTAATTAATTTAATATAAAATTTCAAAGTTCCGGGGAAATAAATGCAACAATGACACGATTTTCTACAAAATCAAGTGCCGTTTCCTAATTATTATAACTACTGTGTATACAGAAATGTAAAGGATAAATATATTGTATTAAAATCAAATAGCGAGATAATTTTGAGCTTTTATTAGATATGCCATAGTAATGATGTCAGTGCTAAGATAATGGGAAAGGGGAGCATTACGCACTGAAACAAATACATTTGTATTAATTTGTCTTACTGTAAGTGTTTGTTTTTCAAAACATCCATTCTGAAGACCCATTTGATTTGTGATAAGAAACCAGTACCATTTTGCTTATCGTCTTGACAATAAAATGTATCAAAACTAACATCCTCGGTCGGTGAAGTAAAAACGACCGTTCTATGAAAAAACAAAAGCATCACACGCTGCATAGTCTACGGGTAATGTACTTTCTCCCTCTCCTCCTCCTCCTCCTCTCTCTCTCTCTCTCTTATAAAATCGATACAAATAATCAAAGTTTAGGATCAGTCATCTTTGTCAGGAATATTTTTTTCGAATTATTAATGATACAAACTAAGTTATTTTTCTTCTCCAAAACCACGCATAAACGAAACAGCTTTTGTTGCTGACGTTTTGAACCTTTTTAATTTTTCTCTATAAACAATATCACCATTAGGATTTCATTAATGCACAGAGTGTATTGTTTTGTAACAAAAGGATCAATACATAACTTAAATTACCTTTTCTGGGGGCGATTCTGGCAAGAAGACGGAACGGCAGCGCTTAACATACACAGTAAGTAGGGTAATCAGCAATACCTAATGGAAATATATGCATCATTTTATACATTGTTTCAAAAAAAAAATCAAGTATTATAAGTCGTATCATTCACTGTTATGCACATTGCGTTCGAATGCACAATTTAGTTTTCCATCATATTTATAAACCCCGTATTTAGGTTCCACAACGGAGAAGAAAGCCACAGGGAATTTAATTGTTATTTTCCTTTATAAAAGCGGTCCTGGATGATAGTCAATGTAATTTTCACTTGAATCTGAGTATACGCCGAATATGACTCTTACAGTACATACCCCGTCGTCGACGACTCATTCATTTCATGGAGGTCTGCAATAAGCTTACCGACTCGTGAATCAAGCGTACGTACACAAGGGGTTTGCATGGTTCAATATACAGGTATAGCTGAATCATACTTTGATGTTGTTGTCGTTGTTGTTGTTGTAGGGTTTAACTCCATTTTTACCACACAATAGGATATACATGGCGGCCAGTATTAATGTTGGTGGAAGAACCCCTGAAAAACCGAGGAAGAACCACCGACCCACGAGAAGCTACTGGCAAGCTTTCCCACGTACCCACATTGGCTGAATCCGAGACTCGAACCCACACGCAGACAGAGGTGAGATGGCAGTGATCCGTAACGGAGAGCGCTTTAGACCACTCGGCCACTCGGGGCCCCATCATACTTTGAGGTCGGTCACATCAAGTGCGCGCGCAAGATCTTCGCCTCAGTAAACATTCACCCGTTTCATTTGCTTTGGTTCTAACAACGTATCTAATCGTGTCATTATAGGAATACCTTTTCGAGAAAATCATCTAGTCTTTTACTAACATTTTTTGTTGTTGCAGCGTCTGAATGAAATCTTTCACTATCAGAATCAGCAAGATTTCAATTATAACATAATCATGATAGTAAGTTTTCCATTTTAACAGAATCGTTATTAGTCTCGTATCCATTATGACGGAATCATTATTTGTAAGAATTCCATTATGATATAAAATTCGGGTATTCTTCCAACTGCCCACATGAATTGCATTTTGTTTTATAAACCTGAACAGACTACTTTTAATGGTGATACAAATACAATGTTTAATGACGAATGACTTGAATCAGAAAAGAATTGTGATTAATACTTGCGTAATTAACATAATCCGCACAAACACAATAATGAAAATACAAATAAATAACCTTACACAGCATATGGATTAGGGGTGAATGATTTACAGTGATTTCACAACAAAAATGGGAACCAGTCGGTCAGCAACGCCCGATCACTTGCTCCTCGACCAGCAACATTGTTTACTCAGCTCTACGGCTGCTGTAGTTCAGCTTTACAGCTGCTATGGTCAACTTCTATGGTTAGCTCTGCAGCTGGCACCACGTCGAATCCGATCACTCCCATAACTCGGATCATAGTAATCCCTCCAATCACCTATACAGCTGCGACTCCGATCCCTCTGGTCAGCTTAAAATACATCTAACACCGTGTACTATGCATAACACGGGCATATACGGTTAAACGTAATGACGTTATATGCCGTAAGCTACACAGATTACATTATCGGCACAATAATTACAAAACAATACACAAGTTCAGAAGTGAATCTAACCGTGCCCGACAAGAATCCTACGGTACTAAACGTTTCTTAAAAATGCAACGTTATATATTGCTAATATCGATCTCTTGCTAAGTCGCAAACAAGAATAGAAAATATTTGCATGATACTACGTAAGCCGAAGCTACATAGAAAATATACAAAAATAAAACGTGGTAGTACAATAATTATAACTTATACACAAGAAATTAATAAATAACTCACATACCTCTACAGCTGAAGATGTGCAAGTCCTTAAAGTACTTGTTGACACCTCTTAGCTCCATCCCAGCACATATAGCTGGTTCGGACTTAGAAGTGACACCCTGGTTTTCCTAAAATGTGACGTGATGCGGGTTTTCCCTGTCCTCCCATTTAGTGTTAGTTGTACTGTTGTTAAATAAGAATAACAATGATTTTATAATATAAGTGTAATGTCGTCAGGGTTACTCTTTGTATCGTTCACCAAATTAAAGAGATTTTAGTTATCCCACTAAAAGCTTGGGTGGTTATACTCTCTTCCCTTTGCCTGGGCTGGCAGTGGGCCTGATTTATATCCTCCCTTGCTTAGAACTTAGGAAATTACTATTCCCCCTTAGAACTATTGAGTCGGGGGGGGGGGGAAGGGGTATGCTATCTCCCTTAATTCCCATTGTTAATTATGACTGAGTGAGCGTGCCAGAGTAATTTTGTCCTTGTAGGTGGTTGAGAGTTTTTTTTAATGGTAAATCATATATTTCTTCTTTATTTTTTTGTGATCTTTGATTCTTTATATATAATGTATGTATTCTTTCAGTGCATTGGTTTGTCTATATACTTCAATATGGGGTTTTATGGTTTTAATGAGTTTCTTGTTTTTATGCATTTCTTGTCTGTTAGACATCAGAAACGCATACTAATATAAATAAATACCTTGCGAGTAGTATATTAGATCATGTGCAATGTTTTTGAATCTATCAATATAATTAGCTGTTTGTTTAAGTTTTAGATTTGGGATGCTCGTCCCTCCGTTTTTATCTTTTTGTGGTGTGAAGTTTGATCGTTTGCAGATTTATCCATTCCATATGAAGTTTAACATTAAGGATTCAATTTTGTTAATGTAATACAGTTCATAACAAATTGAACTGTAAAGATAATTTTTGCAATCTGGACTTTTTCATATAAGTTTAAACGTCTATTTTTCGACGTTTTTATGTGTTTTTGTATTTTATTTTTAATTTGCATAAAGTTTAGGCTTTTGCTGTTTTCGCACAGATATATACCTAAGATTTTGACTTGTTTTCTAATTTCTTCCGGGGGTAGTCCTGGATAATATCCTGTCCAGTTGCCTATAAGCAGAATTTCTGTTTTATCATGATTTATTTGTGAACCTGAAGCAACGCCGAAAAGGTTGTATTGTTCGATTAAATGTTGGTACGATTGATGTGTGGTGATGAAGTTGGAACAGTCATCAGCATGTTGAAAAGATTTACATTCTCTTTTGATGTTTGGTACTTTTATTCCATGAATACTTTTTTCATTGTGAATTGCAATATGTAATGTTTCGATTCCTAGTACATACCAACACAAAACAAAACATTGACACGGGTCATCCTTGCCTAACAGATATGTTGACTGGGAAGCATTGAGGTTTGGCTCCATTTGTCTGTGCCATTGATTTGATATTTTTGTATAGAGTTTTGACCCATTGTATGAAATTGGGTCCAAAGCCGAATTTATGAAGTATATGCACAATAAAGTTTATTTTTATTCTATCTAATGCTTTCTCTTGATCAAAGAGCATTAGTGCACCTGGTAGGTTTTTGATTCCATAGAATCTATTATTGTTTTTATGGATAGTACATTATTTTGAATGTTTCTTCTTTCTCCGCACGTCTGGTGTATATTTACTATTTCTCCTAAAGTTGATTGTATTCTATTTGCCAGTATTGTGCGTAATATTTTGTAATCTAATTTACTAAAGATATTGGTCTCCAAATTTTTAAGTCAGTTATCTCTCCTTTGTCCTTGTAGATTAAAGTTGTTATACCAGTTCTCATGCTTTCTGTCATTTCTTTTCTTAGAAGTGTGTTGTTATATAGAGATTTTAGTAAGGGTATTAGCGGTTCTTTGACCATCAACACCTGGAGATTTATTTTTGATTAATTCATCGTTTGCTTTTTTTTCAATTCCACTTTCGGAGATTATTTCATCCCGTTCAGTTTTGGTCGTTTCATTTATTTTGGAAAGGTCAGGTTATTGGTATAATTTGTTATAATTTCATCAGGAATACTTTGTAATGTGTATCATTTTTCATACTATTTTTATATGATCTAGTATTGCTTTTTTCCCTTCTATTTCATTATTGTTGACTTTTAGTTTTGTTATGCTTCTCTGGAAACCTTTTAGAATTGCCACCCTTTTCTAAATATTTCCTATATTATAGATGTCTTGAAATAGTCCTGCTTTTTTATTCACCTTTCGTGTGTATTTCACTTAATTCTTTTAAGGTTTCGGTTGCTTTGTTTATGATTTCTATATTCATGGTGGGGTCATTTATTATTTTCTGACATTCTTTCTTAGTGATTTTATAGTTTTCATCTTGTAATCTGGCGTATTTTCGACTAATTCTGGATAATTCTTGTTTAATTTGATCCCATATGTCGTAAATGCTATACCCTTGTAGGGTATGTAAGAAATTTGTTATTTCCTCTTGATATTCAGGAAGGTTAAGGATAAAATTATTGAGTTTCCAGTTGCTTTTCCCCCATTTACTAGACGATTGTAATTTAATTTCTAGTGTTATGGCTCTGTGGTCTGCTATTTGATCTTGTAATATTGCGCTGTTAATAATGTTGTTTTCTATTTTATTGGTTACATAAGGGTGATCTATTCTTGCAGCCGAATTTCCTGTAATATGTGTATATTCTACCTTGGAAAGGTGTAAATATCTGAAAGTATCAATAAGATTATTGTTGTGAATGAAGCCATTCATGAGAAGTATCGATTCTTTTTCCCATTGGCATATATCAATTGTTCTGTCAATATCGTTTGTGATAGAGTTAAAGTCCCCAATTACTACAATATTATCTAGGGTATATGGTTGTAGATAGTTTGGTAATCTATAGATAAATGGTATTTTTCTATTCCTTCTTGGTGGTACGTATGTGTTTATTATATGTATTTTGTTAGCGTGTATATGAATAATTCTTCCTTTAAATTCAGGTGGAATTAGTAAAAGTTTCCAATCAGTCTGTATTGCTTTATTGTTAATTATTAGTCCTACTCCTGATATTAGTTGGTGTAATCTTTTTGTGTAATAAAAATGGCATCGCTGATCTTCTATGTAGTTTATTATTTTCCGTTGTATATTATGTATTTCTTGAATACATATGATGTCGTATGATTTTGCTAGTTCTATTAAAGATTTAGCTTTTTAAATTAAATCCATTTATGTTTATTGAAAGAATTTTTAATCTTCCTTGCTTCTTAATTTTTCGTAAATTTTGTTTGGTCTGTATTCCAGTTTTTCTTAATTGTATTTTGGGTTTGTACTATTCAAAGTAGTGATAAATATCCATCTTAATAACAATCTTTCCATTATGTAGGCCGGTGAAGGCTTTGAAAGTATCCCTTCGGACACTTGAGGGTTTTACTCCAGTTCTCATTTGGAAACTTCCAGCAAATTTCTTCTCTATTAATCTAGTTATTGAAGGGGGACGTCATCTCTGCCACCATATCCCCCAACATGATATTTCCTGTTGGCACCAAAAATTCCTTTTTCTTGGGATAAAGACTAATTATCTCTCTCCCAATATATAGAATGTTTCCAAGTTAGAAGAATTTATTCCTCTTGCTGTTAATGCGGCTAGTTTAGTTTAGTCATTGGGCCTGTCAGATGCCTGTATGTCCCATAGGTCAATTGCTTGAGCTTTAAAGAGCCTGCCTTTTTCAATTTCCTCCTCTTAAGTGTGTGTATATACTCGTTTAGGAAGTTTCCCCATTAACGAATTTAGGAGTTGTTTTTGTCATCTTAGCCCTTAAGCCCGTGAAGAGTTCTGAAAATAACTGTTGGTACACAACCTCTATTACAGCAATTGGAGCAATTAAAATATTAAATTGCTGAGTATTAGATTGTTTAATTTAGAATTTAATTTTGTTTGTGTGGAGAAAAGAGATAGATGAGAAGTTACCTTCCTTTTGTTGTCTGTATTTACAGGTGGAAAAAGGGCGGAAAATCAAGCTTTCCTCCTTTACCACAGCCATATATCCTTGATGTGTTCAGGACCGCTCACTAACAAGACGTTTCGTAATTAAAGATTTAGTCTTACGGTGAGGCATTTATACACAGACGATGCCGCAAAAAATCGTCTGTGCGCTGGAAGTATTCGGTTCTTCCCATCGAAAGTACTTCGCATGTGCAGCATAAGATGAACCGAACTCACTATTTGGAAATATTTATACAATATACATAATTCACCCTCGGGTATCGTTGAACACAAGAAACGAAACCCGAGTGCATGTATTTAATAAATAAAAGGATTTATGCAATTCTGTGTCAATTACAGAAGAAATATTGTATTTTTTGCTTGCATTGTAAACAAGTCATGGAGATATTTACATAAAGCTTTATTGAATGTTTGATATTTAATTCATGATAACCAATCTTTTGTCGTTTAGTTAGGCTTGGCCATAATTTTTTCTTTCACTATAATTTTTTCTTTCACCATCCCTCCTATGTATCAATTCACCTTTTCCTTCCAAAAAGGAATCCTTAGTACGTGTTGCGTGGAACCAAAATAAAAGCCACATTGCATGTGTTGAATAACATGGCAGTGAAATCTGACGCTTCATTCTCTTTCCAAATTCATGTATGGCCATATTTAGTAAACATACCTTTCCAATCAATTGCAATAACAATCATTATCCTAGTTATGTTGCGTGTGTGTATGTCTAGGTGACTTTTGTAAAACGAGAAATAGACATGCCATTTATAAAAGGTGCATTGAAACAGGAACTTAAGTTTAATTGTGCTTTTCACAGATTTAGTAAAGACCTTTATGTACGTACACTATTATTAACTTAAGTCATCATTGTCAATTATGCTTTAAAATTTTGTGAATCCATTTACTTCTCATAGTATTATTTCTGTGTTCATTTCAGATTCTTGCTATAAAAGTAAAAAAAGCTTTAGTCTTTGCAGAGGTTCTAATAATTTTACTGATCAAATGTGTTGGTAAAAAATTGTGAAAAATAAAAAGACCCTCGTTGATCTTCTTTGTGCCAAAGTTACATCTCGGTTCTTAGTAGAGGGTGTAACTTATCCCAATTTAAGTATATTGTTATACTAATGCATCAGGCCTAAGACAGAAACTAATTCACAAAAAGCAACAAATTTTAAGTATTTCTAACAGACAAAAATATATTGCCAAAATTACCACGGTCAACTCCAACGCTTTAAGGTAACTAATCATGTAAGCATGAGTGAGACTGTGAGCTTAGATTTAACTGTACATGATTTGTTTAAATACATGATCTGAACTGATGTTTATCTGTGTATAACTGTTTTAATGACATCATCCTGTTTTCAGAGTAACACTAAAGTATTGTTAAAATCTGCCAGCCAGCTTCTCAGTGTTATTTGAGAGGAAGGTTATGTTACGATTATATTGTTACAAACTAAGCAGCAGTAAGAAGCAAAACTAACAAGTTTTGTAAAGTTAACAAACGATTTAATTATCAAATTTATAAATGAAAATATTAGAGCAACTTATAGTGGTATGAAGTGAATGCAAATGAATCCTTATAAAGGTTTATGTTGGTCTTAAATGAATAAAAGCTATAACAGTTCAAGAATAATATTATAGTCCAAATAATGAGCACATATTATTTCCAATGAACAGTCCAACCAAATGTTTATCGTCTCGAATAATATCTAAGTACAGCATAAAACACGTCTGCAGACTTACAATAGGAACACAAGAAATATTAATGACTGCAAAATATCGGAATGGAACTGATTGCTCAGTCCTCTCCTTATAAACCACGTCTATTGCGACTATACTTTGCAATGTACCCTGCAAGACAAATAACTTAAAAAAACTTTGCGTCGATTTGGCCTAATCATGTGACCTAGCCCAACCATTCGAAAGTTACATAATTATTCTAGAAATCCCATCAGCCATTGAGAAATTAAGCAATAGGCCATTAAATCTTATTATTAAGATTATTATTAATAATTTTCAACACATACGCAAGCATCTATTTATAGATCCTACGTAACTACTACTCTCTTAAGATACTCAGGTTACATATGCAAAATTTAACTAAAGATATTCTGTACGATTTACAGCCATGGATAAAAATTATTCAAATTAGATAAAGGTATTGACATAACAATTAAAAAATGAATGAATAAAAATATTTGAAGGTTTTGGCTGCATGCATCACTCTGTATAATTCACTAGAGGAAAGTTGTGTATATTGTGAATTCTCAAGTGGCCATTATAAATAAATGAAAAGTAACGGGGACAGGGTGAGTCGGAGTGTATTACGAGTAGCAAGGGAGAGCACAAGAGATAATTTGTTCATAAATCATTATTATTTTCCCATATGTCTCCTTTATGTACAAGTTTAGCTGTATTACAAATTACATAAATTTGATACTTTGAACTTTCCGATGGACACTTTTGTTGTGTTCCTGTATCAGAATAGTGTTCAAAAGTAGGTCACCGTGCAAGAACACCCGTCCAGTAGCCAATTCTTTTTACAGATGAATTATGACCATAAACAAATTAAAACAGTTGGCCTTCTAGTCTTTAATATCACTTTAAACACATTATCGACCATTTATTCCGGATTAATAGGAGGTCATGGTCTTTCGTAATGACATATCGAGGCAGAAGTGTTAGATCATTACGTATCTTGCACGTGACTTGCGTTTTCTTTTCCAGAGTGAACACGACACGGTATATCTCTCTAAATATTTGTTTACCTTGAGGCGCAACGTGTTTGAAAGAAAGAAAACTCGAGCATGTAACCATAATGTTTTGTTTCTAAATATATATGCTGTAAACGCCATGAATAAATTCCTGACATGGAAAATATACATCCATTTTTGCACGAGTTGGATTTTGATTTTGCACTTGGAGGCAAAGAAAACTGTTATTACAAAACCGAATGCCTTGCAGCCAAGCGAAAGTAATGTTTCAAAATAGAATCCCTTGCATACGGTAGATTTCAGCATAAAATCTCGCGTGCGCGCACAGTCTCGTAATTATGGCCTGATAGTTTAGACGTTATCTCAGCGAGAAACTCTAGCTCATGGTCAAAGTAACGATATTGTAATAACGTATAACTTAATAATCAATAAATAACAAAATTAAGTTCGAAAATAGAATCTGTAGAACATTCTAAACATCTGTCAATTTCATGGACTCTTTATACCACTGGCCTATATATGGGCCAATTGAACTACCACATATCCTGTAGAAAGTAGTGTCAACGATTGGTCAGATTGGTAAACATTTTTGGGTAAGACAGGTAAATCCTGTGTACATTCTATAAATGATCTATCTAAAATGGCAACATTTAAAACGATAAAAATATATGTTGCTGTGCTAGCTTTTCTCTTGTAGGTACCCACCGAAAACTTTCAAACTTACAGCCTGAGATCCCCCCTCCCCCCATTACATCCACTAGTACCTTTGCAGCAACAGCGATAAAATGAAAATGTTTTTAGGCTGGTACCATTAATTGCTTTCCTTAATTTTTTCCTGTAATTATTGTCAGGCTATAAGATAGCTTTATTCTTTTAAATATAGTATTCTGTATACTACCACACATAAACAATAGTTGTCTTCCACAATATATGGCAAGCATCACACATGATTTGAAGGCTATCATCCCAAACTTGAGTTGAATGCTTGAGATTTTAGTTTTTTGTATGACTCCTCTGTCATTATTCTTTACTTAATTCCATATCTTGCTGAAAAATAGTCCGAACCCAATCAGAAGGCTGCATTTATCTAGTGCAAAAGTTTATTTCCTAAAGTATTGAGTGAAATGCCATGGCGGAGAGCTCTCGTGATTTTGAAGTAAAGCGAAAAGAAAGATAGATTAAAAGAATAAACTCATTCCAGATATTAACCGGTTTGAAATTTGGTATTGATTAATTTGCTGAAAAGTGGCCTTTAGTTTTTTCTTGGCGACGTTAACGGCCACCGTTCACGAGAAAGGGAAAAGATGGAAATCTTTGTTTCAAAACACAACGTTTGCTTTCTTAATGATTAGTCGTATACCTATCTGCATCCTGTCACGTGATCCTACTCATATTAAATTTGACTATCAGCAATCGATCTCTTTTACTTGACTTTCCTTCGGAAGCTGATGATGCAACATTTTCCAATATATCTTTGAGAAGTGATATTCCAAAACCTCAAGGGCTTGGACATAGATGGAAACTGAAAACGTCGGTTTCGGATCGTTTTTACAATTAAATGCATCCAATATATCATTTCATAGATGCTCCAGATAATTGCTGGGAATACAGAACAAAAGCTTTAGTGATTCTTAAACGTGTCAATAAACACAGGTTTGATGATGCATGGAGTGACGTCGTCAGGGAACTGAAAAGGTTCTTAAGCATCTCAATACAAATTGAACAATGGAAAATCGGAGAGAAAAAATTACCGTATATACAGAGCTATAGTTCGTCACACCATCAGAGGTGGCTGGAGGAAAACATGGTGTACCTATATCTCAACGTTAAACTCTTGCTCCTCTACTAATACAGCATTAAATTGGTATGAAAAATCATAGGCCAAAATAAAAGCATCTGTATCAATCATTAAAGACATATGATAAAAAGGTTCAATCAAACAAAAAATCTCAACCTGACTGGCCGAGTCAGTATCTAAGAACTATTCACCAATAAATTCTTAAAATTTCCGCCGTATAAAAAAACTCGAAAGTAAAGGTTCCTTTAAATTTAAAATCTGCTGATTCTGAAGATAACTATAAACCTATCTCTCGGAGAGAGTAACCAAATTCACATGTCTTCCTCGTGTCAAAGTTATCTCTTTTTTTCCTTCCTTCTTTTGCGAAAAAAGAACGCCAAATTCTATTTAGGTCTAAGGGACCGCGTGCCTAATTTTTATCTCCATTGTTTGGAAAGATAGAAACGGTTGTGCTAAGGTGGGTATCACACTTTCTGTAGACAATCCTCAGGCAATGGATGTAGCTGAGGGTAGCCAGTCGCCCAGTGCAAGATAAAGATTAGCAGTGTAGCAAAATGTCTTAATCCAGGACTCGACTGCTCATCATATGTTGACGACTTTGCTGATCTGCTGTAGATTCAAGAGTACTCAATGTCAACTGAAGATAAACATAAAAAGAGTTGACCAATGAGCAGACGAAAACGAGTTCAAAACTGTCCGCATTTCTGCCTAGCGCATGATATTCTTTATGTTACAAAGCTCAATTGACGATTGCCGTATTCCTCTTGTGCAGTATGATGAATGTTGAAAGAATATTTTTGACCGTAAACTAACTTATCTTACACATTTGTTATACCCCAGCGAGAAACGCACCCCACAAAAACAAACACAAAAATCCTTGTACAAAAGTAGTAAATGGGGCCACATTAGGGACAATGGGACTTAGCATTAAAAACACCCCTGGGCCACTTTAGGGACAATGGAAATTTAACATGGAGAAAAACGCTGGGCCACTTTAGGGACAATGGGAATTTAACATAGAGTTTGGGTCTGTCTAGGGACAAGGGGGAGGAATAGAGTTTGGGCTTGTCTAGGGACAAGGGGAATTGAACATGGGGGAATAAAGTGTGGGTCT